>QVRM01004976.1:147500-209661 GCA_003439945.1 Dermanyssus gallinae | reverse complement strand
ATGTTTGTACTATATCGATTGTGGTTCGATTTTTGACATATTTTTGTGATCGACGTTAACCGTTATACTAGTTTTTAGGATATTAAAATTAAAAGTAAAAAAAGTGGATTTCATGACCATAACGCTTCCCTGCAATGGCGCCTTCGTGAAGTTTGAATTAGTCCGACCATCCACATCAGTATAGCAGGTGTTAATTTCACCATAACTCCTAAACATGAAATTCACGTCCCCTATTGCATTGGAAAACTGATTTGTTGTACCCTAAATAATTATATATATATATATATATATATATATATATATTATAATATAATATATATATTCTTATATATAGATATATATATATATATATATATTATATATATATAATATATAATTCTTATATATAGATATATATTATATAAATATACATGTGTCACTAACTCGGAAGCAGTGATGTATTCCACGCGACTCATTGCTTCGTTCACTAACTATTTAGCCTCGTTTTCATGGGCTTTTCTTCATTGCGTTATGTTGCCTTCATCATCATTCGTTTTGCGACGCGAGTGGAACTTGGGCTATTCATATAGTCAGCTCTTTAGTTTCTGAAATTTTCAAGTGGTACTTTCTACTTTGTGACTGGACAATTACGAGGTAATCAGTCAAGCGTAATTTAAGCTCGAGCACAGACGATGCCGGGCCTTGAGCAGTCCAATAGCCATGCTTTGATATTAAGCGGTAGTCAGTAGAAGTAAGTAGGCACGAAATACTCAAACATAACGAGCTACAATATTACAATAGACTATGTTTTATCCTCGTTCAATTCGTTTATAAACGAATGACGGGACTAATAATTAAAAAAGCGTGCGCCGACTTTGTTATCAGCAGTTATATTTTCGGTGCTGTTATGGCGAATACCTTGACTAAATACCACTTTATTACCCCCTTACTCTTTAAAATAGTACATTCAAGCAGTAAAGTTAAAGTTAAAATAATATTCGCCTAAATGGGTTCGTTTGTAGCAACTTACAGACAAACCGTTGATCACCATATTCTCGAGAAAGTTCGCATTACAAATACCATAATGCGTACATGGACCGTTTGATTTCAGGAAATATTTTAAATATATATATATATAATATATATATATATATATATATATATACTGAAGTTCAAATGAGCAAAACCAAATGCTTCGCATTTTTCTTACCCTCTGTTATTTGGTTACACTTGGCTGCCATGAGATCCTGCAATATTTCGCTAATGATCATGTTGCAATTTTATTTCGTGGTTCGACTCCTTTATGCATCGTACTTTGGAATGGATGTGCATGTACAACGTCGCAGCGTCAAAAAAGAACTCGTGGTACTTTCCATGAGCCAACGTATTTTGAACTCTCATCAGAATGTGTTGTTTATTGTCGTAGTAATCGATTTGCGAATGTTGTTTTTTTCGCCTTGTAGGCGTCTACAACCTTCTTTTTAAACGACCAATACAACCTTATATTTTAAAAACTAAATTTTTCGGTGCCTTTTAAGACCACTTATTTTTTAAACGCTACATTTATCGGTGCCTTTTAAGACCACTTGTCTCCATCCTACTATAGCCGATGGCGAGGAAACAGGTAAACATTTAAATAGGTAAAAAGGTTGAAGACCCAGCATCAATTCGAATGATGCCTAGATATTTATGTACTTGGTTTATCAAAAATCGAGTAAGTGCATACACGATATCTATGCTACTGTTATTATACTGTACCCATACTCTATGTGTAGGCTCGTCACAAGTTCTTCTCGATGAGTGCTGTCAACGAGTATCTCTATTAACTTGTAGAGAAGAATAACGTCAGGTCAAGCTGAGTAAATCAAGAATAAGTAAAACCGAAAAGTGCACATGCATGTTGAGCCAACGAGTGGTCTGAATAAATGTGCGATGTAAGCATTTCTGTTAGGTCACTCACGTGCTGTAGGACGTCTCTGTGCGTCCCGTCGAGAGAGCGTAATCCATTGACGTGCTTGCACAAAAACTTGGGTCACCTTTTGGCGAGTCTATCCAATGAAGAAATGGCGAATAACCTCCTTCTACTGCTAAACTACAAAACTCGCGCCGAAACCTGCCGATCCATTAACTGGCGGTTCAACTAGCATTCATAAAAACGTCGCACACTTTACGCACGTCACAGGTGCACAGGCGTGCTTATGATTTTGCCCGTGATCGGCGCAAATGTTGCCTCCCCACACACACAAGTGTTCACAGATAAGCTCTAAGCACTTGTTACGTCTTACCGAGTATCACAGCAACAGTAATATTCTAATAGGCCCATGGTCGGCCGCGTCACGGAGTGACGCTTTGGTCTGCGGGACTCTGCGGCACTGATGCAAGAAGCAAACCCAGTTGGTCGATCATCAACTACGCCAGTTTCCGCCACACAGAGAAGGTGGTGCTTTTTGGCCGCTCGCTTGCGAGTAGAACGTATCCCCGTATCCGGCGTCGTCACGGCGAAGAAGTGACAACAAACACAACCTGTTGACGTTATTGCAGCTATTCTTCTACTCACGAACCTAAGGCAATGTTGCTATTTCAGTGTCCGAACGCGGACGAGAGTGGGTGGAGCGGTGAATTCTCCGGAATGTTTGCGACTAATGGCAAATATTGGGAGATCAACCACTACCTAACCCATGCCACTACCTAACCCACAGGCCACGACCTTCTGCTTATGAAGGTCGTCCTTTTGTTCGAGAGGTAGGCCAAAAGGTGAGAGTCGGCTACCGTGTTTCGGTAACCAGCTCTTCCTTCGGCTTCCTAGACGGCAACGCCGCAGTCTTGTCGCTTGTGATGAGCTCCCCCCGGGTGGCGCTAGAAAAGTTGGGTTCGTGTTCACTGGACATCTACAGACGCTTGGTCGTCGAGGTCGACACTAAGTTTATCTAAATCTATGATGTATCTTGCGACCTATCCGTACGCTACGGCTGTCCGTCACACACGGTACACCTCCTCTCGGATGTCCTCGTCATGGTCGTTGGTTGGCCACCTTGTCGTTTCAGAGATCCTTCTTCGGCAGCACTTTAGGCCGCAGCATCATAATTGAGCAGCGCGAGAGTACTTGTTAGCTGGGCAGGAGGGAAGATGGGTAGTATTATTGTTGTTGTTGTTGTTGCTGCTGCTGCTAAGGTCGTTCTCATGGGGTTGGTCGCCGACGTCCTTGCTAATGGGCAAGTGAGCGAGCGAGAACTATAGAAATTGTGGATGGCCGTGCGTCACGTCAAACCCGACACGCACGAACCGCACAGCATTGTCCGCGCTAAACTGGCTGGCGGTGACGGTCTGACGCGATGTGACGAAGCCCGGTCCGGACGGCACCAGGCGTTGCGGCTGCGGCGGCAGCGACGGCAGCAGCGGTGGTGGTGGCGGCGTTGGTAGGCGACAGGAGAACCGTTAGCGGAAAGGGAAGAAGGAACCGCGACCAACCGCGACAACAACAACAGCAACAACAACAACAACAATAACAACAATAGCAAACAGTAGCTCCAGGCCGGGAAAGAGTGGGTAGTGGTTATTGTGGTGGTAGTGGTGGTGGCGGCGGCGGGGTGTGTAGGTGGTGATATGGGGGTAATGGGGCTTGTGCTGCTGCTGTTGTTGTTGATGATGATGATCATGATGTTGCTGAAGTATTGTTCCCTGTCATCCGTCAGTGCAGTGTCAGTCAGTCAGTCGTTCGGCATGGCTGTGAGTGGCGGCGTTGCCACTGCCGGCGTCGCGACATCATGGTCTTCATTATAACAATGGCCAAAAGCGGTCGCCGCTGTCGCGTTCGCCGCCGCTACCGCTGCACAATGATGCTGATGGCAATTTGGAATTCCGGCTACGGCGTCATAACGCATCATGACTGCCGTCGTTGCCTCTACAAACATTACGAGCATTACTATGAAATGGTATTATTACAATTGCGACTATTTTTCCTACTACTACTACTACTACTATATTACTCTTACTACTACGGTCAACAAGAGCTGTAACAGAGCAATGACGACGACGACAACAACAACATCAATCGTGTCAACAATAAAACACAACAACAGCAACATTAACAACCTTATTACTCAAACAAAGACAACAACAACAACAATAACAACGGCAGAACAAATACAGCTACAGCAGCATCAGCAACAACAAGAGCGACAACAACAACAGTTTTATTTTCAAATCAAAAATTGTTTTAACAATAACAGCAACAATAACAACGACAACAACAACAACAACAACAACAACAACAACAACAACAACAACAACAACAACGACAACAACAACAACAACAACAACAACAACGACAACAACAACGACAACCGCTAGCTGGCGACAGACCGCCAGGCCGGTTTACCTCACTGAGTAGTTGGTGTCGCTGGCAAACTATGTGCTTGGTCGGTGGCTGTTGTTAGACTACCTATCGACGATGCCGTCGGGGGTACAGGGGGGGGGGGGGGTTAGTACCGTGCACTAACATGAAGGGGGTACACGCGTTTTCCGGCAAACCGCAGCAAACCAACTGACCGCTGTGACTATCAGTCGACCAGACAGCAAAGGCGGCGACGGCAGCTGCTACTGGTTGCCGAGCAGGTAAAAAAGAATTGTCGCGCAAATCTCTCAAACTCTTCGCGTAAACGCACTTTGTGACACATCGATGCCTCTGGACGTGTTATGCGGCGCGTGCCACGTCGTGTTGTTTGAATCGATTTCCGCCAAAAATGTGTCACAACTGTGAAAGGCTAGCAATAAGTCGAACGGGTCGAACAAATACTAATACTACTACTACTACTACTAAAGTAAAGTTTTCGGGCTGACCCTCAGCCAAGATTTAACGTCCACAGAACTGTTTTTCACATTGCTTCATAGACGGACCCCCATAAATACAAATGTGCAGCGGTGGGGTTCGAACCCGCGCACCTATGTGTCTCCTCCGGTTGCGAGGCGGAGACTTAATCCACTACGCCATCGGGCTACTACTACTACTACTACTGGAAGTACCACCTCTACTACGTGATAGCATCTAACAATAGTATTCATGATTTGGGCTGCTTGTTGATCGTAAGGCAACAGCGTGCTTACGAACCACAGCAACCAGAGCTATCGCAGGCTATAGACCTGCTCGTGTCATATCTTGTTCCGGTTGCAGCAACTGGTTGCACAATGTCCTGCTGCTACGGTGGCTTCCTCAGCCTCACCACATAGGCCATCGAAGTTCAAAAACACGAGAGTAATGGGATGGGAGCATTTGGCGCAAATATCCAATTAGGCGCGTCTTCATATGTGGTTGTCAAGCGAAAAGCTTATGAAAAGTCAGTCGTTGTTATTATTCTGCATCCGTTCTTTGCACTCTTAAATAGTAGACACAATTCACGTTTTAACCAAACTCAACATCAACAAATTCTGCTCATTATTTCGTTTAAGTCAAGAAATGTCCGGAGCAATCGGAGGCTCTGCCACTTCCTAAGCCCGGATCCCTCTAGGCTCCCACTAACTCCGGCAACGCTGGTCAGACATCTATCTAATATGCTTCCAACGTGAGCACTCCCATAAAATGCCAAAAATGTATCATGGCTAATCACTAAAATAAACACTTTATGCGGATTATCTATCATCCAAAGTCCTATGCAGCCAAATTTTAACTAAAATAAAAAATAAATAATACAATAATACATCATACAGGTCATACAAACGTTGAAATAATTTTATTTTTTTAGACATATTAATATTACTGCTATACTGTATAAAAAGGGGGCAGTATGAAGAATTACCATACAGAGTCTAACGTTCCGACCGTGCTGCATACAACAGGCAATACTAGTATCACACTTGACAAATTGTCTCGGCCTAAATCACGTCCTAGATTCAGCTGAATATGACTTAACAGCATATCGATCATACACCAAAACTTGATGGCGTAAGACAACTATAAAAAAAGGGTCGCTTCTCTACGTTTACCTTTTCCAGTAGTGTGCCTTTGACTTAGAGATTTTATTTTTTCAAAAACGTAGCAGTTGGGTATGCACGTTTACAAACTTTCGTGGCTTACATTGACGACATGTTTAGATAAAGCTGAGTAGACACCGTCCTGTCCTGTCCGGTATACAACAGGGCGGATGCATCCCCCTATTTATTGTCACCTCTGTCCTACATATAAACGAATTCTTTCGGTTGCCGTTACCGAAATAGTGTTAAGAATAGGAGAATACTAATAATAACTAATATTAGCATCAAGATCAGTCATTACTGTTTATTTCACTAAAATTGAAGAAGACTGTGGTCGATGACATTGCCTTTTGAAGTGCTCAAACCAATAGCTCAATGTCAGTTGAGGCAAGCGTACTTGTTACAACAACAAACACTTTCTTTTTTAACATGAAATATTTTAAATCTCGTACGAAGCCCATCCATGTTTATACATATATATATATATATATATATGTGCGTCATGACCTATGCGTTGGCCTCCTGGTCAATGGTACTTGAGGGACAGGCTAAGTTTAGATGTACGGGCGGCTTATTTTTGTGTGGCTGGCGTTGTCATGCTGTCATTGTTGAACTTGATTCCGAACACCAATGTGTCGTTCGTTTCTTCATACAGACCATGACCGGCACGCCGCAGTGCAAGCCGCATACCAAGTGCTCAGTGCCGGCTATAGCGCAGGTGGGGCAAGCGAGCCTGGTTATGAACACACGTCGGCCGGTTGTTCGGTCGGTCAATTCGCAGAGCGCAACGCATGTTCGTGTGTCAACACGCATCATCACTGTCGTTAAGAACGCCAGGCAGGGGGTTGTGAGGAGCCGGGGCTCCTGTCATGATACTGAGGGAACCGAACACTGACTGGCCAAGGAAGGTATTCGGTTTTGTTGCATCTTGTCGTTGCCTCAATACCTGAATCGCCTCGTGGTGGTTTTGCAATGTAAATTACTTCGTGCAGTGCAAATGCGGTGTTGTCAAGCAAAAAAAAAAAAGGAAGAGGGAACAGAGCCATGCCTGTTCGGTTCGCCTGCTTGCATTGGGTTTGCCGATTGGGTTGTCTATTTGCTACGCTGAAAGCCACACCACCACCACCACCACCTGACAGCAGCGATCTAACCAGGTAGCGTTTCTCGTTTTCTTTTTTCGTTCTCTCTGTGCCTTCGCTGTTGTTGCCAAATCTCACTTTTCCAACATTTGACAATTTGCTTGCAACAGAACATCGCCACCATAATAGCAGCAGTAACAGTAAGACCGATAACGTTAACGACGACAACAAGAACAACAACAACAACAACAACAACAACAACAAGAACAACAACAATAGCTATCACTGTAACAACAACAAGAACAACAACAATAGCTATCACTGTAACAACAACAGCAACAATAGCTATCACTGTAACAACAACAACGATAGCAATCACTGTAACAACAACAGCAACAATAGCTATCACTGTAACAACAACAACAACAACAATAGCTATCACTGTAACAACAATAACAACGACAACAATTGCTATCCCTGTAACAACACCGCAAACTGCTGCAATACTATCACTTCTGCTACGGCTACTTTACGACAGTTGCTTTTTCTACGATGACAACAATGCCAACAACAAAAATAGCAACAGCAACAATACCTACACTACCAACAACGGGACGACAATAAAAAAAAAACATCAACACCGGCAAGAGATGCCTGCAATCAACGGTCGCAATAACGAACAACCGCAATACCAATGAGCACCATGGAATGTATACCCCAAAAAAAAAACGTGCCAGCAACATCTGTTAACGGTAACGAAAGCTGGAAACACGCACTGACTCTGCTAGCAAGTGCGGTCGGTACACACTGTAGGTTGGTACGCAATGGACAGTGCCTAACAGAAGTGAATGATTCGGAAAAACAATGTCTGAAATACAATATGATACAAACGACCGAATACTTTTCTCCTGTAGCATCTTTATCCTAATCGTCATTCTCATCCTCAAGAAATTCGAATTTTCAATTCGATTCAAGTGCTTCTTATTTATTGTCTTCAAAGGTTAGATAATTACATACATGGTTATTGGCAAAAATACTTAAACTCTATATATATACGAGGTGCATTATAAAATTCTCAGAGCATGCTTTAAAATCAGACAGTTGTGCAGTTTATAAAATTTTACTACGTGTTTCTGGTTCTCAACGATCTTGCCGTGCGCCGTGAACGCGCGTTGTTGACTCGGTGAGACTGTGCAATTGTTGTCGACAATATCGTTTAGGTGCTGCGCAGATTGTTGTTGCGAATATTTAAAAAAGGTGGAAAGTCAGACTAAGACTTTCATGCGTATTATACGCGTATGTTTCAAAATCTGCTCTCAAGTGCCGATTCGAAAGAGGTGTTAAGTTAATACTGCTACGCTCTACCCCACTCCTCAACGCAACACTTCGCAGGAATTTTGATCGCATTTTTTTTATGGCATCAATATGTTTCTTCAAACGCAGCCGCCAGACTTCACGGTTGCAAGTAAATGTTCTCTTATTCTTCTATTTCGTATTCTTATTATTAATAATGTGGTTTTAGTAACATAATGTATATCTAGCTCTAGAATTTGCAAAGACATAGAGCACCGCACTTTACCCATATTGTTTATTCCGAGGAAGACAAGCCAGGACTTGTTGTTCAAAAATATATCGGTTTATGAATAGATCAAATAATAGTAATATTCCTGCACATAATACGATCCCATCATCTAGAAGCACCTCTACGTCGACCGAATAAAGACGAACAGAGATGTTCTTTGCCAGAGCTACTACGGGATAGTACTGCAGTATTGAGACAACATAATAATATCAACCCCTGCGGTCGGCTTGCCAGGCTTTGTGGATCGATGGGTTTGCAGGGCACCAGATTTCCGGCAGGACACTATATTGCCAACCGGAATTTTCCGATCGGCAGAGACACGTCCGGCTGTTGTGACGCGGGCACCGCTGTGGGCATATCCAAAGCGAGCTTAGACGCTGCAGACCAACAGGTTATGCGTGTATGCTAATACCATCATTTAACCGAACAGAACCATAAAGGTAGATAAATATAAAGAGACATGCTTTCTTCATGTTGAAAGAACCCCTGTTGTAGTACCCCTTCGACTACGGCAAGGCGCGACAGGACGCAAACAAGTTTTACTTCGTTTGGGTTAAGACGCCGTGGAATTGCTCGGTGAGCGCTTGCGTAAGTCGACGCTACGGCGTCTCTTCTGACACGTAAGTTATTATGCCACCGACACCAGTGGCCGGGCGGTTTCTGTTTTCCGATTCGTCAATTACTAACAACTGATTGTTTAATAATTTATGTAAGGAGGACGGCTAGTCGTGCGAAAACTACCTAAACAGGTTGAATTTTGAGCTTATTTGGGTTTTCCGTCTTTACGATGATTGGGTTACTTCGGTTGCTTTTGAAGCTGCTTTAGTAGCATTATTGTATTGAATCTGTGTTCTGCAACTTACTATGTTCATTCAATCACCGTCTTTTTGTTTAACCTACCTGCAACATGTATCTACAATAAACCATAACCACAAACATTGTATGGCCTTCTATGCTACGACAACATGGTTTTATTTATCCGCATCTGCCTTGCAGAGAAGTGCCTTGCGTCGATTGCCCTCGACGCATCTTCCCTATGCATTCTCCGACCTGCAATTCACCACTGCCAATGATACCCATTAGTTCAGGCCTTGTGGGCGTTTTTACAAATTCTCCGTAAGGTTCCTTCGACTACGCCATTAAGTTTCCTGTGTGTTGTAAGTAAGGCAAGATCATTATGACAGCCTGACGCGCATAGTAACTTAAACCAAGATTATTATTCATCACGACCGGACGAAGGGTTCGTAACCAGCATTGCATTCGCTTAGCAAAACTATAGACAGAAACCGCCAACATGTCGTGTATCATTTTCTGTCGCGTTGGAGGTCATATATATAAATATATATATATATATATACAGGGTGTTACGTAAAAAGTTGTACTTCTTTCGAGGTTTGATAGAGCTCGGCAAGAAAATAATTTTTCCCAATGGGCGGAAGCCAAGAAAACGTTTTGTTTAGGAGTGAGGATGAAATTTAGAAAAGTCGTTATTCTGCCTTATTTTCTCCTACATAGTTGTACAAAATCTACGTTTGCGGGAGAACCAGTCAACGCATGAAGTAACCGATTATACCAGTGTGTTCGGCGGAAAATTTTGCATAACCTAAATGACACCTAACGCAAGCTAGCAAAAAGCAAATAGGTGGAATAAAAAAAATCATAAAAAGTCGATTTGTTGTTATAACTTACGTTGAAGCTTTCACGTGCAAAATCTAAAAATTTTGCCATTGCGCACAAATGACGAACACTCTCTGACGATAGAAAATTTAATGCCCGTCATTTTCGTACCAAAGTGATGGTGCTGCGTTACGTAGTTGCTGAGAAACTAGGTTTTTTCGACAGCCATATCAAAAGCAAAGGCATGCATACTTCCTAGCATCTTGACCTGCTTTACCACAGAAACCACTTGCGCACGTCCAGAAACACACCAGCATTTATTTATTATAAGAAGTGCTCGAAATTCCGTCCGCCTACCACTAAACACGTTCTGTAGCGATTGCACAGGCTCTCTTGCACTCGTGTAAATATGTTAGGCATTGCCCTAACGGCGTCAGCAGCGTTGAATATACGGTCAACCAGATCTTCACGCGATTCAACGGGGGTTTCGTAGACAACACTCTTTAGGTAGCCCCACAAAAAAAAGTCGAGGCTTGTTAAATCGGGGGAGCGAGGTGGCCAAGCTATAGACCCGCCTCGGCCGATCCACCGATTCTTGAATGCTTCGTTTAGGTATTCTCGAACCGTAGCAGAGTTGTGTGGCGGCATTTTCAGACGAAAGCTTTCCAGGATGCCTTCTAACAACTGGGTAACGTATGAATCAAAAACGCGCGATACGCAGCTGCATCTAATCTGGCGGAAACAAACACACCAGCATTTGTTTACGCTGAGCAGCCGGCTTTGTTTCGAAATTATTCGCCGTTCGCACAAGCTTCTATCGGAAATTTGCGCGGGCTTTGATTCGGAATTCGTCATTCGAGACGCCAAAACACCATAAAAAAAAAACCGCCAACGCCAAAAAGCTATAAAACGAAGTGTTAGGTCTGCCTATCGCGCATTTTTTATTTATACGTTACCCCAGCTTTTGGAAAGCGTCCCGGAAAGCGTTCGTCTAAGAATGTGGTTCCAAACGAAGCATTCAAGAATCGGTGGATCGGCCGAGGCGGGTCTATAGCTTGGCCACCTCGCTTCGACTTTTTTTTGTGGGGCTACCTAAAGAGTGTTGTCTACGAAACCCCCGTTGAATCGCGTGAAGATCTGGTTGACCGTATATTCAACGCTGCTGACGCCGTTAGGGCAATGCCTAACATATTTACACGAGTGCAAGAGAGCCTGTGCAATCGCTACAGAACGTGTTTAGTGGTAGGCGGACGGAACTTCGAGCACTTCTTATAATAAATAAATGCTGGTGTGTTTCTGGACGTGCGCAAGTGGTTTCTGTGGTAAAGCAGGTCAAGATGCTAGGAAGTATGCATGCCTTTGCTTTTGATATGGCTGTCGAAAAAACCTAGTTTCTCAGCAACTACGTAACGCAGCACCATCACTTTGGTACGAAATTGACGGGCATTACATTTGCTATCGTCAGAGAGTGTTCGTCATTTGTGCGCAATGGCAAAATTTTTAGATTTTGCACGTGAAAGCTTCAACGTAAGTTATAACAACAAATCGACTTTTTATGATTTTTTTTATTCCATCTATTTCCTTTTTGCTAGCTTGCGTTAGGTGTCATTTAGGTTATGCAAAATTTTCCGCCGAACACACTGGTATGATCGATTGCTTCATGCGTTGGTTCTCCCGCAAACGTAGATTTTGTACAACTATGTAGGAGAAAATAAGGCAGAATAACGACTTTTCTAAATTTCATCCTCACTCCTAAACAAAACGTTTTCTTGACTTCCGCCCATTGGGAAAAATTATTTTCTTGCCGAGCTCTATCAAACCTCGAAAGAAGTACAACGTTTTACGTAACACCCTGTATATATATATATATATATATATATATATATATATATGTATGGCGCACATTATCATTCGAAGCTTCTCGTAACCCGGAGTGCGCTCATCCGGTTGATGACAAAAAAATGACAAACATGCCAGTCATATTCCATATATGTCATCTTCAGAATGTGAGCAAAAAGGAGCTATTTTTCATACCCTCCGCGCCGGACGAACCCGCGCCTGGATTATAGATTTCCTTGACGTCAGTCTACGGGCAGTTCAGCAAATCGCAGCCAATTACACGACTGCAGAAGACAAAGTACGCATAGAAAATACCGAGCAAAATGTCTTAGTGGCAAAGCCTTTGCCTTGCATTCTGGAGGACTGGGTTCGAGACCCAGACCGGCCACTCTTAAATTGGTTTGCATGGTTTCCAATTTAGACAAGGTAAATGCCGAAGTGGATTAAAATTAGCCATGACATGACTAAACCTTACACGGGCAAATGCCTTACGGAAAAATCTTTAAAAAAGAAAGGAACAGATCTCGATCAGCGATCTCGCGCCTAAATTTAGCAATACCATAAAAACCATGTGCAAGATTATTCATGGTGACCTCAGGTACAATTGCTTATGTCCCTATGTCATATAGGTCAGGCGAATACTCTCTGAGGCCGCCAAAGCCAATCGACTTGTTCGATGCCAATTGCTCCTCTTTTATCTCAGGCATGAAGCACTAGACCGCTTCCGCCTGGCGAGATCATTTTCGCCGCAAATGCAAAAATCAAACGCACGACCGCCGGCTTGTCTACAACCCTGGTGATGTCCCCATTGTACAATATCAACCAGTATTCACGTTCTGAGTGTAGTGTCATGTGAAGGAGACGTTTTCTACTAACTGTCGTGGAACCTTGGATACATAAGGTGTCTAAGAGACTGCCAGATGGTGCTTCCGCTCATAGCATCCGTTTAGTACAGGTGGCTATCTAAACATATGAACATGTCTTGGGGCGTGAACATGTGGCCGTCAAATGGCGCCGATTTAAATTTGCTGGGCTATATGTAGGGGGCGTGATTAGACTCTAACAAGTCCCTGCTTACGTCGATTCGCTCACTCCCGCTATAAAGAAAACGTTGAAAAATGTAGGTAGGTGCTTTTCAACATTGGCGGTTTAGACCCCGAAAATTAAAAAAGTGTTAGGCATAAGCGATGATTGTATCGAATGCAAATTATCGTCAGGAGTTTGCCTACGATAAAGAATTGCGCGTTAAATTTCATAACATCTGAATGTATACCACAAATCCTTACGTCATCTTCGCTAACACCATTTGGTTTAGTGTAATAACTTCAAGCTGGATGTGTTAATGTTTGACGATAATTTACATTTTTCTCACTAACTAATAGAAAAAAGTGCACAGCTAAACAACACGGAGCGAGTTCACTCATACATATAACATATACGAAAGCGGATTGAAGAATTCGGATACATATTTATTAAAAATTATATATGCTTATTTATTTAAGCCGAACTCAAACAATAAACGCCGTCACAGTAACGCCAATTTTGACCTGTGCGTAGCTGATGAGTGACTCTTCTAAGGAAAACAAACCGGAAGACTTTGGTGGTTTTGGTTAATTTTTTTTAAATTCAAAGTAATACAACTTGTCTACCCACCCTCGTATATATATATATATATATATATATATATATGCTGGTTGTCCTTAAATATGCGCATCTCCGTTTGAGAATTGGCAAGGGTTAAGCTTGATCAGGTCAACAACATCCCTTTTTGTTATTAAGCAAACTTTCGGCTTTCTAAAGGCTCGAAGATTTCCTTGATTTAGATGGGGCAACATGTCGTGAATACTGTAAGGTTGATTGCTATCTTTACGTTGAGGACAACTATGACTAGCTTTAGCGACAGTCTTTAAAGACTGCAGAGGGGCTCTTCAACTGTTCAGTTTAGTTATTTCATCGGGAGGGGAGTCGAATAAAGACAACAATCTGTCGGTTAGCTTTTGTGGTTCTACGCTATAAGCTTCCCACCCATCGTTATCCAATAAAGCACTAACCCTCTCCGAAACCTGAGTCAATGACGGCACGATCGCGGGTCCAGCCATTATGACCGCGTTCGGCATACCTAAGCCGCCTAGAGAGACCGTCAGCATTACCTGATCCCTTTCCACAGCGGTAAGCTAAAGATTTAGTATATTCTCTAAAGTGTCTAAGCTAAGATCATAAAAAGGCTATAAAAGGTCAGGCGATGAAGACAAATTGCAACCTCTAACCAGGTGTGTTAACCTTGTGGCTGAAAAGCAAGATCTATGGAGAAACAGGCCGCAGTGGGCCCCCAATTGGGATAGTCCGTCTGTGGCAAAGTCCACTTTGTCTTTCGGGCCGGCTATTGCTTTTGATATCCCATCCATCTTAAAAACTGTAATTTATACAAAATATATTTCTGACTGAAAGCGAAAGCTGGCCAATATTGACGTGCTAAGAAACTCACGCTTGAAGATTGAACGTCTGGAAAAGCCGCGACTTTTTAAAAGCCCCAATTTGGTCACCAGTAGGTAATAAGCACAGATCCCGATAAATGATATATATGCAAGGTTTCTGTTCTAGAGTATTATAAAAAAGAAGAACATTCAAGCTCTCAAGACACTCTTGTAATACGTACAACTTGCTCATGGTTATCAGCTCTATTTATTGACTTGGCATAGTTATTTTTGAATTAGCGCATGTGTTGCATTAACTAAATGGCTAACAAATATTAGTAGAGAGAAAGACGTAATAATGATCTAAAAATAGTTATACAATTATAACCATCATAATGAAACTGACTTTTGTGATTACACCTTTATACTCAAACGATGTTTACCAGTGGATTGTTAGTCTGCTGTGAAAAAAAGGCAAGCAATACATAAATGTGAAACATAAATATGCAAACACTGCTCTAATTCCAATCGCTGCTTGTCATTATGGCAACAGAATGTTGTCACAGATACGTGTTCGTGCAAATACGTAAGTGTGCTTTCCGCCATATTCCACTCAGAAGCAATTTAAATAATGTGTCCAGCTAACGTGAGTAATGTCTTTGAGAGACAACTTATTATAAATACAAATGTTTACCGAGACGTGTGCTTTACACCGAGACGACTGTGTGGTCGGTTCGAGGCATACTTAACGTCATGTCGCTTAAGGTGACGCACTTTAATTGGTAATTCTACTAGCCCGACGACACGCAGACACCATATTGGCAATTAGATTTCGCTATTGTGCTCTCTGGGCTCTCAGTGACAGACTCTTCAAGCCGTTTATTATATGACGTGATAGAAAACTTAAATATTATGCGCTTTCTCAGCTTCAGCGAGAATGCTCATAATTCATTTTTACCATGTTTGTAATATATATCATGTTCGTATTTACATACCGAAACAGGGTGCATTTTAAATAAATAATACATATTATATTGATGCAGTTCCAGCAGGTACAAAAAAAAACACTCCTCAAACGAACGTGTAATCTTTTTCATCGCACTCATAGCAATCTGCGCAACTCTCTCTTTACAAAAATGTAACGTCAAAGCAAAAACAAACTAATGTTATGAATGTTTCACACTGGCGAGCGATAACGCGCAGAATCGTCGCTAATCAATAAGTATACTAACTAATAAACGTTTGTTATTACATTGCTGCAGAGAATTTAAGTATTAATCCCCATATCCACAAGCCCATTGCGAAAAGCTCTTCAGCGACTCATCGGAACCTAATGCGCATAACTTCTATCCCTAGCTATCATCGCTACACTTTCATATTGAAAAGCAATAGTCTACAAAATACTAAATTCAGCAGCGGAAACGCGACGACACTGCGCCGTTATCCGTTCCGACGTAACAACACCCGATAGCGGAGCCTACCGGCTGACTAAAGGGGCCGCACTGTTCGGCTTTATCGCGCTTGCTTTGCTCAGCGCAATAAGCTTACAGACTACGAAGTGCTTAACTCATTCTTCGCCTTCCGCTGTACTGGGTATTTAAACCCGAAAGAGGCTCATACACACACGAACCCCTACACAAATAGGCAAATACCCACGGGAAACGTGAAAATGATTCCGAATGCATTAAAGAAGGTGAGCAGGTACGCAGGAAAGTCATGGAGATTATGCAGCTGGCATTTCGGCATCCGATTAGATGATTGTGATTTTTCTTATAACCGAAATTCGACGCAAAGCCGCGTCGGAGTGCACATGAGAATTTGTTTTCGTGTGTAACGTGATACACTTCACTGCTTTTTTCAGAGTCACGACGTATCTCTTTCCGCTTAAGACACGCACGGATCACAGAGAGAAAGAGAAAAATACAGAAGAAAGCGCGGAAGAACACCGGTGCAGAAGACGGGAAAAAAGCCGTGCTTTCTATACAGTAAAGCTATATAAAGCTTTGTATATTCAGGAATCGTCTACCCAAAGAGTTTCAACGACTGGACATCAGATTTAGTTTGTACTAAGCAGTGGTGCTAATATTATGCTTGATTTCAGCGGATGGTTGGTTAGAACAAGAAACGGGAAGTACGTGATACTTGTAAACCGTTATTATGACAGCTTACAGTTTGCGCGCTATTGCTACAAAGGCAGAGAGAACAGGCAGAACGATATGTAAATATCATCTACGACAAATGCCCAATGCTCCTAGATCTGTTTACATAAGGCTAAAGATGCCGGTCATATACACATGTTCAGTATAATATAGTAAACTGTATTGTATTTCAGCATAATATTGTAAATTGCAGTCTACCTCTATCAGTCGTTAAACGCGGTCGCGTTTGGCTTTGCTCCGTAAAACTTGGTCTAAGAGTGCAGGAACCTGAGGCCTGTAGTAGGTTGACCAATTGCACTCGACGGCCTTTGCGGTAGGAAGCCCAACGCGATTAGTAATCACTGTAAAGGTACCGTTATAAACTCGACTTTTTCTATATTTGTAAAATTCGTTTGTGTGTTCGAAGCGCTCGAAATTCAAACGTTGCCTACCGAACGAGCAGTGGTTCTAGCCGACCGGTGGTCCAGCCTAACCGGACTTCCTGGTAGTGTATATGCACTTAGCCCACTGTGTATATGTATATAGTTTATGGTGCACATAACTAATTGTGTATATAAGTGCAAACGGGCGCTCACTAGTTGAATGCTCATTATCGACACTGTACATAACAACCGCAACAAGCCGCCACGAACAGTGATAGAACGTCTGCTGAAGCGCTGTTGTCTACTGGGAGCGGATAGCAGAGTGGCAGCGCCGGCGACTACAGTACCAGTCTAAGCAAAACCGTTTTTTGTTCTTGCTAGTATTTATTATTTATTTATATATTTATTGTTTCATCCTATATTACTTATTTAACACATTTATTAATTCATTCCCGTTTCAAATGTATTTAAATCTTTCATTTTCGCATAATAAACGACTAATTAATCTAAGCTCTAGAGAAGACACTACCATGTTTTTCCGGGCAAAAGACCCGGGCAAAAGCAGCCCCGATTTGAGCCACGAAGAACGGCAAAAAGAGCTCAACCAGCACGACAACAACCTTCCTTCTAAAAGCGAAAGATGGCAAGGCCTACGCCGATTTGATCAGAGACGGACGCCAGCGTTGACTGGTCGTCCCTAAGGTGGCTCCTGATCAGGAATGTCATGGAGGGCACTACCTCACACGACATCGAGGCTACCCTCCGCAGTGCGTTGTCTATCAAGGGACCGCTGTCCGTGGACCCCCACAAAAGGGGGCCTCCGGCAGGTGGACGTCCCTGGTCCGAGCGGCCCCCCTGATGCCGCCAGGGTTCTGAACCTTAGACGCATCTATTTGGGGTGGTCCTCATGCCCAATCTAGGAGCGAATCACCGTGACAGCGTTGCCAGTGAGTGGGCCACTCTGCACCCTCGCGCACCAACGCGGTCGTCACAGGCAAGAGCTGCTACAGGTGCGAGATACATGGGCATCTCTCTAGGGAATGTAAGGCAGCCTCAATCTGTTACAATTGCGGTGAAGAGGGATACGCAATCAACGTTTTTATTAATTGCTTTATTTATTTTGTTGTGGTTAATCAGACCAGCAGAACAACTATCGTCTCCAAGTAGAGATATGTTGAGCAGAACCTTCCCCCCCGTAACGAACCGGACAAAGCCTACACGCAGGCCCCTGCAGTCGTCCCCAAGCATGAAGTTGCCCGCCTACCGACGGAGAGGACAAGCACGGCTACCGAACCAGACGGAGAGTACCAAAATGAGGCACCTTGACGACTTAAGTTTGACTTCCGAGGACCCGTGTGCGTTTATTCAAATACCGAGGTGCGTACGTCAAACTATCCTGGCGATGGCGGACAAACTCCGAGCCGCGGTGAAGACGGTCCGCAAAAAATGCCAAGCAGCTCGACACGCGCCTACTCAAAGCGCACAACTAGAGGCGGAGTCGTTTTAGAGAGACGCTTTAAGGGGCATTCTATCCTACAGCACCTACCAGGAAAGCCCTCAAGGCGGCTAATAACCTCGCTCATTTATTGCCCAACACCTACGTCTTGCGCCAGTACAGGCGCCGTCTCCTGATGTCTGGAGCCGAATCCATTGTCACCATTACACGGCGCTCCAGTCTGGCCGAAGGCCACACTGGCAACTGCCTCACGGAGATGCATGCGTTAAAGAGCGCAGCGAGAATTATTAGTGCCCGGCCCTGCGTATTATTAGCGCGTACCGTCGTAAGGGTGGGCACAGAAGCAGCCCTGTCTGGCTGGCACCGTGGATGGAACAATATTCAGAGCGGATGGTACAATATTCAGAGTGAATGAAACAATATTCCGAACGGATGCCCCGGGGCGCGAACAAAGGCCCTCGTCCCGGACATAAGGGCATGGCTTGGTAGCCCTAGAGGCGAAGCAGACTACTACATCACACAAGTGCTCACGGGACATGGGGAGCTCCGTTTCTACCTCCACCGAATTGGCAAGGCAGTCAGCCCGACATGTCTCGTCTGTAGTAAGGCGACGAACGACACACCAGAGCATACTGTCCTATTCGTCGTCTGCTACCGACGAAGCAACTCACCTGCGAGAAGTGCTCCTGAATAATTTTGAAATTTTTCTGTACTAAGCTAGCATCCGTGTCTGAACACTGTGTGGTCAAATCGTCCTCAGTTTGGTGACTTTGTGTTGTGCTTGTGCAACCGCTCAGTGTCTCTCACACCTTGCAAGTGGGCAATCCAACATCCATTGAAGATGCATCCTCTACGTTCGAAGCGGGCGCGATCAGTGGATGCCCACACTAGCTCTCCCAAACGAGCTACACACGAGCCGAGAAAATGCCCCAACTGTGAGCTCCGTGTTGGTACCAGAAACACAATTTCTTGCTCCCAATGTGAACAGTTAGTTCACATATTGTGCACTCAAATACAGACACAAGATGTCGTCGGAAAAACAGCCGCTCTCTCGGAATTCAAGTGTCACCGCTGCAATCCGCCAGCTGACACAGACGCTGAACAAGCTAGTGATGATGAGATGGATGAGAATGATGATGATAATGCCAATGTCGATGCCGGCGACGTGGCATCGATTGTGCGCACTCTTGTCCAGGAGGTGCGTGCACTTCGCACGTTAGTCAAGAAGCAGCAACGTACAAACGAAAAGCTCGAAAGTGACGTTGGCCATCTAACTACGATGCTGGAAAAGATGTCTAACTGCAACAAGACGAGTCCTGTGGATAAACATTCACACCAGGCCAGATCACGATCTCGCAATGATCGCTCGGATTCCCGAATTTCGTTTGGACGCAAAAACGAGAGGCCGCAAAATCGCCAGAGTCAGCTGACTGCAAAACATTCACAATTGAAGTCCGGTCCTCTGCCGAAAACTACACCGAACCGCAGGGAGCAGCGTCGTATTTTAAACGTTGGAGTTTCGGCTAATAGCGAGCCCGGCAAACGTCCTCATAACTCGCATGCACCCAGCCCACGCATGTCAGCCTTACCACCAGTTGCACGAGCCAACTTTCGGACACAGATGATTTTCGTATCTAGGCTTGAGGATTGTGTCACTGCCTCCCAACTGAATACTCATCTTACAAATAACAACATCACCGCGCTGCGAGTACGCAAAATCAAACCAAAGTTTGCGACATATTCTTCATTTATTGTCGATATATCTGAGCTAGATAGAGACAAGCTCTTTTGTGAATCTTTATGGGGGTCCGGAACACTTGTTATGGATTATAAGGATCGAGGGGCCAATATTAACGTTGTTGAGACATTTCCAGCCGAAACCCACTGACAAAACAATGCGAACTTGTGCACACTCAACATATATACGGAACCTTCAACGACACACACCCCAACGAAAATCTATCAACTGCATTTCTTTTAACGCTGCATCCATTACTAAGAATTCTGCATGTGACTCATTAAATCAATTTTGTTCCGAGTACAACGTTGACCTAGTATGCATCACCGAGACATGGGCTTCCAGTGACAAAATCTCATCAGCTGAGCTGTCACTGGGCGGTCGATATACCGTTTTTCGTAAAGACCGCAACAGTCGTGGTGGTGGTGTGTGCATTCTCGCTACATCCGAATTGCAAGCTATTGAAGTTTCTATTAGGGATAAATCTACAGAGACCATTGCTATCGACATACTATGCGGAACAGATCAAAAGTGCCGACTTATTTGTTGTTATTTTTCACCTACGGGTTCTGCAACACAACTTGCTGAGCGAATGACTACACTTTGTGATTTGCTTGATGAGCTCTTGCAAGTAGACTTTCCGGTCATTCTGACGGGAGATTTTAACCAACCTGATATTAATTGGAGATGTATTGACCTGTCCTCAAGTGAAACCACCAAAGAATACATTTTTAGCTTATTTTATTCCCTTAGTGGTTTATCACAACTTGTGAACGTACCAACTAGACCACGCAGCGGTACCATTTTAGACCTTTTATTTACTGACAACGAAGATATTATAGCAGAGCTTTTAGTAGACGAGCCACCCGTAAAGTCAGATCACCTTGCTGTGTATTTTAAAATACTTATTGACACACCTCAAAAGTCCGCTAGCCCTTCCCTAGATTACTTCCATTCGGACTATGACGCAATCGCGGCTAACATTGCAGCTACCAACTGGCGTTCGTTTTTATCTCACTGTGACTCCATCGATTCACAGTATACGTCATTTGTGAATGCCATTATATTTCTCATGGAGATGTTTACTCCGTTAAGAAAGCCTAAACCATCTACCTTGCAAATGTTCATAGAGGACGCATCTAGTCGCCTACATAGTCTGACGCCATCGTCCCGTGCACACTCGCGCTTATCCACTCAATTGGCACGAGCCGCAACCCGCAAAAGGCGGCTAGAGGAGGCCAACCTAAACATTCGTAATGCCAAAGACTTTTTTAGATATGCTGGTCGCCGTTTAACACTGCAGTCTGGAGTGGCACCACTTATAGTTGGCAAACACACGGTCACAGAAAACTCCGACAAAGCGGCAGCTATGAAAGATTACTTTGAGAGCGTATATGTTCAGCCGTCTGGAATTCCCAACACCGTTAATCAGATCCCGACCGTTCTTATAAATGACATTGTTTTTAACAAGGAGAAGGTAATAGTGCACCTCAACAGCCTTAAGAAAAAATGCTCGCGGACTCCCGACAACCTTCCTCCAATTTTATTCAAAGAGCTCTCTGTCAGCTTGGCTGAACCATTATCATTGATATTTACTCGCTCCTTCGAAGACGGTGAAGTACCGAGTTTCTTTCGGCAGTCCATTATCACCCCGACGCACAAAAAGGGTTCTCGTGCAGCGCCAGAAAATTACAGACCTGTGTCTCAATGTTCAATACCTTGTTTGCTAATGGAGAAAATAATTGTGGCTGAGCTTTACACATTTCTTGATTCTAAAGACCTGTTGGACTCTTCACAACATGGTTTTACAAAGGGTCGATCAACGGGTACCCAGTTATTGGAAGTAGCTCACGATTGGGCGCTTGCCCGAAATCGCAACATCCCTCTGCATGTCGTTTACTTTGACTTTTCACGTGCATTTGACCGCGTTGACCATCATCTGCTTCTGACAAAGATGTCAGCGTTAGGTATCGGCCCCAGAATCATAAACTGGTGCAGAGCTTACCTGAGAGACCGTACATTTGTCGTCAAAGTTGAGAATAGCTATTCCGCGGTCGGCAGGTGTGTATCTGGCGTCCCGCAGGGCTCATGCTTAGGCCCCCTAATGTACACTATATTTGTACAGGATCTCGGGGTAATGCTTCGAGATATTGGTGTTACATATAAGCTGTATGCGGACGATCTCAAAATCTATGTTGAGGCAAAAAACGACAGCAACATAGCTATACTACAGAAAGCGATTGACACCGTATCCCTTTGGGCAGAGGACAACCGCATGCAATTATCTTCTTCCAAATCTGCTGTTCTCAAGACATTGCCAGATACTACTCAGTACATGCTAAACAACCAACCCATTCCTGAAGTCTCACGCTACAAGGACCTCGGGGTAATCTTCGACCGCCAAATGAAGTTTAGACCTCACATGGCTGAGGTTGTCAAGGCCGCGTCTCGAATATGTAATCTCATAATGCGGTCTTTCATTATACAGGACCATAATGTGTACCTAAAGCTGTATCAAACCTTAGTGGTACCAAAGTGGACTTATTGCTGTCACGTATGGGTGCCATTCTATAAACGAGATGTTGACCTTTTGCAGAGCGTGCAGGATAAGTTCGTGAAACGAGTTGCTCGCCGGTGTTGTCTACCACGCGAGCGTATCACATTGCCTAGTGTTAGTGAATACCAATCCCATGCCGATTACCGCATGTTTAAACAACTAGCGCGTCAGAAACTTATTACTAGGTATTTTGTTCTAAGACCAAATAATCTCCGGAGCGGCGTTTCCATCCACCCCCACGAGATTGCTCGGGTGGACGTTGTAAACAACACATTTGCCTGGAGGATTGCACGTCGTTCACAGATTCAAAACGACTTTGCTTCTATTGTAATACCCCTTTTTCAATAAAGGTGATATGATATGATATATATGATATTCTGCCTCGCCCCAGCGCCGAGTCCTGCAGAACCTACACGGCTGCACTCCGTCGACTTCAGCTAGCCTTCCTTCTCTAGTCACAAAAATGACAACTTCTTTTGATGACTGGTGCACAATCGCGACTGTCATCAAGCGTGTTCTGGCCGAGAAAGATCGGGTTGTTTGCACGTGCATGTCGACACCCAATCTGGCGACGGGAGGCCGGCTCTGTCAGTAAACCGGGCTATTACACCCTCCTCAGTAGTTTGTAGCAAAAACTCAAGAGAGCGCGCAATATATATATATATATATATATATATATATATATATATATATATTGCATTTCTCTGTAACCCTAAATTTAAATACGTTTCTGTTTATATACATATATATATATACATTCTACATAGTTGTGCAAAATCTAACGCATGAAGAAACCTTATAAAAATTGATATGTTGGTATGTCTTATGTTGAAGCTGCCTATTATTTTTTTTTACCAAAGTGATGGTGCTGCGCTACGTAGTTGCCGAATAACTAAGCTTTTTCAACAGCAATATCAATAGCGAGGGCGTGCATACTGCTAGCATGAAGCCTGTTCAGCAAAGGTGTATGAAAAAGTTAGGTACATATTTAGCTTTAATTAGGCACACTCAGCAATAAAATTGAGCTTTTTGCTGATTTCTACCGCATCCTTTTTTTGAATGGAAGAAAGGAGCAGGGAAGGGATCGTCTTGACAACAACGATGGCTGTCGAAAAGGCAACTACGTGACGCAACACCATCACTTTGGTACGATTATTATGGCAAAATTTTACGGTTTTGCACGTAAAAGCGTAAGACATAACAACATTTCGACTTTATATGACTTTCCTCAATCCGGCTATTCGCCTTTCGCTAGCTTGCGTTGGGTTTCATTCAGATTATGCAGAATTTTGCGCCGAACATGCCGGTATGATTGGTTTCTTTATGGTTCTACCGCAAACGTAAATTTTGCACAACTATGTAAGAAACAAAGAGGCAGAATAACCTATTTTACAAATTTCATCCTCACTCCTAAATAAGACGTTTCTGCCGCCTCCTTCCATTACGAAAAATATTCTTGCCGAGTTCTACTAAACGTTAAAATATGTACATATGGTTATGGAAGACTCATACATAGGTTTTTCAATTACTTTGAGTTGTTAGATGTAAATATGTATATACGGGGCGTCTGATCGCTGAAATGCATATGTATATCCTCTATAGTCTCGAAACGTGGTCATTTATAAACAATAAAAGATCGCATGGAGCCAGCTCCGGCGAATAGGGAGGTTGCGGATATATAGAAATCGAATTCTTTGTCAAGTATTCTGAAATCAGTAACGATGTGTGCTCTGGTGCATTCTCGTTGATGCTGGATTGCAAAAAAATCGTAAAAGACGATTTATTTGTAGTCGAAAAAAACGGTCAAGAGAGCTTTACTGTTGAATCTGCTCTGTCTAAGTTTCATCGTTTGATTCTCTCCTTTGAAGCACCACTGGCAATATTGAGCTTTGATCTCGATGTCGACCTATAGTAGTCACTCTCTGGAGCAATCTAGAGTTTTCTGCTGCCACCGGAAGTTTTGAAACGGACATTTTCCAACGGGCATTCATTTGCTGTAAATTCATCAGTTTTTGAACGAACTTTTCTGCCAGTCTTCTGACGCATCAAAGATCGGTCAAGACTATAACAACTGATCTATAGAATAATCCCAATTCCTTGGCTATCTTCTTGACAGTGATTCAGCGATCGTTGACAACCAGATTTTGTTTTTCGAATGGCGTCGTGACCACTAACGTCACTCAACGCTCCGATGTTTGGACAAACTAGTGGTCCTACTACTAGTAGAACTTGTGTCGAATGTACTCTATTGCAATCATTATTTAGGAATTCCAATGCCGACGTATAACCTGGTACCTATAGGAAACACCTAGCCGCAGCAGTTGTTAGTTAGCTTTACAAAACTTTTTTAGTTTTTCTGAATTTTCCAGATCACTACCGCGGCGACCTTTATTGTATCTTTCAACCCTACCATTGTAACCCTACCATAAGAAATTCAATATACAAGCTCTCGTCGATCGGTGACCAACATTTTGGGTTTCGCGTTTGATGATTTTTTATTCGCTTACCTCGACAAAAAGGTTTATAGAATGAGTGCTCTGTTAATGATTTCAATTCATCCTGCGCATATTGGCTTAATATACGTCGGTTGACTGCAGTATTTTTACGTTGAATAGTGGTTCTTACCCCCTGATTGACGATTTCTGTTGTTGCCAGCTCGTCGAGCCCGGTGGCGTGGTGGCATGCGTCTGCGCCTCGCGACCGGAGGAGACACTGGATAGGTGCGCGGTTCGAGCCCCACCGTTGCACATTTGTATTTATGGGGGTCCGTCTGTGAAGCAATGCGCAAAGCAGTCCCATGGACGTTAAATCTTGGCTGAGAGTCAGCCCCGAAAGGTTGTTGCCAGCTCTCCTTCTTTTGGACGTTTCTAGGACCTGCCTAGCTTTCGTGTCTTATTTTCACTAGTTGCGCAGATGTATAGTAGCAGTAGACGTACAACTGCGAATTGTGCACCCACGCAGGCATGCATAAATGTACCGCATAACAGACGACATCGCTAGTTAACTCAGCACAAAGTGCCACCAACTCACGGTATACAAGAGTAAAATGTATTTGTACGTAAATTAGTTATATTACATGACTAATTAATTCGTCGTCTTATGTGGGATCAGTATATGTATGTATGTGACCTCTCTCGTCACGTAAATCCCATCTGTCCAGCCGTTTTCTTTTGGCGGGAAAAATCAGTGCCACCGGTGTCTGACGAATTTCTGTATGTAAACGTGCTTTTGGTTGGCGATCAGTGTCGATGCATTACGTTGTCAGTATTGCTTGCAGACATACGTAAATACCATGCAGTTAAGTGTCTGCGTGCTGACAAAGCATTCCTTAGGATATATATATATATATATATATATATATATCGCGGGACCGGTAAACAATACGATGCAGAAGACAGCAAATGTTTTTTTTTTACGCTTTGACAACCACATTTTAGACGCTCGTAAATAAGCTAAGTTGCTTGTGGCACGATATCGTCTAAATGTATCTATCGTCATTGCGTTCTCGTACTGGAATTATATAGGCTTTCCCCAGCAGAGGTATGTAGCAGCAAGGCAATGACAACCACGTCCAACAAATTTAACTAGCACGGCCAGGGCTCGAACTAGCGATGTTTTGCTAACCGTGGTTGCCATGGCAACGCCCCGTTTCGAACGGTGCGTTAGCCGCCTAAGCCACCGCCACTACTATTAATTTATGTGTAGCAAAAAATACACACGTGTCGCTCGGGGTCGTGTGCATTTGACCTGTATATACTTAGACGAGTGAAATTAATATTCCAACATCTTCCATTGTAAACTAGTAGTTCTTTGTCTAGGAAATTATCCATGGCGCCTCTCGTACCATATTTGTATAGCAATTATTAGTCTCTTTGACCGGGTGTTGTACAGGTTAAAAGTAAGGTGTACTTTATTGTCAATCTGTGTAATGATCTCCAGCAAGTTTTTGTCTCTTTAATATGCGACAAAAGTAAAGAAAATACGACTGCGCACATAGTCTTCCTGTCCGGAGAATGTGGGGGATGCTTGACAATTTGGAACTTGATTTTTTCCCAAATTACCAATTCGCGTAATTCAGTCATAGCAACAAGAGACGTGTGAGTAGGCGCATTGTCGTGGTGCACGTGATATGATGTGGTCCTTCAGCTGATTCCGTCTTCAGCATCTTTCATTGTATTCTCCAGTTATCGCTCTTTCAATGGAAAACTCGTCAATTAATGAAATGCTTTTTCATCCCAGAAAACGGTTGCTAAACCCTTTCCGGTCGAGATGTGCCTGTTTACCCTAGTGAGAGAGGAGACTTTTCGCCGCGTGCAGTCCACTCCCTGGTGGAATTTTCCCGTTCTGGAGTGAAGTGGCGGTTACGAATCGACCCAATCATCCTGCAGATTTTGTCTCAAATGTCCCATATCACTCTCTGGAGTTGACACGCGTGACAGTTTTTGCTTTACATTTAGCTCGTGCGGTACACGCCTTGCTTGAATTTTTTTCATGCACACATATTTGTGCAATATTCTATGTACAGCAGCATAGCTAATGCCTCTACGCCATCTTTTCGGTTAGTCATCACGGGCTTGCAGACTTGTAGCACAGTTTTCTCATCCGAAGCTGTTTTTGACCGTCCAGAAAGTAGTGCATCATCGGTGTCCATACTTACTAAATGAGGCAATTCATTTGGTAATGGTACTGTACGCCGGTGCACTAGTTCCGTAAACTGGATCTAATTTGGCTTTAATTTCCGTTGCAGTCAAGCTTTCACAACAACACGCGGACTAACATATAGCCGTCGTAGCAATCGCCGATAGCTTACACTATTGGCCACGACATGCGGATTGGGCGTTACTGCGGGATTCGAGGTAAAACAATGGAACAATGCGGAACTACTATGCGATTCTATTTTATACACATGGTTGTGCATATATATATATATATATATATATATATATATATATATATATATATATATATATATATATAAATATATTTGCACATCCATGTGTTTTTATCAGTTTTAGCCAGAGTAGCTTATTTACTTATTCCGTGACATTATGGAAGCATCATTGCCTCTACATTAATTACAATGAAAAAACATAGTTATATATATATATATATATATATATATATATATATATATATATACATATATACATATACAGGGTCATGCAGGGAGTATTGTACTTCTTTCGAGGTTTGATAGAGCTCGGCAATAAAATAATTTTTCCTATGGAGGACGCGGAAACGTCTTGTTTAGGAGAGAGAGTAAAGTTTATAAAAGTAGTTATTCAGCTTTTTTTCTCCTACATAGTTGTGCGAAAGCTACGTTTGCGGGAGAACCAGTCAAGGCACGAAGGAACCGATTACACCGGCGTGTTCGGAGACACTTCACTAGCTTGCCGCGAATACCCAGATTAAGGAAAGTCATGAAAAGTCGATATTTTACGTTAACGCTTTTTCATGAAAAAACGTAAAATGTTTCCATTGCGATCAAAAATGTACGTCCAAAAGACCACTCTCACGCAATAGCAAATTTAATGCCCATCATTTTCGTACCGAGGTGATGGTGATGCGTTACGTAGTTGTCAAGTAACTAAGCGTTTTTGACAGTCGTAGTTGTTATGTTTTACGTGCAAGTTTCCACGTTCAGAACCGTAAAAATTTAACACGACGTTTCCGCTCCCTCCTTTCACTAGGAAAAATTATTCTCTTGCTGAGTTCTACCAAACCTCAAAATATGTACCTAACTTTCTCATACGCCCTATGCAAATATGCATGTCTTCGCTTTTGATATGGCTATCGAAAAAGCTTAGTGACTTGACAACTACGTAAAGCAGCATCAGCACTTTGGTACGAAAGTGGTGGGCATTAAATTTGCTATTGCGTGAGAGTGGTCTTTTGGACATACAGTTTTAGTCGTAATAGAAACATTTTACGATTTTTCACGAAAAAGCGTTAACGACATAACAGCATATCGACTTTTTATGACTTTCTTCAACCTGTGTATTCGCTTTTTGCTACACAAGCTAGTGAAGTGTCTTCCAGAATTTTCCTCCGAACACGCCGGTGTAATCGGTTCCTTCATGCGTTGACTGGTTCTCCCGCAAACGTAGATCGCACAACTATGTAGGAGAAAAAAAAGCTGAATAACTACTTGTATAAACTTCACTCTCTCTCCTAAACAAGACGTTTCCGCGTTCTCCCTCCATAGGAGAAATTTATTTTCTTGCCGAGCTCTATCAAACCTCAAAAGAAGTACAATACTCCCTGAATGACCCTGCATATTTGCAGACACGGGCGATAATCTTTTCTGCAAAGTGTCCTTATTGATACAATTGTTGAAAATGTTTAATAATATAAATTTTCAGTTCAACGAGGAATTACTGAATTTAAATAAATTTACCGTCCGGAGAAGACGGCCTCATAAAACATATATATGTATAATAGCGTTCCAAGTTGGAATTGCAGCAAAACATACACAATCTTGGTGGTGTTGTGAAAACAATTGCCTTCACATTAGCGCATTAATTTGCTCGTTCGCATCACTTGAGATTTAGCGCTGGTGCAGTCAAATTCGTCAACACCTTTCGCTACCTTGGGGTTCACTTTTCGATGAAGGGCACAACCTTTGGACAACACATCACCGAAAGGGTGGGAAAATGTCTAGCTTCGATATTGATAGTTGATTAGAGCCAACAATACTCTCGGAGCACACTCAAATTACTATTTAACCTGAAGGATGCTGCGATGGCGGCCTATGGCATTTAGATCATACGGGAGCATCTCAGCGAATCACAGCTAAAAAACTAGATAAATTAAAGCCTGCGCTTTTCAAGTTAACTATTGCGTTACCATAGAACGTAAAAAACTGGCTAGTTTACTACAATATTTGTGCCTAACCGCTTATAGAATATCTAGTTACTAGGTTTAGTTTTCCGGAAACGTTTGCTCCTCTTTAATTCAGAAACAAATTCAATAATACAAATAAAGCTGCTCACGGAAGTCTATTTGGATCGCCAGCAATGGCCACGAATACCTGGCAGAGACCTCTACAACCCAACCGACATTTTGTGAACCGCTTTTGACTTTATGGGCTCTATCTCTGCCATGGAAGAAAATTCCATAATCCTGACGTCGGCCTTATCCGAGCGCCGGGAGCATCCATGGTTACAAACGCGACGGACAGAACTCGTGGGGACACCCGATTGATGAGCATTTTCTTATTTTCCTGGCCTCCGCAAGGCCACGGACTATAGAAGGAGCTAGGGAGTCAGTAACTCGGCCAGTCTATACATATATATATATATATATATATATAATGGACCTACATAGCCCGCCGGCAAATTTATTTGTCCGTGTTGTCTGTTATTACAATGTGTCACATAACGAACTGAAAATAAACAACTCAAGGCTCTAGGTCCAAGCTGGGGCTGGTCCACCTGGCCAAAATTCCTCTCACCGACGCAGCGTTCCCCCTCCGAACGTTCAACGACAAGCGCTGCATTAAGTACTCCCCCGCTCTTTTGTCTCCTGTAGCAACCACCAATCTTCTCCCGACGTCTCTGAGTAATTTTTTGGTAAGCAACCCTGGTCCCCCCAACGTCTCAAAAGTTAGAGGTGAGAACAAGTGGGGATATTCCAGGCTTGAGTACTTCCTGCACTTGGCTATTTCCGCTAAGGCAACCGCATGCCCAGGGCGGGCTGCGCCAGTACCGACCATTGAAGGGGCTAAAGAGTAGGTAACAGTCGCATCCCACACCAGCATCTGGCCCCGATCGAATGGGATCAGAGTCATTCCGTCAGGCCTTTTTCCGTCATCTCTGACTAAACCGGGGGGCTCCAGCACACATGGGTAGCCTGCCAATCGTAATCCTCTGCAGAACGCAAGAAAGACCGTGGTGTCCTAGGGAGTCGACTTCGTCACCACAACCACAGCGATGGGGGAAAACCAGTTCTGCTCCCACTCTCAAACCGACTAATATTCGTGTAGACTCATTGTCTAAAAGGGTACCCAGTTGAGGACTCGGGAGGGCGTGTAACCATACGCTTGCACCCGGCGAGGAGACGGCTTGTAACCTCGCTCTGTAAGCGTCGGAAGTTGCTCGACTCCACAGGTCGCTCCATCGACGGTTGCATCTCAAACTAACATTTTGCCTCGCCTCGAGGACGCCCGTGCCATCCTCCGCGCACCAGGCCGGGCAGTTCTAATATACACGGAAGATTTCATGAGCGAAGGCTCTGCTAAAAATATCATGATTAGAGGCATGTTCTGCGCGGATGATACACGATACGCCGTAATGTCCCAGTTTGTTGACGCTCGTAGCCTTAGGTCTAGTCGTAAGGTACCCGTGAGGGAGTGCGGGCAACGCGTGTAACCAAGCCTCTGAATCCTTGGCGGGCACGGCGCTTAGGCAAGCTCCTGTCGTGTCATCTGGAGCTTCGTTGAGGAAACGTCGTTGCACCTCGTCGTGCAAAGGGGCACTCCGGTTATGTTGGGATAGCACGTTATCAGGCCTAACACCGGTTTTTCTGATGTTGGGTCGAGCGGTGTCTAGACTGGCCGACTCGGCCAGTCTATATATATATATATATATATATATATATAATGGACCTACATAGCCCGCCGGCAAATTTATTTGTCCGTGTTGTCTGTTATTACAATGTGTCACATAACGAACTGGAAATAAACAACTCAAGGCTCTAGGTCCAAGCTGGGGCTGGTCCACTTGGCCAAAGTTCCTCTCACCGACGCAGCGTTTCCCCTCTGAACGTTCAACGACAAGCGCTGCATTAAGTACTCCCCCGCTCTTTTGTCTCCTGTAGCAACCACCAATGGCTATTTCCGCTAAGGCAACCGCATGCCCAGGGCGGGCTGCGCCAGTACCGACCATTGAAGGGGCTAAAGAGTCGGTAACACTCGCATCCCACACCACCATCTGGCCCCGATTCAAAAGAGTCATTCCGTCAGGCATTTTCCCGTCATCTCTGACTAAACCGGGGGGCTCCAGCACACATGGGTAGCCTGCCAACCGTAATCCTCTGCAGAACGTCTCGTTCAGGGCCGAGTGGCGTGCGATCGTGCCTGAACTCTGGGCGCAAGAAAGACCGTGGTGGCCTAGGGAGTCGACTTTGTCACCACAACCACAGCGATGGGGGGAAACCAGTTCTGCTCCCACTCTCAAACCGACTAATATTCGTGTAAACTCATTGTCTAAAAGGGTACCCAGTTGAGGGCTCGGGAGGGCGTGTAACCATACGCTTGCACCCGGCGAGGAGACGGCTTGTAACCTCGCTTTGTCGGCGTCGGAAGTTGCTCGACTTCACAGGTCGCTCCATCGATGGTCGTGTGCCAAATCTGACCACGCAGACTGAAGAGAAGGGGTCTCCGGGAGAGCCCCACAGAATGCGATGGCTTCACCTTGGGTCTTCTCCAACGTAGATCGGAAATGCGCTACAGCCTGGGGGTCTAGGATAGCCTCGATGTCACTGACCGCTGAATGCAGGGAGGCAATATACGCCGCAACTGAAAGGAACTGCCTCGGGGAGTCCCAACCCGCCTCTTGCGACCGGTAGTGATGCTTGGGTTAAGGGGTCGCCCCGTAGCCGCAGGTTAAGAAGAGATTCCTCGCTTCACATTTAGATCTTCCAAGTGACATGAAAAGGCTATATATATATATATATATATATATATATAATGAAGAGAGGGTAGCTAGTAATGCACCATCTTTTTTAATAAGACATCTTTAACGGGTCGAGCGGTGTCTAGACTGGCCGACTCGGCCAGGGCCAGTGATGCCCTAACATTATTATTTTTATTTGCTTAAATATTAGAGGTAACAATTGTCTCCTTATGAACGTGTATATATACCTATATATATGTATATATATACAAAACAGTTTTTTCGGTTTTGCCCGTAGAGAATCATTAAAAAACCGAAAAAAACTTTTTGTAGACCCAATATATGTAAATATATATATATATATATATATATATATATATATATATATATATATATTTATACATTAGATGAAGAGAGGATAGCTAGTAATGCACCATCTCTTTTAATAAGACATCTATAACTGCCGTTTGTTGTCCGATCACTGTCATTTATAGTCCACCCCAGCATTTACTTTACCTAAAACGAAGACCATGAAAATCGATTTAAGTGGCCGGTCAATATTTATCCACCACTCGAGCAAGTGCTAGTCAATATTACCGTTGCGGTGGTCGCGTAGATACGAAACAATGTATTTTGTTGGAATATTTAGACACCCCTGCGCATGCGTCCACCTCCACAATGACGTACGATGTACTTGTGTGCGCAAACTCATACAAAAGGATTTTAAAACATAAGAAGGGACAAACGAGAGGGCAAAACAATAATACGGATATAAAAAATCCTGCCCATTCCCGGGGCCCGACCTACAGAGATCTGAAATGTGCCATGCTAAAGAAGGGCCCCTTATGGCCAGACATGTAGGGGTCAACATCGCGCACAGTATATATGCATATATATATATATATATATATATATATGTGACGTTTCCATGTGCTGTAATTGCTTGCTGCATAAGGCCTCGTGGTTCTTTAAGGGTGTCTGATATGTAGAAAAAGTTGCATACATAGAGCCTGAATAAATGCCCTGTCCGAGTGTCAAGACGTTCGTAAATTCGTATTCTTGAGCGGAATGACTTCTTTACAATGGACTGTCGAAATAGCCATCCACTCCATGGTTTTGCTACATTACCGCTCACTTGTGCTAGACAAATAATTATATGAATATTTTTTACGGTAAAATAGCATACGGTAGGCTTAAGTTTGACGATCAGTAAAGTAAATTCAAATTGAACTTATAAACCAATTTGACTAGACGCAGATCGCAGACCTACGTATAGTACCCGACTCTGTTGGTGAGTCGTCGATGAGCTCAGTCACGCAGTTTTTGGAAAAATTTATTGATGACTCCAAAAACTAGAATGAAGCATGCCTTTGTTTTATCTCAACAAAACATTATAATATCATTACAAGATAAGGCACAACTCAATCTACCTATACATATGATCTTAAAAATGGTGTACAGATCTTCATATGTATTCAGTTTATTCAATATTTCAGTTGGAGTTTACCATGGCAGTGTGTGTCCATCTTCTGAGAAACGCGTCATTAATTATATCAAATTTTGCTGTAGCAAACCAAACTTTTGACTCGCTTACGCGTCGCCGCTCGCTGACTAGATCGGCAAACATGTGGAATGGCGCTATAAAATGACAGGCAAAAGTCAACCTCGGATAGGAACGAAGAGGACTGGGTAATAGCGTCTTGCTGACAGGAAGGCTGGCTGAAAGCGTCTCTTAATACTTGTCGTGGTTTTATATTGTTGTCTCTTAATACTTGTCGTGGTTTTATATTGTTGGGTATTACGTATGACAAAGATTTGACAGTAGAAAGTTGGGATAGCCTGCTCGACATGTATTATTACTCATATTTGCTATAAAAATGCACATCCATTAGTCACTTGAGTTATAGCTTTGGTGATAGAACGAACAATACTCTGTAGGGGCTGGTTATGTATGCTTAAAGTCCCCTTCTGACTGCTCAGGAAAATCTGAAAGCTACTGACGAAAAATATTTGTAAGGCTATCATGCCGTATGCAGTAATGCCACGAAAGTATTTCTTCAAGTTTGTGTTTACTAAACGCTGAGTAGTATTTGTTGAGAGCCAAATACCCTGTTAAGTATATCGCTAAAACTAAATGTCGAGTCGGCAGTGTGCGCTACATGTGTACGCCAGTTAAAACCTATGCATTGCAAGAAGGTTGTTTGGTCGTACGCACTATATACATACTTGTATACTCGTATACAATGTATTATATCAAAAATAAATCATTCATACAAGGTGTTTGCGTGCGTATTACTTTCCAATGAAAAAAACGCACGTATAATAACTGTGATATAGGTATACAAACGCAGGTTGCAGTTGTATAGTTGTGCTAATCTTTAATCTTTGCTGCTAGGGTCATCATTTATGTAGTAGGGCTCCCAGGGAGATTTTGCAAATCTTTGGAAGGCTTAACTAATAAATCATAATTCCATTATCCAGTACCAGATTGTTATTATATAGTTATTCCGTCACTAAGATATACATGCTAAAAATTCATAGACAGGCGCACTTCACATATTGCATAGAAATTGTTACTGCATAAATCATGTTGTTTGCATATGGAATGAATTGGACCTAACAGGCTCATGCCAGCGGGCAGATAAATCCTTATGTTTTTCACCCACTGTCGATGTCACTGCTCTAGTTGCGTGGAGTCAGTTTTAAATTGCGCTTGAGTGCTGCCATTATTTTTGAACTTTTACGCCACCGATACGTTACACCACGAGGTCACGTGTAGCCCAGTGGCGGGATCAGCATGAAGTGACCATTTTCGTACGCAATACGTGAGATATAAAACTTAGCCGAAAGAATAGGCAGCGTGGATTAGTTCGATGAGCTTTTTGGAGGTGGAAGAGTCGCCCCACAGACTTGTCAACAATATGTCTCCCTTAAATGATACCACACTAAGAGCTTGGTTCTGGTAAACTGTGAAAACCTCTTACCGCTATATGGAAGTCCTTAGCAAAGCAGAGAAGAACAGGACTGTATGCGAGAACTACAATACTTAAAACGACTAATTCGGCCTGGTGCAAAAGCGAATTTCTCGTTGAAGCGTTAATTGCGACTTCTGTCGTTAAGCAGCTTGTGTTCGCAAAAATGATCAGCTGCAACATCCGCTGCTGGCAAGATTTGATTAAAGTAACACCAGACTGGCGATCGGTGGCCCCATCTACACTGGAGATGCGGGCGGACTTTACGCTATGGCACTGTATGGTCACAGAGGTCGATGAAGGGCTGAATTCTAAAATCCAATAACCGTACAGTAAGCCGGTATTTTGCACACTTCCTCGTTTCGCTTTTTTAGGGTTTGTCTCCTGTTTTTTGTACGAACCGGTTCTGTTTTCTCCGTGTTAGTTCCTCGATCATCATAGGCCACGGTGCAAGCCATGCTATCGCGATCATAGCCGTTGTCTCAACTGCTCTGCACGCACTGGAGATCCATATCGCCAGCTTTCTTGACGCCTTCAGGAGTCTTCTTCTGTTTCTATTCAGCTTCAAGGCGCTCGGTTGTCATAGGAACGACGTCTAGGACAGCGGACTTCGCTACCGAAAATTTTTTCTCGTCTTCCGTTGCTTCTTTCTTGCCCTTTTTTTGTCTTTGCAAGTTTTTTTCAAGATTTTGTACGTGATCCGAGTGTGTCATGTCTATTGTTACAGCTAGGTATCGAGTGGATTTGTTGATCTTTATGCTTGCCTCGTTCAGTGCCAAGCGGATATATCCGTGCCATTTGTGCCATTTTCGGCCCGTAAAAATTGCAACTTCGCTTTTTCTGGCGCTAGCACAACGTCGTGCCAGCCACCTACCACCCAGTCCTTCTCAATGTGCCGATGCCTACTTGTCCTCTTCGTTTTAGTGTGTCTTCCTCGTGTCCTGTGTCCAGGCTAGCTGGCTCGTCCGTGTAAGTGATCGTCTGGGCGCCTTCCAGTCTGCAGAGTCTCACGTGCGTGATCGTACGCCATCTTCCTCTAGCCCCTCTTTGAGCAGAGGTCATTGTATTTCTGCGGCTATTAATTCATGTGGCGGTCCGAGAGACGGAAACACTACGAATGGGGGGATATATTTGTCTCAATCCACTGTTCCCTTGTTCTAGGTAGAGTGAAACCTACCTCAGGGACTCTGTGTTAAATATATTTAGATACACTAGGAGCTGTAGGTTCTTCTCATCTACATAATTAGGCGGATGAGGCTCCTCCCGCTTAAGACTAGCGGGCGTGTAAGATTTGTTCTCTCTACTTCAAAGGTGTGACTAGCTTTCCCTCGTACACTCGTATATCATCTACCAAAGATAACCTTAAAAGCTAACCACTCCTTTCCGTAATTTATTGTGCCCGACGCGTTACAACACTTACAAGGATCCTCTCTCTTACTCTTGCAGAACTCATGATACCACGGAAGTAAGTATGGTGCAAACCCAGCCTTAGCCGATAATATACAAGCATGCAAATGTGAAAATTCGGTAAAAAAATTTTAGAACACACATGACAAACGTGACAATACGATAATATATATATATACAAATAAATGTATAAATATTATTGTATTGTCACGTTTGTCATCTGTGTTTCTAAAATTGCTTTACCTCATGTTAACCTATATATATAAAAGGGGTGTTTAAATAAAAAGGTACGAAACGTCGTCACAATCAAAGCGATTAAAATCTAACTATACCGCATTAGGCGTGAGACATTTAGGGACTCAAATGGAGTGTCCGGCGCCGGATGGTGGCCATATACGGGGGACACTGTGTGTCCGACAAGTCATTGACAAAGTGATGTGCCCGTTTTCGTAAAGGCCGGGAGTGTTTGAGTGATGATCCGAAACCAGGCCAGGCAAATACGGTAATCACGGTTAAACATATCGACAAAATGCACGGTCTGTTGAAAAGAAATCGTCGTATCACTGTTCGATTGTTGGCAGCGATGGTGTGGGCCAGCGTTAGAACGAAATTTGCGCAAGACAGGTTAGATTGCCAAAAAAATTACGCGCCGAGGGCTTCGAAGAAGCTCAGCAAATTGCAAAAGGAACTGCGTATGGGGCTAGCACAGGCAACATCTGTACCGATATTATGAAGACGTGCCCACTTATCTTAGAGTGTATCATTATCGGCGACGACAGCTTATGCTATTAACATCATCATTTGGGTCAAAGATAATGCGGAATAGCATGCGGTGGAAACATGCGCCGTCACCTTCCCCTAAAAAAGTAAAGTTGTGCCCCAAGCAGGCAAGGCGATGTTCACCGTCTTTTTCGATGACATGATCGACCCATGCCCATCGAATTTCTCAAGCACGGAAAACCATTAACAGTGACATGTAATATGGGACATTCCGTATTCTACGCAACTGCATTACGAACAAAAGTGATTTCCGTCTGTTTGGTCTTTTAAAAAATCTAAAACAGAGACCCTTTAGTTCGAACGACAAACTGATGGACATAATAGAGGACTGGCTTCTGTCACAGCCGCGAGACTTCTGAGAGCAGGAAATCCTTCAATTCGTGAAATAGTGGAATAGTTGTGCTGACGCCTCGGGCCATCACTTTGCATTAAAGACTTCAAATTATGCAAAATGCACATATCTTCATGATACCACAAAAGTAAGTGTGATAATAGCAACAATGTCATTGTTATTGGGACTCTATGGCGGCTGCCTTGCTTTGTCCATGATTTTAACCATAAAGACACACGTGCACAAAATAGACCTACCACGTTTCAAAGTCGGTTATCGTCGACTTCAAAGGGTTTTAGCTGACACAAGTAAATAAGCGTTGATAACAAATTGTTAACAAAAATGTTGCTCCTGATGATAGCGATAAAACTTTTTGCTTGTAAATTTTATTATGCGGTCGACAAAAGCAATAAATTAAAACCAAACATCGTTTGTATAGCATTGGTAATGAGGATATATAAATCTAAGGTTTATACATTGCACCGCAAAACAACATCAACGTAAACAGCAACAACAATTGTCACTACTGTTTGAAGTAATCCGTACGAGGCTTGGGGATTCTGGGAACCTGCCCAACCCGCCGACTCAACACCTTACTGTGGATAGGTATTCTTCTCAAAGTATCAAATATTTATTGTGACCGCAACTCCATGACGACCACCGAACCACAGTTAACACTAGCAACAATTACAACAACAGCAACAAACAGCAGTTCAAGTCGGCGCAGCGGCTAACCTAAATTCCAGACACAGGTGTCCAAATAGTGAGCTGCTTTCTTTATCTATAAGAGAAAAAAAACAGCACTCAATTTAGTGGATTCATCGTGATGCTGGTACACAGGTGTATTATCTCTGTCAAATCGAATTACTGCCATACTTCATTCGCTATCAATGGGGGCGGCGGCAACATTATGACCAGCTTAGTGTAGTACTCGGGGGTACGGTATGTGGGAGGGGGGGGGGTAGATTTAGCGTCGTAGTTGTGGGTATGTGGGGGGGAGATTTCCTTGCATTTGATGATGGAGCTGGTCTTGCCGGCGGCCGTCAGGACGTGAGAACGTCATAATATCGTGTTGCATACACACACGTATATATATGCATATATATATATATATATATATATATATATACATAACTACAGAAATAGAAAGATAAGCCAGGAGCAAGAGTATGTAGAAAAAATATAAAGATAACGTACAAACCGATCACGAGCGAACGCGAGAGACAAAGAAAGCAAGCAGATATTTGAATGAATGCTCCCGTCTACTACAAGACATCTATAGCAACAGTTACAAAGATGATAGCAAATCCGTGGGGCGAGGGCGGGAGGCGGGTGTGCATGTATCCGTGTCTCGCTGGTCAGTCACGTAAATGTTGTACTTTTTCTACACAGTAGCAGTATCGTCGTCGTCGTCATCATCTGGGCGGTGACTGGCTGACGCTTGGTAAGCCTTGATGCGTATTTAGCGCCAGTAAATACGTGTATCAGGCAATGATTAGGGCTGAAGCGAAACCACAACACGAATGGCATCACGAACGATCGATGACAATGACGTTGACGAAAATAACAACAGCAGCAGCAGCAGCAGCAGCGAAAACAACATCAGCAATAACAACAACAGCAGCAGCAACAACAACAACAAATAATTTTAGAGAATGAGAGGTTATCACCATATTTTCTACAGGAAGTTGCACAACCAAGGTAGTGGCGATTCGTGCTGATGAACGGATGTATATATCTCGTAACGGCTGTAGGCCACACCATCGATTGTGGGTGGTGGTGGTAGAAGCGACGCCAATAGCAGACGCGATCGATTGCTGCTAAAATCGGTGCTGACCATGCTTGTGCTTTTCCGTCTTCTTTGACAGTCGTGACTATGACCTCTGTTGTTGTTGTTGTTGTTCTTGTTTTTATTATTAAGATTATCTGTCATAGTTTTTCTGTTATTGTTTTTGGTGTTCATAATGTTGTTGTTCTTGTTTTCATTATTATTATTATTATTATTATTTGTTGTCATTTTGCTGTAATTGATTTTGTTGCTCATATTGTTGTTGTTGTTGCTGCTGTTGTTGCCGATGTTGTCGATTGTCATTGGTATGATTGGTTTTAATTACCAATCATCGATTGGCAGCTGCGCCATCGAGCAGAGCAGCGCAAGGCGGCGGCCGGCTTTGTGAACTGACAGTGTCTTCAGAGTAGCAGCGCCGCTACGCATGCAGGCAAACACCGTCGGCCGGCAGGCCGGTCAACAGATGGTTGCTTGTTCAGTTGTTGCCCTTCCCCCCCCCGCCTCGTCCCGTGTCGTGTCGACTCGTCCCGTCGTGTTGGGGCAGACCAAATTGGGCCCCGTTTCGTCGGTTGTCCGTTCGTTCGTCTGTTGTTGTTGTTGTTCTTGTTATTGTTGTCGTTGTTGTTGTTGTTGTCGTCGTCGTCGTGTGGCACGAGTTGTAGTAGGAGCGTCGTCCGTCGCACTACTGTCGTCGGGTCTACCACACAGGCAGAAAGAAGTCTTCATATGACAATCGCAGAAGAAGCAATAGCAGCAGCAGCGGCGACAGCAGTAGAGGCGGCTGCAGGGGCGGCTGTTGGTGGAAGAAAATCTGATGCAAAACACGATCAAGGTCAGCTCAACTTAAGACTGAGAATGAGGGAGAGAGAGAGAGGATATATGCAGAGAGAGAGAGGAAGAACAAGGGGTATGCAGAGGCAGAGAGAGAGAAAGAGAAAAAGGGGGGGGGGCATATAGTAAGTAGGAGAAAGGAGAAGAGAGATTTTGGAGGAACCGTACACTGGAGACGGGGGGGGGGGGGGGGGAGGGGGGGGGTAAGGCGTGTGGACGGCGAGCATGACGCCAATAGCCGTGAGATGGGAGCGACGGCACCCAATCGAACGAAGAAACGACCCATGGACCGTTCATCGTTCACCGTTACGGCTAAAAAATCTGCGATACAAATTCCTATGCACAGTTAGCTAGCCATCCATGCATCCGCCTGTCTGCGCCGCCGCCGCCATTGCCGTCGTTCGCAGTCGTCGTACAATCGGACAAATTCCGCTCATTATGGATGCGTTGCCATAGTCGTCAGGTGTACGTGCAGTTCGAACGGCTGCATGTTTGTGCAAATACTAATACCATTGTTGATGTATGGACATCTGCGTGCATACGCATATATATATATATATATATATATATAGATATCGTACACATAAGCAGACAGAAGGCTAAGCAATAAATTACCATAAATACATAGTACAACGGTGATAGCAAATTATACGTCTTAGAGACCATAGATGTTGGATAGTAGTATTTAAGTATACATGATGTTGTTTTAACATACAATTTAGACATGACCGTGAACGTGTGCATAACGGGTGTGCACTAGGGTATGCACGCACTGTGAACTGCGTTTCTTTCAACTGGACAGCTTACGCTTGCTGAAAACTGTTATGATGCCGCCTTGCCTGCTTACTCAGTGTAACGGAATGCTCTACTATTTTCTTTCTTCGCTAGAATCAGTCGTCGTTTGTTTCTATCGCTCTCGTAAATCTCATTTCTCTTCGAACGTGATCTAACGTCTTTTCGATATTAAATCACGAATATGCAAAACACTACTAACTTTATTGAATCTACGTGTGTGGCCTTCATTAGATTAGCTTGCCTTTGCAAAACTACGAAAGTTCTAGGGCAATCGTTTAAAAAATAAGTGCATTTAACATGGCGGGAGGCTAGATCGCGCCCGAACAAAAAGCGTGAGACAGGAATGTCAAGAAAAGTGAACGGAAATTATCAAAGATTAGTGGGCTACGGGAGATCAGTGGGTTAAAAAAAGCTGTGCGCCTGAGGACATCATGGTGTTCCATTGCAAAATTCGACGAATCGTTATTAGAAATCTGCGTGCGGAAGGTGTTCAATTGTGCACGAGACCTTGGGTTACCGAAAGATGATTGCCACTGATCTCGAGAGTTGGTGCCATCATTTCGAGCCAGAAATAATGCATATTAGCATGCAAAAGAAGCATGTGTCCTTACCTACCCTAAACATTCAAAGCTGTGCCCTCCGCAGGCAAGGCGATGCTCATCGTCTTTTTTGACGTCCGAGGTCATTATACTCATTGAATTCCTTAAACATGAGAAACATTCACTAACGTTAATATATATATATATATATATATATTTTTTTTTTTGTTAACAAAGGCATGGATGTCTACGAAATGTTTTTGCTGAGTTCGAAGATATTTTTGAGGCCCATTTTGATACAGCTTGCTGAGCGCAAACGTCGTAGAAATTGTTGTGGCTCATAGCTTAAAAGCTTTACTTCAATGCGTATGGCGTTACCAAATAAAAAGACGTGATAGTACGCACTTATTCGACCTTAATAATTGTTAAGTATATATAGGGTGTCCGGATAATTTTGCAAAAATTTTTCTCGAAAAAAATTTCGAGAAAATGGTGAGAAATTTATTTTTACCAATGGAAAAGGGGATTGGAAATGAAGCCTATTTGGGGTAAAACTATTTTTTAATATATTTTTTGTGATTTACGCTATTTTAATGCATTTTTTCTGAGTTGTGATTCTAAATTGTCCGACTTATATCTGACCTTAGTTAGAGCAGAGAACTATTGTTATATTAAGATGAATTAGCAAAATTATAATTCTACTCTTGCATGTTGGAACTTTCACGCTCAGGTTCTTAGTTTTCATTACGCATGCACAACCAATACGTTCAGACGAATGTACATTTTAATTGAATAATTTTGGTACCAAACTGGTAGATCTGACGTCTTTGGTTGCAAACTTACTCAAATCTCCCGATCATGTCGTATGTGAACGCCAATCAAGTCATTCGTTTAACCTGTATAAGCTCAGAGAAATATGTATTTTGGTCCAAATCTTGCTGGAACCAATGCCCGGTTTGTCAAACAAGTTTTCTCACAATCATGCATTTTGTAAATTTAGGTCGGGACAGCCACTCTTTAAATCACAACTTCGAAAATTCATAAAAAAAATACCTTACGAAACATTTACGCTCTCCTTTCCATTGGCAAAGGTGATTTTCGTACCGAGCTTTACCATAATCGAGAGTTTCAGAAGAGATTATCCGGATATATATATATATATATATATATATATATACGCTGATTCGGTTTCCTACGCTATTACCCTTGCCTGATTTTATGCTTTAGATTACGTCGACAGAAAAGCAGTAAAGAAAGTGACGGGATCTAGCGACTAATCTAATCTAGACGATACACGTGTGAAGTTACAATCGTTTGCCTTGAATGCGTTGGGGTATGCGTATTACACCAAATCTGAGCCGACCCCTTTAAATGGATGATGTGACCATTTTGAGCGATTCCATTTCACCATGTTTAACTTGCGCGTCGTAGTCGCTGGCCTTTAGCTGACTGCGTGCAGATGATTCAAGAGTTTCGTAATTAAATTCTTACTATACCTGCAAAATCTATGTTATTATATAAAATATAAGATTTAATATGTGTTCTCACACGGAGCTCTGGTTAACGAATTAATCCTGCAAGCAATGTCGATAAGCCTATGTAAGTAATCTTACATAAGAAAAAAACTTTAATTCTTGTTTCACAAACTAACTTTAGCACTAATTGCATTAACATGTATTCAAAGTACAATTTAAAGTGCTAAAACGATCATTATTCGTGTTCGATCAACTTCTTTGCTATTACAATAACATGGATCCTGTAAATCGCTGGGATACGAGACTCGAAGAACTTGAACAAACAAAGCAACTAGCTCCTCTTGGTTTCTGATTATTCTTCATTGCAAAATAATGGCCATTTAGTTCTTGAAAACTCAAGATAATATTTCTCGCACTTTTCAATTGGAACATGAAAGTTTTTATAAACGTTAATAGAAACGAGTAGACTTTACAATAGTGTCTGTTATTGCAAGCGTTCACTTTGGCTTTTCCTCTTCTTTGGTTTTTTTGAGACGCTAACGTTTATATTCCCGAATATTCCCGACGCAATGTATGTATTCCCGATTTCATCCTGGAGTAAATGGCATCGTTGTCGAACCAGGTGCAAACAGGATAAGTTAACTTCATTTTAAGTTAACTACAAAAGCTCCAATCTTTGAATTACAACAAAATTGCGACAGGAGTTATGCCATTGCATGACATTGAAAATCTTGCTAGGATATTTGTTTTTGAAATTGTATAGTCAACAGCCTACATATACAAGCACGCTTACACACCAAGCGTTGGCTTATTGTTTACATGCCGGCAGTCACACAGAGGTATTTCGTTCATAAGTTAGAAATAAAATGCTTAATAATTAGTGTTAAAGCCTTTGCTGTTAAAAATAAAATTACCGAGTCTGAAACAGAAGATTGTATCTAGGAAGAACTTCTTTAATCGGAGTTAAATTAACCATCCGTTTCCTTATTGGTAATTTTATTGCTTTTGTTCTGCCATCATCCAGTTGCGTAGTTTATTAACTGCGTATACTAGCGTAGTATATAAACTACGGAGAAGCGATCTAGAAGGTCATCGTCCGTCAATAGACAGCGTCTGGAGCTTAACATACATGTAAACGCTGGCCCGTTCAAGGCACAATTCTGGAGTATGTAGTTTTAGCCGGACCTAAGCGAAACGAACCGGCGACAGTAACCATAGATGCCCGCTAGGCATATTGGCTTAACTAATTCTTCGTGATATGTATAACACATTAATAATGTAGTATACAGAAATAAAACATGGATACATTTAAATTTAATAACGATCATTTCTTAAGAATGGGAACGTAGCTTAAAATTTAAGATGGTGACCATAATTGTACTAGAGGCCACGCTACTTTATCTAAAACTTTCTAAAGCTTTCGCCCTCATTCTTCCATATTACATTATACAAACAAATTACTTTTTTTCAATGAATGAACACAAAACGAGAAAAAAAGTGAGTGCGCTTATAATAAAATAAATAAGGACTACCATGATTGGTATAAGCTAATCTACTATAAAGTATAAACATCTTTTATGGCATTGTTTTTGTTTGTTTGCAACTTTTTGTTGATTATACTTGTTCACAGTATGTACAGAAGTTTACTTTAGCATCTTCACTAGCGGAAGCCGACTCTTAACCGCTAAACCACCAAACTACTAGACATAGTACTTATCCATATGTTTTTAGGCTCTAACAACCATATTGTAGCCGCTCGTATTAGACTAATGCCCGTGGCACGATAGCGTCAACGTGCATTCATCGTCAGCACATCACTGGACTTAAATTAACTGGGATTTCTTCAGCAAAGGAGTGTAGCAGCAGGAAATGACAACTATCTTCAACAGAAACGATAAGCAAAGCCGATGCTCAAACATGCGATTCTCGGTCTGCCGTTCATGCTTTTTCAACATGTGTGTTTCATTTCAGTTCTCAATTCAGGCAATCTAATCGTGGGCTGGAAAATAGTTAGGCATAATGGAAGGGCTCATTTACTTATGTTCTTTAGCCGCTGCCTAAGCCGCTGCCGTCTTCAGTTCTCTAGGCTCGACAGCAGAGACGGCTTTACCTGGCTCGGCATGGCTAACAACGGGCGTTTTACTCTTGTTATTGCAGGTCCAACGTTTCACTCAACGTTTAAAAAAAAATCTTCTTCATCTTTAAGGCAAAATGTTATTCCGTTTTTATTCATAACTAGTTAGAGCCCCGTGCTGTAGCGATTTATAATTCCCGAACCCGGGGAGGTGCACTAAGGTTCACTAACGCTCAACAGGGCCAGATGCGCATGAAGGGCGGTTCGAAAAACAATGGGTATTTTTAGATGCACATATACATTACCTATTATACAAGTTAATAGCAATGCGGCGTTCTTTCTTTGAGGTTTTGCAACTTACGAAGTCTTAGAGCAAAGGAGAAAAATGCTTCACTTAGCGAATGACTCATAAATATGTTATATATCTAGGATGATATATTAGGGAACTAGTGTTCTAGTCATGATCGTCGTATATTGGTGTGTCACCAGTTCGATCCCTATTGTTGATCGAATTTTCTTTAATCGATGCGCATTGATAAAATATGATAAACCATGCCGCCGAGAGTCAGCGACCATACTGCCACAATAACTGTTGGAGATACCCTAAATATTTCAACATGACAGTTTATGCTGCCAAGCGTCTTTCTTATAAACGGTTGTAATGTGTATTACACGTATGTCAAGCGATTAGTTTATATATATATATATATATATATATATATGAAATTTGTGACTCTAGCGAGCTATTTACAGAGCTTAAAAATAGATTATGACTGATTTGTTACGAGTTTATGTAGCTCTGGGGACAATCCCCGTTGTTATGAATGGGTAATAATTAGCTTGGCGGCTCACTGAGCTATTGGGGCCTGCCTCCGCCGCCAGCGGGCCACGAAACTTTGTACAATGTCAGACTTTGTGTTGAACATTTGTCAATTGTTGCCCCCCGATGCGATCTATTCGGCAGCCCTTTCGCAGGCTGTGCACTGCCGGGTAATCAATAAGCGGCCAACCGCCCAGCCACCGACGGCTCATGCTCGGCGATCTTAGCGACGACGTCCGCATTAATGCGTATGCAATGCGTCAATTACGGGACGTCATTAATAACTGTTTGGGATAAAGCTTTTTGGTAGCAGCAAATGAACGAACAATATATATATATATATATATATATATATATATATATATATATATATATAGATATATATATATCTAGAACGAGAAACAGACAGAAACTCGATGTAAAATGCAGCTGAAAATTGTAGGGTCCGCGAACAGATGCTGTGTAAAGTGCGCAATGTATTAGGCCATGCACCATGCGCCATGTGTATTAACCAATACAACTACGTAGCAGAGGCCTGCTACTGCTGCTTCACAAGAGGTGTGGCGCGCTAATGTGGCTCAAAAGTATTTTTAATATCTCTGTAGCGGGTCTGAATGTCAGCGTACATTTATGTGTATGCATATATATATATATATATATATATATATATACTGAACACTGAATACTTTGACATCAATGCTGCTGAATTTTCGACATTTGTTTTGCTTTATTGCGTACACACTTTTGATCTGTACATACACGCGTATTTGTGTATATTGTGAACGAAAGGTGAAAGATTGCCAACATGTTGGGCAAGTCAATAAAACCTAATTGATTAATTGATTGAACAGTTGCCGTTGCCATATGAGCTAAAATAGACTGTCGTCACAAAAACGTTCATGAGAGAGGTTCATCTGCCTTTTTTCGATGACGCGCTTGTGCCTAACTAATCTGCCGAAGTACGCCATTGCAAGCAACGCGGTTAGTGCCTGTCGACTAACCGCCGTTGTTAACGAAACAGGTTTACTGCTAACCGAGGACGATATCTTTGAACCTTCAGTGAGGTTTAAATAAATGGCCAGCGCTTCAAATGAAGCCGAAAATAACTTCATCTAAAGAGATAAATCCACTAGTATTCGAGACGTTGGGCGGTCTTTGAGACGACTTTTCGAGATAGTCGAAAACTTGCGGGCGATCACCCAAGGAGAAAAGAGAGTACGGTCTTCTTGCGATAGAAGCGCTTGCTGACTTACATTGACATACCACGCGGTGACGTCGGACGCGCCTCAGCTGAGGATTCGGAGGAGGGGGGGTAATAAATAGGCAACGAAATGTCTGTAAACATGTCGAGTGTCGCCTATAAGATTAAGGATGAATGCATGACCTTAGTGTTGAATTCTTAGCAATTCTAAATGCTTATGTGTGCACACAATTGTAAACCTCTCATATTGGGCAAATACTGCTATAGGGGTCTCGGCTGTGGAAGTCATTGAAAATTTGACCTGGAATTGCTAACAAAATGCAACTACGTTTACTACAGAGAACTGTGAATCAGCAGTTAAAGCAAAACGTGGGGAGACCGCAGGAGAGCTCGGTCAGCTGCCCTGCCTTCGCCCTAACTCCGCCATATGCAGGGTGAGCTTAGAAATGTAGTTGTCATAATGTAAGCAAATAACGCGACCTAGAGGACATCCGACTGATCTGATCGGTGACACTGAAGCCTACCTGAGTGGTAAAGGACTTTAAGTCAATTCACAGAAGACGAAAGCGATCAAATTTTGCCGAGGAGATCGATTGGCTGTGGTAGATAGCACTGGTGCCAGGCTGCAATTGCATCTGTATACATTGAGGCTGTCGCTGGATGTTGCGGTGCGAATATTTGAGTTAAGAATAGTACCAATGTTGACCTGTGGCCTTAGATATAAGCCGTACACATTCTAGTAGGCTGCAGGTCAATAGAAATTCAAACAATCAAAATCAGGCTGAAGTCACCAGTCACTGAGTGTTTCTAACAGTTTGGCGAGAATGGCAAGCTAACTGGCGAAAGCCAAATAAAAATTGCTCATACAAATGTGCAACTCACTAAGAACCTGCGTGATGAAATGGCCGGCGCTAGTCGCCAGGTACGTGCATGCACAAGGTACATTATGCACGGCTACCATCACCTGGTATGTTCCACTCGTGGACTTCATCAGGTAGTGGACAAATGACACTGTTAGCTCTGCTCGCAGGGATGCGCTAGACATTGCGCGACGATCTGCCAAACGCACCAGCGGCTTTTACATTATCTCGCCCTGTAGGATGAACGCAAAAGAGCCTTCCTAAGAAGCAAAAACATCGTCGCCATGACTTTATATACAATAATAGGTTAAACGTCTTGTAAATGCAAAACACTTGCGCTATAATAGAATGATACATACACACACCTTTGAAAGGATTATCGAATTGGACATGCAGCAGCCAACTGTCCTTCTAATTAACTTGTATTAATTGCAACACCTGGTAGCAGAGAGCAATAGTGAACGTAGATGTGTAAGTTGTGTAGTCAAATATCAAGCTTTCACAATAGAACGCATACCCGAGGCGATTACTTAGAAAAATATCCTAGTGAAAAGAGAAAAAGGCACCTTAAGGTTATACTCTATTGGTGGTAATACCAGAAAGTCCCCAATGCCAAAATTATCCGAGTAGAGTCGTTCGATTCAACGCTAACTCAACCCTATGCCTTTGTAGCCAGAGCAATTGTTACAGTCGAGAACAAAGGATTATACACGATACATACAGCTGACTACTCTTCGCGCCTTAACACTACCCAACATTCGGTATCAAAAAATAAATTATGGGTAACAAGACGGGCCGATCTCATAGAGGAATCGTAAACAAACGATTGCGCCAATGAGGTCGACTGGTGGACCAAAAAATCAAAATACTCAAGAAACACACGGAGTCGCGAAATCCCAAATACAAAAGTGGGTTAATTTTTACTCACGACGAGACTAAACCCCAAGCCGACTGTTAAGTGCGCTTTAACTAAGCGTTAGGTTTTCATTTAAGCTTATATGATGTGTTATCGAACAAAGTTAAACTTTTGTTTGAGAAACTTTTGTTAAACCCACTGAGACCAGCCTAGAGAGTCTCTATAAACAGTACAGACTGGCAATGTTTAAAGACCAGAGATTAGAGCCACCCGCTGCTAGGCCACCTGCACTTTCTTTTCAGTGTAGGATACGACCGCGAAGCCCTCTACTCGAGAGCTCCAGATCGATGTATGCTAGATGGCCCATATATGCTGCGCGGATTTTCGCAAGTAAGACGTAGGTCGTGAAAATGGGCAGAAACGCTCAACCAACACGCTGCTTTGGCAGGGTAGCCTCAATGTGATTCTAAAGATAGCTGAGACGTTGTGTGAGCACGGCAGAAAGTAGCTTATGTGTTTAGCTTTTTTTGCTATCCCTCCCCACGATAATGCATTACGGCGGTCTTTGGAATTGAAATCAAGGAGCGTGTTAGCAAATCCGACGACGGGAGAGTGTCGGCAACACAACGATCGCAATAAATTTTGTTTTTTGTTAGCCTTGGGATGATTGCTGCTTCTTCCTCTAAAGAAAGGGGGCCCCTGTTAGAAGGTGCAAGACATGCGGGAAAGAGGGGCACATAGCAAGGGAATGTAAAAAATTGATGCCTTGTGCTACGTGTGCAACAAGTAATATCGTGAACCGATAACTATGGCTTGCCCGCTGTACACAAAACTACGTAAGGTAAAGAAACAAGCCACGAGAGCGGAGGCAGAAGAGAGGAAAACCAAGGTCCAGGATTTAAGCGCAGAACAAAGGGAAAGGGAAAAGAAGAACGCGGCCAAGGAACAGAGGAAGGAAATTTAAAAAAACAAGCATACATTAGATGCCTGGTCACCAAAGACTCTAGAAGGGTGGGCCCGTTTCCAGTATCTAGATAATAAAGAAACAACTTCTACACAACAACAATAAATAGAATAAAATAGGTAGAAGTATACTGCAACAGAAGTAAATGCGCACATGACGTAGTCGAATAGATTGCCGCAAGGAGAGAAGCCAAACTAGTGGTGATGAGCAAACTAAATCAAGCGATGGCAACAAACAAAAATAAATGGTTTTCAGATCAAATCAAAAGTGCAGTAAGAAAGCAGCGGGAATATATTTGTTTCGGTGGAAACGCTAGACGGATGGAGGCTGTGCTCTTGTTACAGCAGCCCCAACGGCAGCCTAAATGCACTCGAGGACCTACTCAGCAAAACACGAGGATCAATAAATGAAGCCAACAAACGAAAATGGCGTAGTTATGACAGGAGACTCCAACGCGGCATCGAACACCTGGAAGGTGCGGCGGAAAAGAAGAGAGAAAAACCTTGAATAAATAGGCAGCTAGTTTAGACCTGTATATGCAAAACGATGGCAAAGACTCGATTTTCCTCAGGGCTGGACATCAGTCAGCGGCCGATCTAACACTATGCAACGATACAAATAAAATAATAGACAGTGCTCACCAAGAAAGAAGATCTCAGCGATCACTATTGCATTAAGTTAATGATGGAACTACAGCAAACAACGCTGCTTATAGAAAGCAAAACTCACTACAGGAGTAAAGACGAAGAGGTCTTCAAGAGCGAACTTAAGAAGGCAATCCTCACAACTCCCCCACACCTCCAGAATAACTGCACGACACTTTCACCAGGGCCATCACTCAAGAAGTGCTACCTGCCAACCAAAATACTGATTAAACAGTATCATAGCGCAGATACGGGTGGATTGTAACAGAGCGAGGCTGAAATCCTTACCTTAGACGATTAGAAAAGACGTGGGTCGCTTGAAAAAAGCGGAAAGCAAAACACTCTGCTGGCGACAAATATTATATTAAATAAATGATAAACGATACGACAACCTCTTCTACGACATGCACATTTATATATGTCATTTAAATAATACGTAAGAAGCAAGACCTCCTCAGAAATAGGTCAGTCCCGGCATATCACACGCGCAGAGGTTATTAAAACAGCGGAGAGGCTTAAATCAGCGAGGTCTCCGGGACCCGACGGCATTCCACTCTTCTCTTTCAGGCTTTGGATGAAAGCCGTTGATTGCCACCTAACGACCTCCAATGCACACTCGAGCTATGCTACTCCTGTCTGCCGTCTCTATCGGGAAATATCTCTCCCGTTATTGCCCCGATCGTATCGTTAGTGTGCCTGCTGTCCATAGGAGCCACAAATATAAAGTAAACACCGTCTTTGGCATTTATTGGTGTCATGGGCTAAGACAGGGCAGGATCATTCTTATGAACATCCGACCATCAATGGCCGGATAACGTAATCCCAAGGATAGACACGCACCTAATATGTGCGACGCGCTTTAAAGTATATATATATATATATATATATATATATATTTTTTTTTTTAAATGTGTTATTCAATCTTAAGGTTATATATATATACGACGTTGCTGCTCGTCGACCTAGTTGCTCCTCCTGCTCGCCGTAGCCGCTCCATCGCTCATGCCCGTGAGGAAGTTCTGCCCGCCCCCTGGCGCGAAGGTCCGGGTCCATCCAGTCTCTCATAGTTCCGAGCACTGAGGTCGCGTTACCTCTTTGCTGTCATCTAATCGTGCTATTTTACGCATGTGTATATATATATATATATATATATATATATATATATATATATATATATATATATATATATATATATATATATATATATATATATATATATAAAGTTAAAGTTGGGCTTTCAGTAAGCTGGAATAAACGAAACCACCTTCTTGATTATAACTTTCATCTAACTCTGCAATTATTGAGAACTGCGACTCCAAAGCCGTAGATGTCGCACTGGGATCGTCGACCCTGTCATGGCAACATCCAAATTTGTGCATGTTAAAATGCTGAACTACTACTACTATTGTGATGTATCCAGTCCGACATTTGAGAATTTTCTGAATACAGGCACTTAAGACAGTGACACACAGATGTGGGCCATTTATACCAAGACACCTAAATATCGTACTGAATACCTGAATACCGTAAGAAACAACTGAGAAAGGCGTCTCGGCCTGCATACGATCGTACCTACTGCTGAAATATTATTTGCTGTATTTGACATACCACTTCTATAATATGAAATTTATCTTTATTAACCAATGGCTAGTTACCATATTGTGCGCTTTAATTACGGCTCTAATAATCGGGTCAACGTTACTGTTTTATCGTATTTGGGTTTACAATCACACTGAAGAGATTTCGTAGAATTTTTTTTGGAGACGGATTATTATGTGAAAGCCATGTACAGTAGACTGTGTGATCAGATGTCTCGTGTGTTTCGATTAAAGCTGGTCAATGTTTGTCATCGTATTTTCCCATTCCGACGTGTGCCCGCTGAAAACTACCGTTTTATCGCGTGCATCTTCTGTCGACCCTGAGCAAATAGCGGAGACGACACCGGTAAATAGACTAAAGGCGCCCACTCACCGATATACCTGTATATCTCTCGGAAGATCGTTTACCAGCATCGAAAACAGCAGGGGCAAAGATTATCACCATGGGCAACACCAAGTGGACAAACTAGTGGTTTTTATAATCGCCGTATGCTCAGCAGCTCCATAATCTATAATGGCTTGTCTTTCCTGTAAAATTCATTTTAGAAGTTCCCGAATATTCTATAAAACCCCGAAGATGATAGTTTGTCAAGTATAACCGTTTGTGTGACCGTGTCGAAGGCCGCTTGAAAGTCTACAGATACGGTAAAGCCCCTTTAGTTTGAAGTACCCGTTGTATTGCATTTGGAAGCACAGCGCATGCTGTCATTGTTGCCCAGCCTTTTCTGAAGCCATGTTGTTTCTCAGGCGGCTTTTCGGTTAACTTCAAAGAAACACTCTAATCGACAAGCTAGGATAGCCGACATAAATTTGTAGATTACACTCTTTTCTGCGATGCCTCTGTAAATGATGAATCCAATTGATATATTTTTGGGGATATTGTTATTTAGGGATAATGCTAAGAAGACTGTCTTTCATTACGTGGGTAGTAAGAATAGCTGCAATATGGTTTGACGGGCCTTATCAACGCGCTCGCTCCACACTGTTATTACCACAGGAGAATAGCTTGGAATGGTCATGGCACTAACATATATTTGATGGGAATGAGCAACTAATTGATCATGTAGGATAGAACACGCAGCAACGCGTCTGTATACATAAAGTCATTTGTAAGATAGTTGTTGCGCTTCAAGGAGCCGGTTATTGTCTTCACCCCTTTCACGTCTATGTTCCTTTATATCATCTATTGGAGCCGTTTAATAGGCACGGTTTACACTAATAAAAAATACGTAATCTCAACGTCGATTTTTCAAATCGCAAACTTTTGCTAGGATGTATGATTGAATCATATGATGATTGCAAGGAGCGCATTGCTAACTATACCCGAATGTTACCTACATAGAAGCTAACAACTTAATGCACTTCATAGACGTAGTTTTGTTTCCTCTACTCTAAGACGACGCACTTGAGAGCTTAAAGTGTTTATGCTATTATTGGCACTAAATGCAAAGCTATCAACCATTTGCTCTAGTTTTTCGTAGGCAGGGGTAGGGTCAAATGTCCGGCAAATCTTTAAGTGAAAACGTGCACCACGCCCCACACACGTAGATAAATGGAGGCGACGTCCAGCCACCCTGAGGAACGGCTGAAACTAGGAAGGAGTTGCTGAGTGAATTGTCAGCTCAGTCGCCAAAGACATCTGCTTTAGGAACAAAAGTGAAACCAGCTGTGATTAGGTGCGCCGAGCTTGGTCAACTTGTATCGAAGAAAACCGCGGTTTATTAAATCGAAAGCACGTTTGTGGTCAGAATATACGGGTAAAAGAAACAAGTGTCGCACATTTCTAATATTGAGACTAGATTCGATATATATATATATATATATATATATATGCTTCTCAAAAATGCATTTAAATATCTAATTTAATTAATATGTAAGTTTAATAGGGAATGTCATTATTGTGTCCTAGTATATATGTATATATATATATATATATAAAACATAACAGGTCTATGTGTACGATGCACACGGGCACCCGAACAAAGCTACACACGATAGATTTCGCTTAGCTTACGGGCAATATGGGTCCGTTTTTCATTCAGCCTCTTGACAGATCGATCAATTGTGTTACTCGCCGACCGACCAATCGTTTGATCAACCAATCCATTGACTTTCGCGCTCGAATATTGAAGAATATTGAAGGTGTCGACGGGCGACGCCATTACGCCAGACAACCATAACTCGAGCACTGCTGGCTGCTACTGTACGCATACGTACGTTTGACGTACGCTGTGACCGGCACCACCAATGCCGACAAGATGGCCCGCATTCAAGGACGTCGACCAGAGCGACAACAGCAACGACTGAGTCGGCTTAGTCGACGTACAGGCGACGTATAGACACATCGGCGACACACAAACTCATAGGCGACATGGCTGCAAATCCATAGATCGATCCTTTCCACCCCCCGCGCGGTATAGCTGGTATACGCTGGCAGCCGCTCGTCGACAAAGTGGCTGGCAGAGTGAGTCGCACCAACTTAGCCTCGGGCGAACTTAGCACACACACACACACACAAATGAGTGGCTGAATGGCTGATGGATAGATGGATAAATGATGAATTGAATAAATCAATGGGACACGCTGGACCCCATCGATGGCGTCGATGGGTTCGCCAGTGCCGTCCGTCAGCGCCGAAAGCGGTCGCGCGGACTTCAGTCAGTTCCTGAAGCTGCTACTGCTACTGTGGCTAGTGGTGGCTATCGGCGTGGCTGCTAGGTCTTCAGCTACTTCGACTGCTCGTACTGCTGGTGCTGTGCTGACGTGGTAGACGCGGGTGCGGTCGTCAGTGGGCAACAGTGGTAGTAGTAGTAGTAGTAGTAGTAGTAGTAGTTTGTGTTCGTCGATGATCATTTTGAAGGCTCATTTGCCAACTTATTTTTCTTCGTTTTACTCTTCTTCTCCCTCTTCTTCTCCCTCTTATTCTTCTTCTCCTTCATGTTGTTGCGTGTCAAACGGCGGACGTGTCCGAGCCACTGACGTAGTACTTTCCGTTAGCTGTAGCTGTTGTTGCCGCTGTTACTGTTGTTTTTGTTGTTGTTACTGTTGTTTTTGTTGTTGTTGTTGTTGTTGTTTTTGTTATTGTTGTTGTTGTTGTTGTTTGTGTGTCGTTGTCAACGTCCTCATCGTTGTTGTTGTTGTTGTTGTTGTTTGTGTGTCGTTGTCAACGTCGTCATCGTTGTTGTTGTAATTGTGGTAAACGACATCATTTTGATCGTTGTCATTCCCTATATCATTGTTATCATCATCACCATCATCATCATCATATTTGGTGTTGTTGTTGTTGTTTTTCTTGTTGTTTTTTTGCAGCAAGGGGTCGCCCTTGCTGCTTTTGTTTTCGCCGTCTCAAGCAAATAAGCTAATAAGTAGTGGTGCACAAGCGCCATATATAAGCATTCGATTTTTGATCAGACAAGCACATCCGATCCGCTTCCCGATACGTGAGCACTACTACTACTACTGCTACTACTACTACTTGTGCCTTGTCGTCCCGCAAGTCCAGCGTCGCGTCTACATCATCATGTTCACTCTCAAGCTCGTCGCTCTTGCCGCTGTGGCCTACACCGCCCAGGCTGGAGCTATTGCCCAGTACGCTGCCGCCGCCCCGGCGTATTCGTACAGCCATGCCGCCCCGACGTATTCGTACAGCCACGCCGCCCCCGCTCTAACGTACAGCCATGCCGCCCCGGCTCTGACGTACAGCCACGCCGCCCCCGCTCTAACGTACAGCCATGCCGCCCCCGCTCTGACGTACAGCCATGCCGCTCCTGCGCTGTCATACGCCGCGCCGGTTGCTAAGGTAAGAAGAGGTCTGACAACGAGAACGACGTGCCCGAGTGTCGTCTGTTGGATGAATGCGTGATACCCAATTATGGAATATGACTGTGTGGCTGACAGCAACGAGAGCGCAGAGAACGGGGCGTCTTGTAGTGAGTGGGACTATTGCTACTACTACTACTACTACTACTACTACTATCACAATGGTGTCAATCGCAGCAACAGCAACAACAATTCTTCAACAAAAAAAAAACATTTGTATGGCTTATGAACGTGAAAGCGCGCATTTTCCTCTTTTTCCGGGTATCTGATGTAAAATGCACGTTCTGTCACTTCAGCTGTGTGTGCTAACTGTTTCTCGAGCTTATATTGCTCGTCTTCTTGTCTTCTGTTAAGCACTGCGTTAAGTAGTGACACTTCTGTCCCACGCATAAGGTCTGCTCTTCTAGGGGTTCTGCCGTAAAAAGAGATAACCTCGTCTTCAAAGAGGGACACATTTATTATTCCTGTCTAACCATAGCAACGCGCGTTTAGCCCCAATGCAAGGGCGCACTACTGTTACTTATCCTTGTAATAACCTAAATTTCTTTAGATATTTGGATATGCTGTTGCATTGTTATGCCTGTGTGGTAAGCACTGCATGCTCAAATGAGGTGTAGTGTCAATCATTATCTGTGTCTTCTATCTCCCTTTATCCGGTATTGATATTTGATGTATATTGTATTGCTAATACTAACTACCATTCCTAGACTATGCGTTAATGTTGTTATACTATAAAGCCAATGGAGGCCAGCTGCCGTTAGCGTATAACGTTAACTGCTACAATGGCACTTTTGGTCTCGAGCATAGAAATGCTCATACTGGCAGGCAGAGGTCTATAGCTGTCGGCCATCAACTAATGTCAGTATATTCTCTTATTCTATAGGTCGCCGCACCCGCCATCTCGTACTCGACGGTCCACGCAGCTCCTTTCCGTGCCCACTACGCCGCAGCTCCCGTCGCCAAGGTACAACACCTGAAAATAAATGTCGTCGAATATATATATATATATATATATATATATATATATATATCGTAGATTTAGTAGCATCATGTCCATATTCAGTTTGATCTTTGTGGACTAAATGCGATCATAACAAAATGTGGTGATAATGGGTGCAATGCTCTCGAGCGCTATATAACCTAACCTATATTCAAAGCACTCGCAGGTTTATTTTTCATGCTATATGCGGCGAAATAGTGATAAGTCTTTAACATCTTACATCTTGTGTGTATGGCATGTACAGTTCGCAGCCCCGGCATTCTCGTACGCCGCGCCGGCCGTGTCCTACGCCACGCACGCGTATGCTGCCCCTGTAGCTAAGGTGCGTATGGGTTTCCTTATGTATATATATATATATATATATATATATGCTTAGCTTGTACAGTTAAACAACGTTAGGTGTGGATTTTCAAAACAAAAACGCGCATCGGATCATGTTCGTTCGAGCATAGAGGTCTGCTATTAGAACGCAAATTAACATGGCTGTAAAATTTTATATGTGTTAGTATCATATGTGTTATTCATATGTGTTATGTTCGATTATATTGTTATTGCCGGTTAGGAAAAAGTCTAACTCGGCTAGCATTGACGTTTGATTTGCACAGGTGGCCGCTCCCGCCATCTCATACGGCCATGGTTGGTAGAGAGCGCTGCTCCGCCTCTTAGCATTGAGTACCACTTCATCACCATCATCATCATCCTGAGTCCCGCTCACGAACCTTGACGGTGTTCTGAAATCTCCGGACTCAATACATACAAATGATATAAATAAAATCGTTATAATTAGTTCTCTTTCCGGTTACACCCTGCTCTTGTCAGTTAACCCTATCTAGTGGTGGCGCTAATATCTAGTAGAGATGGCTAAAGGGCAGATGGGTATCCAGTAGGAATTGTTGCCAACAGACGCAATCCTGTGATGTCGATTTTTTAACCTTCACCCTCAGTAACCTTACTATATACCATTCTATTTTTATAATAATGTTAAGTCCTAAATTACATACTTCCAAAATATGCAGTTGTTTGTGAGATTATTTTGGTGCCGAATTGATTGATTGTTTATCGATTTGTAGTTGAAAAATAGTTTAAGAATGATTTCTCTACTCCGTACCCAAAAATTCATAATTTAAACTGAACATAATAAATAATTTAATAAATTAATCACAGAAACAATGACTATAACGATTATAAAAACCCCTCAGAAAAGAAAAACCAAGCCAGCAGATAATAAGGAAACGTAAATGTTTAGAACATCTTTTCTGGTAGACAAAGAGAAAGATTATTTTGTTGGCTTACGTTCTTTTCTTCCCCCGTATACAGACTAAACCTTTAGATATAGCCAGCCCCAACTTGATACTCAATATGCATAGTAAGTCGTACAAATCGCTTAAATTTATTTGTATTTAGTTAAGTTACTAGATATGGGGTACCGGAAGTATCCTGTTTAGGTGTGACAGTGATATAACGAATATTGGTCTACTAAGAGGGCTGGCCAGCATTGCATTTAAGAATGTGTGATTGCGAGCGACTGGTGAACTCGATGCTGAAACACATTAGCGTGTTTAGCGAGAAAAAAATCTATGCATCTAAATAACCTAGCATTTAGTGGCAAACTGGATGGCTCCACGGTCATCTGTACGATATGATATATAAAAGAGCTTCTCATTAAACGAATAGCCAACAGTCCTCTTACAACATTTAGGGCAGCCTCAGGAAGTGTTGATGTGAGTTGCATGTGTAATTAATTAATAATTCATTATTATTTGACAGATGACTGCATGCCGGTTTTAGTAAATTCAGGCGGCTCGAGTTTTTAAAATATTACGTTCTAAGAAGGCGGAACGCTAGCACAGCGATGCGCGGGCCAATTAAATACTTAAACCAATTAAAGATTCCGTGATCTGTAAATTGGCTGATACGGATTCATTGCTTTGCCGCCGCAATCGTCCGTTTGTCAAGTCTCGACTCTTCCTGGTGAAGCCTCTAAAGACTCTCATTTACGTCTGTTGATTCGATGTATGTGGGGGAGGGTTTATAATAATTTAGTATTGATATAGAAGCTTCAGAAGATCCGCGGTTGCTGGAACCGTTCGGCAGATGCCTAACATATTAGTGCCTGCGACAAACTTTTTGAAGACTTCTTGAAGAATCATTGCACTACAGATGCGTGTATAAATACTTTTTAAGCAGTTTTTGTGACATTCTATCAAACACCAAAATAATTTTAAAAGTACATGTTTGCAAAATCTCCTTAACATTGTTTTTTTTTTTCAAATATATAAATGACGCATACTTTTATTGTAAACATAACGGTACATTCATTTGTATTTCGCTTTACACACTGACGGGTGCGTATTACCTACTCGTAAATTTACTGTATCTTTGAATCAAGGAATTTCTGCTATATATATTTAACATAGTTCTCGACGACATTCTTTGAAAATTAGACAAAACTAATATCGGGTACCAACTTACTGATGACTTCCGCCTTATGGGCTTAGCCTTTGCGGATGATCTCATCCTCCTAGCCTCCACGAAATCTACTCTCCAACGGCTTCTTAATATTGCGGACCCCCTTTTGCAATCCCGAGGCCTTGAAATGAATACTAATAAAAGCTTTACTGTCTCCCACCTATTTAATAGGAAGGAAGGTAATTTTTTTTATTGATTTATTGTTTGCTTGGCATGTATACCTAAATACACATGTCACCCTTTTATATCAGGGTCCCTTTTATATATTAATACCGCAGCAGAATTTAACGTTGGAGATCGGCAATTGCCAGCTAAAGGTGTGAGCGATCGATGGAGATATCTGGGGGTCGACTTTGACAGCAATGGCAGAGTTGACTCTACCAAGGATATACTCCTTAATTTACTCAGCGGACTCACGATAGCTCCCCTTAAACCCCACCAATGACTCATATTTTTGAAAGACTTTCTCATTCCCCGCCCCCTATATATACTGGTTTCCGGTGCCAGACCATCTCACGCACTCTTTAGTGACCTAGATAAAGAGATCAGAAAGGTTGTTAAGTCGAAATTGCTTAAGCTCGAAAATTCGGTGCCGAACGCCTACCTGTACACGCACACAGCACACGGACATCCCCTGCCTCCAAACATTTATCCCCAGACTCCGCCTCTCCCGTCTGACAGCACTACAACACTCCACGCACCCTGGGATCCAATGCTAACCACCGAGCACTTAAAAAAAGACCTTGCGAAAACAAGACTTCATTGCGAGCGCTTGGGAACCTCCATTGAGACCTCTACACAAGAGACCGATTACTGGTCTTAACAACTACACAACACGTTTGATGGGGCACATTTTAAAAAAGCACACGAAACGCCCTTTGTACATTACTGGATTAAGGGTACGCCCTACCTATCTGGTAAGGAGTATTTAAACCTACTAAAGCTCAGGATAAAGGCACTACCAACGCGTGCCAGATTGGCCAGGTGACGCCCGGCCTACAACAAACGTTGTAGGCACGGGTGTCATGCGCCTCAGACGTTGGCTCATGTCTCTCAGATGTGCGATACAACACACAAACAATCTATAAAGAGACATGACGACGTCTGTGATCGCGTGGCACGTCTTTTCCGCGAGAGGGGTCATAAGGTGGTTCGTGAGCGAGTATTCCGTCGACCGGGCGCACCGGGTCTAAAGCCCGACCTCGTAATAACAACACCTACCGAGGTCTGGGTTTTAGATGCCGAGGTTTGCGTCCCGAAAAGGGACCTCGCAAAAGCGCGGCAGGACATGATCACCAAATATGACGTCGAGTTCCTAACAGCGGCGCACCCCGACCCGCAAAAACCTCGCAGATTAGGATCCATCACTACCTCTATGAGTTGTGTATGGGACTCCGAATCTGCGAGTACGCTCTTGGGGCTCGGCGTCACAAAGATGAATCTTACGGATCTTACCGTCTTAACGTTGCAAGGAACCTTGAGGATATACCGCTTGCACCGGGTCCATACGAGTGGGGGCTACCATCAAGCAAGGACACGGACAGCTGATTCTTAATCTCATGTGACACCTTTTTACCACCATTTTTATTAAGGCGAGCACTGCCGAGTGTGCAAACGTATTGTAAATGATTAATAAATCATCACAATATTTTCTAGATGTATATATATATATATATATATATATATAGAGAGAGAGAGAGAGAGAGTTATGAACATACGATCATGTAAGCCGCCTGCCCCAGTCCCCAGGAATGTCGGATTTCTGTAGGGTCCCTTGTTCTTTTACACAGAGGCAGCGGATCACAATAGTGATATCACGATATGTCAAACATTTATCGATGCCACTTGAGACATTCATACTTATGCCACACCTTTCCGTAGCATTCGTCCGACGTTATTTTAATGATAAAATGCCATTAATCGAAAGCTTCTCTTTATTCGTTATAAAAAAAAGTGTTTAAGGTGGTTTTTACTTCCTTAAGATTTTCGACGGTGGTTCCACTATCTGAATATTCCAAAGTAGGCGGAATAGATCATAATATAAAGAGGCAAGAACTGGGTTATAAGGTACATGGGTGGGCGGGTGTTCCCATGCAAAAGTCAGCACTTTCAACAGGTCGCCACAGATGTGCGCCGGTGGACGTTTGCTCTTGTCGGTGGCGGTGTACGACGTATTGACGACTGCACAGTTCGGGACGAAGCTTTTCTGACGGCCTGCTTCGAATGGTGTCGATCATGACAGTCTGGAAGTGCTTCTCACTGTTAGAGTTATCCATGTGTAACTAACAGTTTTTGCGTTTTAAACGTTTAAACAAGTGGCCACTTCTCACGTACCTACGGATAGTTACGTGCAAATGAAACTGATCTATATGACGAAGCATTTGCGTATACTATCTGTGGAACAATCTACGAGAGCAGTTTTATATATATATATATATATATATATATATATATATAACATCTACCATATAACGCCGACCGGTCCGTTGTTGATTTTACACTACGAAAGCAATCACGCGACCATCACAGTGTTGGATGATCGCACATCGTTTGAGGCCCGTAGACAGCAGCACA
>QVRM01004976.1:0-142500 GCA_003439945.1 Dermanyssus gallinae | reverse complement strand
TCGTCGGCCAATGGTTACTAAAACCTTCACTGGGAATGTCTATATATATATATATATATATATATGGACCACAATTATCTGCTGTGTTGAGGTCTCTAGAGGATGCGTTGCGACCTCTGTTGAGACCGCTTTTTGTGGGGGGTAAATTTAAAAGTCTCCCCTTGTAATGACAGACCACGGCGACAACGGGCTTTACCGCAGGCCCTGCCAACTTGCGGACTTTTGTTTCCACAAAAAGGGCTGCGTTAACACATAACGGTCGGGCACGGAGGGGCTGCCCATAACATTGAAATGAGTCACAGCCCTCAAACTCTTGGTTTACGCGAATAGAGCGCAGAAAACACGACAACGACAACACGGCTTGGCTTTTCCTGTTCTCTTTCGCGCCCGTTGTCCTCCACCTTCCCGATGGTGGGAAGAATGCCCAGCCATTGGCGGTTATCGTCCGGAAGAACCTCCACGACTTTGCTGAAGACGACATTTCTTCGGCGGCCAAAGCCTTAATCTCAGAAGACACGCTGGCGCAAACACCCTGCAAGACAGCTTCGCTGCGGGAGAAACACCCCCGCGCCGTTATCTCTGTTTAGGCCTAGCCCTCCTCACGTGCCCGTGCCATCAACCACATCAGTCGACTGTTCGATATGCCATGAAATCATTATTGCAAAGCTCAGCTGCGGCCCCGATGTTATCAGACCACGGCTCTTACAAGACCCTGCGATACCCTGCTCTAGGGGCTGCCGCCTACCGGCTTGCGGCTGCCCTGACCAAAGTCGTTGGTCTTATTAGCTGGGGTTCACTTCTCCTTGAATGGCGACCGCTCATCTTTGGGGCCCGTTTTTTGCCCTCAAGAAAGGTGGCCGCATGAAGCTCATCGCATGCTTTCGCGGTCTCGGTTCGGGAAACCTGCCAGAAATGCCTGTTCACTACACTGGAAAGCCCTTAATGGTGTACACGTTTGCAGGAGCCCAAATGCCATGTTTCAATGGTAAATGATTAATTATATTGAATAAACGATATATATATATATATATATATATATATATATATATATGTTCGGTCAAAAGTTAGTCGAGAGTTTGTTTCGAACTTTGCCGCCATACCGAAACAGCAGGGCAACTGCTCTCTCTCTCTCTTACTCCTGTACTAACTCTGAAAAAGAGCATGAAGACCGTCTTCCACGGTCACAAGGTCAAGAGACGTTGTTTCTAGTTGTTTTAAATATTGCAACTGGGTGAACCGACAAAGGCGATGGTTAGTCCCCCTTACATTGTTTAACTTAATTTAGTTTGCTTTTAATCGTCACCTTTAGCCGCAGCGTTATATTAGTTTGACTCTTAAATGCCAAATCGGCTTCCAGTGTTTAGCAGCTAGCTACATATGCCGCAGTGGTCTGTTTTGTCCCGTAGACCTTCGACAGGCTCTGCATGTGCGTGAACGATTCACACAGCGTATGTCGCCAACAACACACTTAGCGTTTGCGTCCGTTTTTCGCCATGCTGACAAATGCACACATCTCTAGGGCGATTATACCGCGTCGTCGTCCCCGCCGCCGCATCAAAGCGACGAAATTACGCCAATGATAATGACGATCACAATCAATCTCTCCACTGCAATTACTACAGCTAAAACACTCGTCACTTCAAGCGGAAGAAAAATGCCTCGGAAAGTGAACACAAGCGACGCTCACGGCGCACGAAAGATGGCAAATTGCCTGTACAGACGCTAAAGCTAGCTGTGCCGTTGCTGCTCACTTAATCGCTTCGTGACTAATTGTGCCATTTAGAAAGAAGAAAAAAAAGAAAAAAACTGTGTGTTTACGTGGACTAGGCGATGGCATGTCGAAGAAAAGAACACCGGCAAAAGGTAGACATTCGAGTGGTAGGCAAAGGTATCGCTTGTAATGGCCTGTGCGGCCACGTAACCAGCAGTCGCAGTGACAAATGCTACAACATTGACATTGGCCGACACCACAGACGTGCAAAGACGTGCACAATGACCGCGCAAACAACACTGTCTTCATCGTCATCAATATCTCACCGTTGTAATAATAATAGTAATAATAATAACCTGTAAGGCGAGCCCGGTGGCGTGGTGGCTAAGGTCTGCGCCTCGCAACCAGAGGAGACACATAGATGCGCGGGCTCGAGCCCCACCGTTGCACATTTGTATTTATGAGGATCCGTATATGAAGCAATGTGAAAAACAGTTGCGTGGACGTTAAATCTTGGCTGAGGGTCAGCCCGAAAACTTTAAATTTTTAACCTGTAAGGCAATTGTTTAATCACTACTGTGGAGCGTGGAGATACTATGTGTTGTGAGCACAATGCTGCGTGCTGCCGACTTCACCATTCTTCAAAAAACAACAAGCTGTATATTAGTACCAAATTTAAAAGCAAATATACCTTAGTTTAAAAATTAAAACACTCTAAAATGATGCCGTAATCAAACACTTGTTGTAAATAAAGTCGTCGCTGCATTGCCCCTTTTGCATTAATGGACAGATCGACTATTCCTGTATAACATTCTTCTTATGTAATATAAACAGCAAATAGGCCCGTAATACCGGGAGGCTAATAGTAATTCTATGATGGACTGAGAGTACGGTGGCAGATGTACTATTTTTTTTATATAGCACGGTGGAACAAGATGTATACTTACGTGATTCTTTAGCAATATATATATATATATATATATATATATATACATTTTTCATTTCATTTCCCTGTAACCATAACAATTAATAAAAAATTAAGTACTTTCGTGTTATATATATAAATGAATAAAGTAGATATTTATGCCCCGGACGACTACACATTTGCACGTCGACTGTATATGGATTGTGCGCGTGCAGTCAGTCAATCTCATTAACGGATGAAATAGCCAGCAAACTGGGCCTAAGTAACAATTGAAACGATGAGGATTTTCTGTGAATATCCACTAGCGACCGTTACGCGTCCGTCGTGCGGAGCAGCAAATTCGGCCACTTTGGACGGAACTGCGCTGTCCGTGTGATCGTATAAAAGCAAAAGATAGAAGTTTGAATGTCAGTAGTCACTGTCAGCCAACAGTCAACAACAAAACAATCATGTTCGCCCTGAAGATCGCCGCCGTTGCCGCCCTGGCATACACCGCCCAGGCAGGAGCAATCGCTTCGTACGCCGCCGCCCCGGCTCTATCGTACGCTGGACACATCTCGTACGGCGCTCCCCTTACCCACTCGTACGCTGCTGCTCCCGCACTGTCGTACGCAAAGGTGGCCGCGCCGGTCGCCTCCTCGGTTCGTTATGAGTCTCGCGCTTATGCCGCCCCCGTAGCAGCTTACGCTGCACCGGTCGCCTACGCCGCGCCCATTGCCAAGGCCGCTTACGCCGCTCCCGTCGTGTCGTACGCCGCCCCAGCTGTCTCGTACGCCGCCCCCGCAGTTTCGTACGCTGCGCCCGCCGTTTCGTACGCTACCAAATCGGTCGTAGCCGCCCCCGCTGTCTCGTACGCCGCCCCCGCTGTGTCGTACGCCGCGCCCGCCATCTCGTACGCTGCTCCCTATGCCAAGTCTGTCGTGGCCGCTCCCGCTGTCTCGTACGCGGCTCCCTCTCTGTCTTACGGACACGCCTGGTAAATGATCTGAAACGGTCCAGTGATGGATATTGCTGTGGCTTTCCTGCGATGCAAACACATGTGTCATATGAGTAAATAGGAGCCATACCATTTCAAACTTGAGTGCTCGTACATTGAGCATTTGTTTGCTGCTCTAATAAATTTAGTAGCTCGGTTGACCCTGACCACTTGTTAGTCATTATTTGTTTGTTTGCTACCTTCGTCTCGTCGTTTCAAGACAGGTTTTTCATATCACAGATGACATCGCTAAAGTCATTGTGTCGTCAGGCTTCTCCAACTTCCTCATAATAATTTGTTTTCGATGCTTCTGTAATACCTTTGTATTTAATATATTAAGATTAATTCTTAATTGTCAAGGCTCATAGAAGTTCGTGCAATTGAAGTCTCGAGCTGCTTAAGATCAATATATACGTCACATCAGATACCATTATCTACCCGATTGATGAGTATTTTCTTAGCTTGCTGGTATCCGCAATGTGAGCTGCATAGCCAGTTTCGGATCCGCCGCCACCGACTATAGGTGCAATAAAGGCGGTAACGGTTGCACCCATCCGAACCTCCATTTTCAGCGAAGTAAAACAAAAGTAGTTCTCATAAAAATGTTAATAACATACATTCAAAGAAAAACGTTGCATTCCAAACCAGCAATTTGCCTCGCTCAAATAATGTAAGTGTCACCCCGTCTGGACGCTGCCTTTGCGCAGAGGCCCGGGTGTTCTAGGATGCACGGACGACCGGATGACCTAAGGGCTCTGTTGAAGGTCTCATTAATAACGGCATGCCTAAGGCGTCGTCCTGCACTGATGATACACGATAGGCCATGATGTCCCAGTTTGTCGACGAGGTGACTACATTGACACCGATAAGGGCTAACTAGGTTTGCCCCTAGTCGTTGGCCTACTGCTATGCGAATCGTTTCGTCATAAAAATGAGTGCCTACGGGTGCATTGGGAAGTGCGTGCAACCAGGCGCCCGAATCCTTGGCGGACACGGCGTTTAGGCGTGTCGTCGGCAGCTTTAGTCCAGGGATAGTACGTTGTCAGGATTGCCTTCGCAACCGGCCTTAAGGTTCTTCTAAAGCTGGGCTAAGCGGTTTCTAAACTGGCCAATTTCCGCTGTATCTAAGAGGGGGATTACCGTGATTCCTACCCTTAGCATTGATGAGACTATGGCCGGCCCGGTCAGGGTCAGTAAATTCCGGTTGCCGAGGCCCGGAGGAAATATATATATATATATATATGTATACTGATGGAGATAGTCGGACATCACTTCACAAGAAGCGCCATTGCGTGTGAACTAGTTGTTCGGCTACCGGTCTCAGATACGGACAGTACACAAGGAATTTACCGTGCCTTCTCCGTTAAAACAGCATTCAGTAGGAGTCCGACATCGCGGGACAGGGGACAACGGCTTACAATTATCATATCACGAGTCGAATCAACATAGATAAGATCATATAGTATGGTACCAAGTTATTCCTATGATTGTTCCATGGACGTTGATCTTAATCATATGTTTTCAAATTATTGAAAGTTAAAAGTGTATATCCAGAATTCAAACTCTTCCAACTTTCTTCGTATAGTCAGCATGAGTATCTTTCAGACAAAAAGCTAAATTCTCTGCCGAAGTTTCTTCATCAAACAACTCGTTTACCCTAAATTGCGCCTTTTTGTAAAGTGATGTCCAACCATCCTTCCACATCAGTATAAAAAAAATATATAAATTTCACTCTTACTCCTAAGCAAGACTTGTCCAAATATCGTGCCTTGTATATACATGCTCATACATACATAAATACATATTCAAACATAATTAGAGGAGAAGGCAATACAAGAGGTTAACCGGACGGGATTGGCACGGGAGAAGTGGTAGAGAAAGGCGGATGATTTCTGGTTTGTGTACAAGATGAAACCCTTGAATCTGAAATTTGCCTTGAGAACAAATAAACTCCGTTGCTAAGATCGTTTCATTGAGGACGTCGAGAGACACGTGTAGGAGGAATCTTACAGGTTCATAAAAAAACAAGGGGAGACGAGTCCACAGTCAACCTTGCCAAACTTTATAGAAGCCATCGTGGTTATTTTCCTGTTGCTGAGAGGGTAAGATAGACACCCGATCGTGGCGAACTGCAAATAAATTTTACGTGCAGTATTTAAGAAGACTCAAACAGCCCCAGCAGTGAGCGTGTGCTCCACACCCTCTCTTAATTTTTTTCGGACTGACCCTCAGCCAACATTAATCACCCACGCGATTCCTTTGCATCGTTTCGTAAGACGGATTCCATAAATACAAATGTGCAACGGTATGACTCGAACCCGTGCACCTATGCGTCTCCTCCGGTCGCGAGGCGTACGCGAATGTACCACGCCATCGGGCTCAACCCCCTGCCACCAGACGCCTATCCCTGAAACAAGATGAAATCGTTCTCCGACGATACCCGAAAGTACCTTTTTCATGCCATGAATAGCTCCAGTTTGCATTATTAAATGCGTACTCTACGTCGAGGAGGACAGGGAGGACAAATCATGTAGTCGTACGTATTTTTTTAAATTTCTTCCCCCGTCCGCCGCAAAACTTATCGGAGATCATCCATTGTAGACTGAACTTTTCGGAAGTCGCAGTGAAGGATAATCCTAAGAGCGGTAAAAAAAGTAAAGTAACAGCGTACCTCCGGCGCTTCATCGCTGTGCATTTGGGTGAACCCAGTGGCAACGTCGAAGGCAAAGAGTACAAAATTAAATACATTAAAAATCATTTCTGGAAGTTGTTTATTCGGCGGACTGAGCACGTGGCTGAAGAGACTCTTTGATTCGGCTTCCGTCTTTAGAAAAAATTGAGGAATCTATGATGCAATCCTCGTTCTCTAGTCAGAAATCGAGCGAGCTGGGACACAACCCATAAGTCATCTGTATGCAGTCGTTATTGACTGCGTCAAGACATTTGACAAAGCCCCTCGTCCTCTGCTGGTCGAAGGATTCTAACGACCAGGAATGGATGGATCTATCCTACGTGTAATAAAGAAATTCTTTGATGGGGACACCTTATTGGTAGACAGTGAGCGTTGTGTATTGGAGATTAAGCAAAATGTGGGAACTCGCAAGTAGACCCACTAAGCTGCGTCTTGATTATCCTTTGAGGCCGCACAGGTGCCATCAAGTGCATTGCATATAGTAGATACGTTCTTTGTCTTGAAGGGACTTAAGATAAACACCAGGAAGACCAAAACCATGATATTCAGGCTTGCAGGTCGATTGATTGCCAGAGTTGTTATACGCTTCTGCGGCCAACTATTGGAGTTTGTTAACTAATTCCGGTATCTTGGTTTTTGGTTCATAATACTGGAGCAATGTTTACAGCGTATATAAACGATCAAGTGTAAACAGCACTTGTCTCATTCCACAGGAAAGTAGGCACTGTCCGAAGACTGTTCGCTTTTTAAGTAGTGAGGCTCTTCGCACTTAAGATTTTTCGGGGCCGAGTTATGGTCTTGACAGGGTGTAAAACCACCATAAAAAAAAAACAGTTTAAGAGGTTCTTTCATTATATTTATATATAATGGGAGCGGAACATGCTGGACACGCGTCTCTGTTGGCAGAAGCGAATAAGTGCAGAAAGTATGCCAGTATCACTTACCGCCACGACTTTCGTCCACTGGCATTCGAGACATTAGGGGGACCTGGCCCGAAGACACATAAACTTATTCAACGTGTCGGCAAGGCGCTCAATCGTTCGACAGGGGACCCTAGAGCTATCGAGTACCTGCACCAGAGACTATCGCTGGACATTCAGCGGGGTAGCGCCGCTTCTGTGCGTGGAACTCTGCTAGACTGGACACGCCCGAACCTGGAGGATATGTGACGTTTTCACTTGATTTATCTGGTGTACACGTTCATAAAAAGACAATTGTTGCCTCTTGCATATAAGCAAATAAAACTGTAACATGGTGAACTTAAAAAAAATTATAAATAATAGCAAGTGATTTGTTTGTATCCAAACAAGGAGCCGCTTTGTGTTCCTCATGTGAGACTGTTTATTAGTTACTGAAGAGATCCGACTAGGGCTGAAGATACCGCGTTCAGTGTCTTACGAATGCGGAACCATGAGAGATATTAAATGATTATGTAAAAAACCTCATGAAGTGATAATTATACTCAATTTGTGTGACATAAACAGAATTGACTAAATGACTAAAGCATACCAAATGACCGCAGACGTCCCTTATAGGCACCTGTTAGGACCAACGCTGTGAAACCTAACGAGCAAGCCGCTGTTGGAGTTGGGAGAATCCTGTGAAGATGATTTCGTCGTTTATGTACATGACCGAGTGATCCTAATGACATTACTGCAAAAGACAAAGAGTTCCTCAAGAACCGGGCGATGCCTTGGAACGGATCGGATGGTGGATTAAATCTCACCACAAAATGCTAGCACCTGAGACGAGTAAAGCCTCCTATTGATCGGAAGGAACCATTGCCGAGACATAGATATTCGTCTAAACGGCTGTGAGGGGTTAACCTTTTTCATTTGGACACGCCGATTTAAGTGAATTTCTGACGGACATCGAATACAATGTGTTTACTAAATACTAAAAACTTATTAAACGGACGTCAAGTAGTACGAATTGTGTTTTTATTTTTAAGTTGAGTTCTAATTTGTCAAAATGATCTTATTCATCAAGTACATTGACTGGCGTCTTTAACACTTGAAATCGTGGATTCAATTCCGGCTCGACATATAGCCTTTCAATGCAACATTTTCTAAAACTTTCAGATACGTATGAAATATATGTATTTAAAATAAGACAAGAACAGGTGTTGAACTTAACACTCAATATTCTACTGATGATATTTTATATAATAAGACATAAGAATCTCAATTTTAAGGATATACGAATTTTAATTCTAGGATTTGCCAGCGACATTCTACTTGCCAAGTGTATTACGCTGATGTAAGCCTTCGCTTAAAGATCTTAGACAATTAAAAAATTCCTAATAATTGGCAAGTAAGGTGCACCCCTTAAATGAGGGTTACCTTACAGTTAACAAGGTGAGGGAACGTAAGTTTATGCCTCGGATGACTATTCACATTTGCACGTCGACGGTATGTGGACTCTCAATTTTATTAACGGATGATGCTATGACGGTCATTGACAGCCGACAAACTGAGCCTAAGTGACATAGGAATCAATGCGGATTTTCTGTGAATATCAACTAGCGACCGTTACGTCGTACAGAGCAAATTCGGCCATTTTGGACGAAGCTGCGCTGTCCACGTGACTGTATAAAAGCAAAAGATAGAAATTTGAATGTCAGTAGTCAGCCAACAATAAAACAATCATGTTCGCTCTGAAGATCGCCGCCGTTGCCGCCCTGGCATACACCGCCCAGGCAGGAGCACTCGCTTCGTACGCCGCCGCCCCGGCTCTGTCGTACGCTGGACACATCTCGTACGGCGCTCCTCTTGCCCACTCGTACGCTGCTGCTCCCGCACTGTCGTACGCTAAAGTGGCCGCGCCGGTCGCCTCCTCAGTTCGTTATGAGTCTCGCGCTTATGCCGCCCCCGTAGCAGCTTACGCTGCACCGGTCTCCTACGCCGCGCCCATCGCCAAGGCCGCCTACGCCGCTCCCGTCGTGTCGTACGCCGCCCCCGCAGTCTCGTATGCCGCCCCCGCGGTTTCGTACGCCGCCCCCGCTGTTTCGTACGCCGCCCCCGCAGTTTCGTACGCTGCGCCCGCCGTTTCGTACGCTGCTCCCTATGCCAAGTCCGTCGTGGCCGCTCCCGCTGTCTCGTACGCGGCTCCCTCTCTGTCTTACGGACACGCCTGGTAAATCATCTGAAACGGTCCAGTGATGGATATTGCTGTGACTTTCCTGCGATGTAAACACATGTGTCATATGAGTAAATAGGAGCCATACCCTTTCAGACTTTAGTGCTCGTACATTGAGCATTTGTTTGCTGCTCTAATAAATTTAGTAGTTCGGTTGACCCTGACCACTTGTTAGTCATTATTTGTTTGTTTGCCATTCTCGTCTCGTCGTTTCGACATAGGTTTTTTCATATCACAGATGACATTGCCAAGGTCATTGTGTGGCCAGGCTTCACCAACCTCATCATCAGATTAATGATATGTTCGCTAGGCTTTTGTAATATCTATGTATTTAATATCGTAAGACAAACGGCGCCAATACGCGCATCTTCTTGAAGACCCCGTTGTAATGCGGTCTCGAGTCATCTGGCATTTGGGGTAATAATGCACTCTGGCAAAAGCGCTTAAGAAGCAGCTCTGAGACTAAGGCGATGTTTATATATATATATATATATAAGACTATTTATTTTCCTTATATTACATTATGTATGTGGGACACATATCACCGTGGGTTAGCTTGACAATGTGCCTAGCGGGCGTGTATTGTGACTACCACTATCCGTTTCTGCCAGACCTAGACCACTTCAGAAGTGTGCCCCAAACGGAAGTCGCTTTTTTAAGTTGTATGCCAAAATCAAGACGTTGTTTGAAAAAGGAAGACGATCTTGTATCACCGGTTGACAGATTTAACAAAATGCCGATTTTGCGGATAAGCTGCTTAGTCCGAACACCAGCAGCACCCAAGGTCTCAAACGCGAGAGGGCAGAATTCGTGGGGATACCCGATTGATGAGTAATTTCTTAGCTTGCTGGTCTCCGCAAGGTTAGCTGCACAGCCAGTTTCGGATGCGCCGTTACCGATCACAGAAGGTGCTATAAAGTCGATATCGGTTGCACCCATCCGAACCTCCATTGTCAGCGAAGTAAAACGGAAGTAGTTCCGATGAAAATGGTGGTAACACACATTCAATGAAAAAAGTTGCATTCCACCCAGCATTTTGCCTCGCTCAAATGGTGTAAGTGTCACCCCGTCTGGAGGCCGCCTTTGCGCAAAGGCCCGGTTGTTCAAGGATGCACGGACGACCGCATGATCCCTCTGATTGTTCTATGGGCGTCGACCTTAATCATATGTTTTCAAGCTATTGAACGTGAAAATTAAAAGTGTATATCCCAGAATTCAAACTTTTTGAACTTCCGTCGTATAGTCAGCATGAGGATCTTTCAGACAAAGCAAAATTTTCTCACTAGCAAAACTTTTCCGCAATATATCTGTATCGGCAATGGTTCCTTCCGATGGTTAGGAGGGCTTCACTCTTCTCAGGTGCTGGAATTTTGTGATGAGATTTAATCCACCGTTCGATCCGTTCCAAGGCATCGCCCGATTCTCGAGGAGCTCTTTGTTTTTTGCAGTAGTGTCACTAGGATCACTCGGTTATTTACATAAGCGACAAAATCATCTTTACAAAATTCTCCTAACCCCAACAGTCTCTTGCTCGTTAGGTTCCACAGCGTAGGTCCTAACAGGCGCCTATAAGGCAAATCTGCGGTCATTTGGTATCTTTTAGTCAATTCTGTTTATTTCACTCAAATTGCTTTTGCTTGGCTTTACTCGTCTCAGGTATCGGCGATAAGCAAAATTTCACTCCTAAGCTAAACTTTTCCAAATATCGTGCCCTGTATATACATGCTCATACATACGTAAATACATATTAAAACATAATTAGGGGAGAAGGTAATCCAAGAGGTTAACCGGACGGGATTGGCGAGGGAGAAGTGAAAGAAAAAGGCGAATGATTTCTGGTCTGCGTACAAGATTAAACTCTTAAGTCTGAAAGTTGCCTTCAGGAGGACCTCGTTGAGGACGTCAAGAGGCGTGGTTATCTTTCTGTTGTTGACAGTGAACACTCGATCGCGGCGAACTGCAAATACTTGCAATATTTAAGAAGACTTAAGTAGTGAGCGCGTGCTCCTCTTAAACTGGCTGACCCTCAGCCTACATTAACCGCCCACGCGACTGCTTTTGCATTGCTTTGCAAGATAGACCCCATAAATACAAACGTACAACGGTAGGACTCAAACCCGTGCACCTATGCGTCTCCTCCGGCACGCGAATGCACCACGCCATCGGGCTCAACCCCTGTTACCAGAGGCCTATCCCTGAGACAAGATGAAATCATTCTCCGACGATACCCAAAAGTACATTTTTCTCCATAATGCCACGAATAGCTCCGGTTTGCCGAATTAAGTGCATACTCCACATCGAGGAGGACAGGAAGAACAAACCATATTAGGTAAGTCAAAAAGTTCGTCGGCTTTTTTACCCGATTTTAAAGAGCCTTATTTATGCAGACAACAGTATTTTTATTTAATGATATATTGACCGTTTTGTTCGATAACCTTCGCCCATCGCCTCGGTAGATCCATGATTCCTTTCTCCCAGAACGTCTTGTCCTTCTCGTCGAAATACTAAGTGAGGTGATTTTTTATAGCCTCCAAAGATTCAAATGTTTTGCCATCAAGAGAGTTCTGGAGAGACCTGAACAAGTGATAATCAGATGGTGCGAGGTCGGGACTATAAGCTGGGTGCGGCAGCACATCCCAGTCAAACTCCGCCAATTTTTGCCGGGTGGCCAAACTTTTGTGTGGTGTCGCCTTATCATGTTGAAAAGTGACGCCCCACCTGTTTGACAATTCCGAGCGCTTCGTTGCTACTGCAGCCTTCACATCTTCGAGTTGTGTGCAGTAGACGACGGAGTTGATCGTCTGACCCATTGGAAGCAGCTCAAAATACACGACGCCCTTACAGTCCCACTAGCAGCACAGCATAACCTTCTTCTGATGAATTTCGGGTTTAGGGATAGCTGCGGCCTGAGAACCTCTGGGGACCCAACTTCTTTTCTGTGTTACGTTTCTGTAGAGTATCCGTTTTTCATCGCCGGTTATCAGTCTCCTCAGAAATGGCTCATTCGAGTTCTTCCGGCGGAGTGCGTGACAGGTATCGACTCGCCCTTCAAGCTGCCTATCATTGAGGTCGTGTGGTAGCCAGATATTCCGCTTGCACGAGAAACCTGCATCATGGAGGCGATTCCAAACGGTTCCGTGGGAGACTCCCGTTACATCTTTAATTTCTTTTATGGTCAAACCTGGGTTCAAAGTAACCAGAAGATTGAAGTTTCCAGCTTTGAAACGGGCGAATCGCTTTTCGACTGTGGATTTGTGTACTGCGTTTTCGCCGTAGACTGCACATATCCTCCGGGTTGTTTGCGCTGCACTTATGCCTTCACGGTAGCAGAACAACATAATGTGTCGAAAATGCGTATTTTTGTCCTCCATTGCAAACAGCTGCCAATTCCGCAAACGAAACGGTAAAATTGGAACCGGTATACCGTCGTGCCGCCACGGGTCTGCTCCTGAATGTAAACACCCAGCCGCACTCTCAGGCGGCCCTGCTGCAGAGCGCGGGAATTTCAAAAATGTGGTCCCAGAAAGCCGACGAACTTTTTGACTTACCTAATATATGTAAGTGATTTTTAATTTCTTCCCCCGTCCGCTACAGAACTTATCGAAGATCATCCATTGTAGATTGATCTTTTCGGAAGTCGCACTGGCTATCGGAGAGGGCGTTTTTAACATTTAAATCCTGAGTGAGGCTTTAGATGATTACATTTTCCAATATCTTTCCCATTGTGTCTAACACACAAAAAGCCGTCGGAATTTACCCTAGGTTTAGTTATTAGAAAGAAGCCCGCTTTCTTCCATATTCTAGCGAGGGTCCCTTTTCGCAGTATGTTGATAATTCTCACGACCTCTAGAGGAATCTCATCAGGGCCGAGCACCTTGCTTAAGTTATTTTCATGTTTCGTTTTGAGTGATCAGTATTGTGAACCTAGGTCGGCCGTCAGGATACCTTTCTAGGGGAGCGTCCGCTCTTGTTGTTACCGGCTATAGAGTATCTCCTCTCCCTCCGGTGTGCTTGCTTTGTGGCCCACGAGTGTCTCCGCGTGTATGCTCTGTTTGACCTTATACATTTCCTTCCGGTCTTCTGTATTGAAGTGTTCCGTTAGTATGTTGCAAGTATATGGGCCGAAAGAGCAAGCCGTTCTTTTGCAGGCTTGAAAAAAGCTCAAAATTGCTGTCCCCTGATTTTTCTGGATGTAAAGGATGCGTTCAACAGTACGGACTGGGGGTAATCCTAAGAGCGGTAAAAGGAAGTAAAGTAGCAGCGTACTTACGGCGCTTAATTGCTTTGCATTTGAATAAACCCAGTGTCAACTTCAAGGACAAAGAGGACGAAATTGAATACGTTGAAAAATATTTTCTGAAAGTTGATATTCGGCGGATTGAGCACGTGGCTGACGAGACCCTTTAATTCGGCTTCTGTCTTTAGAAACATTTGAGGAATCCATGATGCAATCCTCGTTGTCTGGTCAGAAATCGAGCGAGCTGTGATACAACCCACAAGTCATCTATATGCAGTTGTTATTAACTGCGTCAAGACCTTTGACAAAGACCCTCATCATCTGCTGGCTGAAGCATTGTAACGAGCAGGAGCGGTTGGCTCTATCCTGCGTGTAATGAGTAATGTAATAATAATGTGTAATGGAGTTTTTTTGATGAGGACACTTTATTGGTAGACAGTGACCGTTGTGTATTGTGAATTAAGCAAGAGTGCAAGCAAGTGGGAACTTGCAAGTAGACCCACTAAACTGCGTCTCAATTACCTTTCGCGGTTGCACATCGCGACCTGGTGTCATCAAGTGCATTGCCTACATAGCACGTTCCTTGTCTTGAAGGGACTTGAAATAAACACCATGAAGACCAAAACCATGAAATTTAGGCGAGCAGGTCGATTGGCTGTCAGAGATGTTATACGCTGCTGCGGCCAACCATTGGAGTGTGTTAACTGTTTCCGATACCTTGGCTTTTTGGTTCATAATACTGGAGCGATGTTTAAGCGCATATAAACGATAATGTGCAAACGGCATTTGTCACTTTTTACAGAAAAGTAGGCAATGCCCGAAGACTGTTCGCTTTCTAAACAGTAAGGCTCTTCGCACTTAAGATTTTTCCGAGCCAATCTATGGTCTTGACAGGGTGAAACCACCTAGAAAAAACCGTTTGAGAGTTTTTTTTATTATATATATATATATATATATATATATATATATATATAATTTTTTTTGATGAGGGTGAATGCATTTACGCACGCTCCGCTTTCTTTTTCATCACCGCAGTTGCCATTTCCACGCCCAGCCTCCATGCCGATGCTGTGCTGCATATGTACTCCACAAACATTCTCATGTTACTTCTCGGCGGTATCCCGACTCCTTGTTTTCCTGCTTCCCTAGCCCATCTCAATCGTAGCAGCGCTATGGCGGTTGTCCTTGCCTGCTCTAGTCCCTTGCATTTTAAGAAAGTGTGCTCGGGGTCATCGTCGATGCCGTCTACACAGTGCACGCAGGTTATCGAGGGAGCTCTGTCTATACGAAATAGATAACTTTGAAAATCACCGTGGCCGTTGAGACACTGCGTAAGGAAAAACTTCATTTCTTCCGCCGGGCGGTCAATCCACTTCTTTATGTCCGGGATGAGCAGGCGAAGTGAATAACCCGATGAGCCTGCGGGGATATATATATATATATATATATATATATATGGCAAGTGATTTATTTGTGTATCCAAACAAGGAGCCGCTCTGTGTAACTCATGCGAGGCTGTTTACCAGTTACTGAAGGGATTCCCTACTAGGGCTGAAGATAACGCGTACAGTGTTTTACGAATGTTCTATGCCGGAGTGGAAAGATGACGTTGAACAACAGAGGGGAGCTAGGGTAGTGGACGTATTCAGTGCCTCGCACCCTTGGTCTGGCCCTGCATGTAACAGTCACCAAGTATACACTAGGTACATAGTGCATAGCTTGTACGCTCAAACGCCGTTCTTCACAAGGGGTATGAGCTGTGCATTATGTAGAAAACCTTCTAAAGTGATCATTATACTCACTTTGAGTGAAATAAACAGAATTGACTAAAGCATACCAAATTACCGCAGATTTGCCTTATAGGCACCTGTTAGGACCTACGCTGTGGAACCTAACGAGCAAGGGACTGTTGGGGTTAGGAGAATTTTGTGAAGATTATTTCGTCGCCAATGTAAATGACCGAGTGATCCTACTGACAGTACTGCAAAAGACAAAGAGCTCCTCAAGAATCGGGCGATGCCTTGGAACGGATCGGACGGTGGATTAAATCTCACCACAAAATTTCAGCACCTGAGAAGAGTAAAGCCCCCTATTGATCGGAAGGAACCATTGCCGAGACATGGATATTCGTCTTAACGGCAGTGAGGGGTTATATTTTTCCATTTGGACACACCGATTTAAGTAAAATTCGGACGGACATCAAATACAATATGTTTACAAAATACTAAAAACTTACCAAACGAACGTTAACTAGTGAGCATTTTGTTTTTATATCGAAGTTAAGTTCTAATTTGTCAATAAGAATGTATTCATCAAGTACATTGCAGTTGTATGCTGCTTTTCATTGATAAATGTTTTTGGCTATTTGAAAACATTCTATTTTTTATCAACAACGAGTCGTGTCGAGGGAGGAGGATTATGAGGATGACTGGCGAATTTAACACTAGAAATCGTGGGTTCAATTCCGGCTCGACATATAGTCTTTCAATGCAACATTTCCTAAAATGTTCAGATACGTATGACATATATGTATTTAAAATAAATAAAACAATAACAGGTGTTAAACCTAACAATCAATATTCTACTGATAAAATTATATATAATAAGATATAAGAATCTCAATTTTAAGGAGATAAGAATTTTAACTCTAGGATTTACCAGCAACATTCTACTTGCCAAGTGTATTACGCTGATGTAAGTGTTTCTTTCGCTTAAATATCTTAGACAATTAAAAAAATACCTAATAATTGGCAAGTAAGGTGCACCCCTTAGATGAGGGTTACCTTACAGTTAACAAAGGTGAGGGAGCGTAAGTTCATGCCTCGGATGACTATTCACATTTGCATGTCGACGGTATGTGGATTCTCAATTTTATTAACGGATGATGCTATGACGGTCGGTGACAGCCGATAAACTGAGCCTAAATAACATCGGAATGAATGCGGATTTTCTGTGAATATCAACTAGCGACCGTTACGTCGTACAGAGCAAATTCGGCCATTTTGGACGGAGCTGCGCTGTCCACGTGACTGTATAAAAGCAAAAGATAGAAGTTTGAATGTCAGTAGTCAGCCAACAATAAAACAATCATGTTCGCTCTGAAGATCGCCGCCGTTGCCGCCCTGGCATACACCGCCCAGGCAGGAGCACTCGCTTCGTACGCCGCCGCCCCGGCTCTGTCGTACGCTGGACACTTCTCGTACGGCGCTCCTCTTGCCCACTCGTACGCTGCTGCTCCCGCACTGTCGTACGCTAAAGTGGCCGCGCCTGTCGCCTCATCGGTTCGTTATGAGTCTCGCGCTTACGCCGCCCCCGTAGCAGCTTACGCCGCACCGGTCGCCTACGCCGCGCCCATTGCCAAGGCCGCTTACGCCGCTCCCGTCGTGTCGTACGCCGCCCCCGCTGTCTCATACGCTGCGCCCGCCGTTTCGTACGCTACCAAGTCGGTCGTGGCCGCCCCCGCTTTCTCGTACGCCGCCCCTGCTGTGTCGTACGCCGCCCCTGCTGTGTCGTACGCCGCGCCCGCCATCTCGTACGCTGCTCCCTACGCCAAGTCCGTCGTGGCCGCTCCCGCTGTCTCGTACGCGGCTCCCTCTCTGTCTTACGGACACGCCTGGTAAATGATCTGAAACGGTCCAGTGATGGATATTGCTCTGACTCTTTTGAGATGTAAACACATGTGTCATATGAGTAAATAAAACCTTACCATTTCAGACTTGAGTACAGTAAGGATTTGTTTGCTGCTATAATAAATTTAGTAGCTCGGTTGACTCTAACCATTGGCTACTCATTTCTTACTTGTTTGTCATCTTTATCTCGTCGTTTCAGAGAGGGATTTATTCATATTATACATGAGATCGCTAAGATCAATATGTGGTTTCACCAACTTGCTCCCAAAATATTTTGTAAATCAATTCGTTAGATTTATTCCTTTAATTGTTATTATTAACTCCTATAATTGTTAAGACTCATAGAAGTTCGCGAGAATACAATTTCAAGCTCTTTATCATCCAAATATGTCTCACTTCAAATAAAAGAATAGTATTACTATCCCCGTTATTTTGGTTTATTTGAGCATTTGTGTTGCGCTACAATCTATCGACAGATCCTCTTTTGAGTCGGTGCATAGCAGTTTTAAACAAAATGTTGAAACGCTCTCGACAGAGTACCCAGGTGTTCCAAAGTTCTGCTTTCACGAACATTACTGACATTATTTTAGTTAAATATATTTTTTAGATTTAAAACAAGTAGTTCGATTCTCACTCTTAAACAAGGCAGGCGGGGTGGCAATAATAGTTAAGAGCAAGTATATACGTACGCAAGTACAGGGAGTTATAGAAAATGCAGATTATGGTTAATATCAATATCAGTACACAACCATACAACTAATTAGTATTTTCCAATCACCAAGTAAATTTTGCTCTACATCAGGACAATTTGTTACTGAGCTACAGAACATATGCAAAGCCAATGTATCACCGAGCAAACTCAACTTTGGAAATGCCAATATTGATTTCAGCAAGACAACAAGGACTAGCCAAGAATATATAAATGCACTATCAGAAGAGAGTTTGAAATCACTCTTGTAAAGACAGGAGCAACAGGATAAACTAGTAAAAGTTCCACCACCGTGAACCACATAGGAACCAACGTTAGTGCAATTGACATACAAGAAGTTGCCCAGCCCTCTAGGGGAATATCAAACCACCATGCCATCACCACAACAGTAGATTTGTTTAAGAGGACTAATTGGAAAATGCGAAACGCACGCGGCAGGATTGTCTTCAACTGCAAGTGTGTGTCAGTTGTGTGGGGCCCCAACCCACGAAAGCCAGTCATGACCCTCTTCCCCCCATAGCATAAAAGTGCTGTTAGCAATTCTACAAACTACTGAGGGGGGGACGTAATAGCCTGCTTTACGGGTTGCGATGGCCCCCCGTAGCCAGAGAGGGCGTTGACATGCACATGCGGATAACCCGTTCTTTCTAGGTTAGGACACGCTTGATGACAGTCGCGATTGTGCACCAATCATTAAATGAAGTTGTCATCTTTGTGACTAGGACAGGAAGGCTAGGTGAAGCCGACGAAGAGCAGCAGGGGTCGGCACTAGGGCTCCCAGGCGGTGCAGAATAGCACAGTATGTTCTGCTTTGCCGTTTACCGAATGGCTACAGTGGAGACATGTTGAGTTCACTGCCTTGCCAATTCAGTAAATGTAGGAGCGGAACTTCCCATGTCCCGTGAGCACTTGTGTGATATGGTAGTCTACTTCCCCTCATGGGCAACCAAGCCATGCTCTTATATCTGGGAGGAGAGCCTTTGCTCGGGCCCCGGGCATCTGCTCTGGTTATTGTTTCACTCTTCTTGCCAGCATTCTAGTGTTGCCTGGCGTTAGACGTCATTGCTTTGTGTCGGATCTTCCCAGAGTCGACGTCGTTCCTCGACCTTAAGATCCCATAACACGGTGCCAGCCAGCAACAGCGCCGCGTCCGTGCTCACAGTTCGGTACGCCCTGATAATACGCAGGGCCAGGACCCGCTGCGCGCTTGCATGTCTCTCCGTGAGACTGCTGTCAGCGTAGCCTTTGGCCAAACTGGAGCGCCGTATGAGACGATAAACTTGGCTACTGACATCATAAGATGAACTAGCGCGGATCACAGGAGTTGGGCATTAGACGAGCGAGGTCGTTAGCTGCCTCGAGGGCTTTTCCGCATGCGTTCTGTAGAAGAGAATGGTCTTTGAGGCTTCTCTCCAAAAAGACCTCGAGGTATCGGACGGAGTTGGACACGCTGACGGCCTGTCCCTTAAGCACGATCTGCAAAGGCCTGCAGCGCTTACGTCCCAGAAGTATTGCTTCACTCTTCGCCGGTGCGAGGGTCAGTCGTACTGATTTCATCCAGAAGGCCACGTCTTGGAAAATGTTGTTTGTATGCCGCTCGTGCTCGTCAGCCGATCTAGCCTAGATAAAAACAAGAAGATCTTCTGCAAATGCAAGGAGCTCGACTCTAGCTGGGAGTCCTTGTAGACGGAGCACTTCGTCGTATGTTACGTTCCAAAGCAACGATCCTCGGATAGAACGCTGCGGCACTCCACCCGTAATACTGAATTCAAGGCCTTGGCACCTTAAACATGGTACTACATGGTTAAACGCGTTTTTAACGTCTGAGAGAACTGTGTGTAGAAGCCCGAGAGTTCTGGGCGCCACTTCCTGCATCAGCTCGAGCTTTGATTGCGCTTTGCTAATAGCTCCAATAATGCTCCAAGAAGAAGAGAAGACCGCGTCGGGATCCGTACTGGGACTCCTAGGGGAGTCCATATTCCTCTGCAAAATCGCGAAGGCGCTTCTTTAGGATGGCTTTGAACGTCTTTGCCAGCGTGCCGTGTAGGCATATCGGTCTGTACGATCTATTTTCTTTCAGGATGAGGATCAAACGGGCCACGCGGCAAGGATGGTCTCCTCCAGCAAAATTCGGGTGAAAATCGCAGCAATCTCCTCCGGGAGTTTCAATACGAGGGCCTTTGTGGCAGCGGCCTGGACCCCGCCGGTCCGGGGACCTTTTCCACCTTGATCCGTGCTACGGCGTTGATTATCTCTAGTCTAGTGATGGGCGGGACTTGGTCTGAGGCGTCCTAACTATGGAGATGACATAAACACACCTACGCACACATACATTGACGATATGTTCTTTATAACACTCAAAACAATAAATTCTAAAAAAATCGCCAGTAATATTAGAAAAAAATAACTGGAGCAGTAAATTAAAATGCCTAAATGACTCGGAACATTACAAAATAAATCTTTAAAACAATAAGAGAGAAACGAGTTGTTCCATCGAGCGTGCCAAAAACTGATGGAAGAAGTGCAATCGAGGCTAGCAAGGCGCGAACAGCATCTTTGTTCCATCTTTGTAGATTTCAAAGCAGCATTGGATTCAGGATCACGCTCGATAGTGCGAGAGAAGCTCGCGGAGTCTGCTGTACCACTCATGATACTAGAACTCCTCAGAGCTATTTTACAGAAGAATATGATCTCAATCGACGTCGCGGTAGTGATACGCGATAGTCTCGAGCAGACGACAGGGTTCGCACAGGGGGATAACATCAGCCTGCTACTATTCCCGGTCCTCATAAGCGATCTACCTTCACGGATCACCACGAGGCATCCGCTCGTCAAAATCATTCTGTACGCTGCCGGTCTGGTGAAATTCCTCTACATACCTCGGCATAACTCTCACCACAACAGGGACTGCGTTTTGCCTGCACATTGAACAACGGGTGAGAAAGACTCTGGTTGCGTCAACAACAATCGAAGCGCCCCAGAAGCTCTCCATCGACACTGTCCTGCGCCTATTCCATCTCAAAGTCGCGCCAACGGCTACAAACGGATGTGGCGATATATGTAGCTGATATGGCGACACCTCAAAATAAACAACCTCGCAACGCTGGAGAGAGTTAAGCCCGCGTTCTTAAAGCGAGTTCTGGACCTGCACTGCTCCGCTCGCAACCACCTGGTTTATGTACTGACAGGGACCTCGCTATTCGTAGGAGATATACAGAAGATGTATGTGCTGCATGAGACAGAGGCATACAAGGCGTTCATTCAGTTTCAGGAGGACAAACTGGCCGACATAGACCCTAATATCTTCACAACACCTGCAATAACTGACGACGCGTGGAAAGGGATCGACCGGCGAATCACCATGTAATAGTGCGTTTTTCGGTACACGGCTACCACCACCACTTATGCAGTGCAGATGGTTTCGACGACCCCGATTGACTTCAGATGTAAATATTGTCATACCGAATGCTCTAGATATCTCGGTCTTGTTTGTAGTAACATTGGGTCTCTAAGTCAGTTGGCCCATTTAATGTAATCATATCTTTGTATATTCTATATTTTATACAATTCTCGTAACTGCATTTGTGAGCTCCTGACGCCGAGCCAAATCTTTGTACTTAGATATTATCGACACGAAATGTGTGAATAAATGGAATTTGTAAATTGTGCCAGAAAGTCAAAACCAAGCTTAATTTCACGTAGAATACTAAGAAATCAGAAAGGCCAAAGACGCATTCGAGTTCGTCAGCGACAAAAGACATTAGATGACAATCAACGGCCACATAAGGGAGACAGACAAAGTCGACCAAACTTAACTGGGGACCTGTGTAAACTTAACAACCCTAAAGGAAAAGTGCATTTCGTTAACATGCACTTCGACTTTCGACCACAACTGGATATATACACAGCCTGTTAAATGGGAAGACACAAGTTGACGAAAATCTTCCGACCTATAGTAATCGAGAGCCCCATCGATCACCGCCACGGGTGAAAAATGAAGAAATGGAAGAAACAAATAGACATATTGGTAAGGAAAAATTACCTGAAGAGAACAATGTGATGAATAATATAATTAAGCTAAACAGTAACATCTTTACGGGTACCATCTAGAGGCTGGCAAATTCAATATTTACGCACGGTCGCCTTCCTAGTGAATTTAAAAAAAAGAACAGGTACTACTGGCAAAAAGACAAAATTCGTAATTTCAGACAAATTTTACTCCTTGAAAGCTTAGGGAAACAAATCGAGAAGTTAATTATAAAACAGATAAAACGACACCTAGACGACAACAAGGTTCCACACAATAACCAGTGTGAGTTCAGAAAAGGCAAACACACACAGTCGGTGTTGATGGCTGTGCATGAAACACTACTTCAAGAGATATACAAGGGTAACAGATTAGTGGGTGTGCTACTAGATTAGTCTAGGGCTTTCAAAAGCATTCCATACTACCGTTTGTTACTTGGAGGGCAACGCATGGGGATTACTGCAAAGGTGCTAGCCGTAATAGAAACAGATCTAAAGAATAGAAAGCAGACATACTCCTTCAACAACAAGTCCTCCGAAATGTTCTTGAAACTTTTCGCCGTTTCGCAAAAAAAGTGCTGTATGTCCTCGCAAATGGCACGGCGCTTGTCTATAGACCACCGACACTTCAGAATGCGCAACACATCAAGCAAAGTTTGAATAGCATCGACACGTGGATAAAATAAAACGGACTTGTAATAAAACACAGCAAAACTAAGTTTATACAGTTTGAACTCCAAAGTCGTACGGCTATAGCGCCCATGAATTGAATGCAAATACACGACCGTCTCTATAGCACCAGCTCCATACACTGTATTTATCCCTCAATCGAATGAACCAATCTGATCAAATACCTATGAATGATGATTTCGAGTAACCTGTTTTGTCACTCACACGTATTGCGTATTATAAGGAAAATGAAAAAAGGCGTAATAATATTAAGCCAAATAACAAACTCAGCAACGATAACACCTAAACTGAAGGTATATCATGCATTTTTGCATAGTTATTATCGATATGGACTCACTCTATATAGCGTTTACTAACCGACGAAAATTCGGCCATGGATCATCCTGTAGACGAAAGCAATTCGATTGATCTGCGGTGCTAACCGCAGCGTCGATGCAGTGACATAATGCACAGTTATTTTGCCTTTTCGACATCAATAGGCAGAGTCAGTGCTCTCTTATTTTCTCCTAAAAGAGGCGCAGGTTGGGCGTGTGATACAAGCGAAACAAATCTCGAGTCACCGATATACTACCAGAGCACGCCAACAGCGCAGCCTTACATAAGGAAACACAAAACTGAAATCATAAAAACGGGATGCCAGTCATTTTAGTAGGCTACTCGTTGCTTGCAAGTTGCTTTGATATCATACGATAACAAACAAATGAGTAAATACTAGACAAATAAAAAAATAAATACCAGAACACATTACATCACTCAGCAAGGAGCAACAGAGTTCTGTTTAACAGAATAAACCACCATTCCGAGAATACAAAAGGTATGACACTCAAAAATACTCAATGCGCACAAATAGATCCTAGAATACAAACGCAGACAAAATATAACCATCTCCACGAGTTTGCACATGATTGCCTACACACACATGTGCAGATATACATATAACTGCATGGTGCAACTGTCATGGCCGTGACAAGTAGGCGATAGCGGCGCAGATCTTCACACAGCGTTACTTAGCGCTCTTTAAGCGGGCTGTCCATCCCCGAGATGGCTGGCCTTATCTGATTATTCATTAAGGCATAAAATACAACTATAGCGACAGCTTGTACAAATCATTGAAGACTTCCACAAAACAATATTTGGTTTCTCACTATTATTTTTTTGCTATCACACTTTTTAAAACTTAGAATTTAATTTAAGTAACACGGTACAAAGTACAAAATAAATTATCAAATGTTTCGGATGTTCCAGTGCTGCGTACACAACTGCGCGCTTATAATAATATAATAATTTACTTTATTATTATTATTGCCCTGTTCAAAATCATTTTTTTAAAAGGTACGAACTCACTTCACAACCTAATTGTTTGCATTATCATCTAATCATTGGCATATCTAATCATCACTAAGGTGTATGCCGTAAACGAAAGTCGCCATTCAGTTAACAAAGGCGATTGCAAGTAAGTTTATGCCCCAGGCGACTTACACATTTTCACGTCGACTGTATATGGATTACGTGTGTGTACTCAGTCAAACTTATTAACGGGTAAAATTGCCGATAAACTGGGCTTTAATATAGACTGAAACCATAGGGATTTTCTGTAAATATATACTTCCGACCGTTACGCGTCCGTCGCGCGGAGCAAATTCGGCCATTCTGGACGGAACTGCGCTGTCCGGGTGGTCGTATAAAAGCAAAAGATAAAAGTTTGAATGTCAGTAGTCACTGTCAGCCAACAGTCAACAACAAAACAATCATGTTCGCCCTGAAGATCGCCGCCGTTGCCGCCCTGGCATACACCGCCCAGGCAGGAGCGATCGCTTCGTACGCCGCCGCCCCGGCTCTGTCGTACGCTGGACACTTCTCGTACGGCGCTCCTCTTGCCCACTCGTACGCTGCTGCTCCAGCACTGTCGTACGCTAAGGTGGCCGCGCCTGTCGCCTCCTCGGTTCGTTATGAGTCTCGCGCTTACGCCACCCCCGTAGCAGCTTACGCTGCACCGGTCGCCTACGCCGCGCCCGTTGCCAAGGCCGCCTACGCCGCCCCCGTCGTGTCGTACGCCGCCCCCGCTGTATCGTACGCCGCACCCGCTGTATCGTACGCCGCACCCGCTGTTTCGTACGCCGCCCCCGCTGTCTCGTACGCTGCGCCCGCCGTTTCGTACGCAACCAAGTCTATCGTAGCCGCCCCCGCTGTATCGTACGCCGCGCCCGCCATCTCGTACGCTGCTCCCTATGCCAAGTCTGTCGTGGCCGCTCCCGCTGTCTCGTACGCGGCTCCCTCTCTGTCTTACGGACAAGCCTGGTAAATGATCTGAAATAGTCCAGTGATGGATATTGCTGTGACTCTTTTGAGATGTAAACACATGTGCCATATGAGTTAATAAGAGACGTACCATTTCAGACTTGAGTGTTCGTACAGTGAGCATTTGTTTGCTGCTCTAATAAATTTAGTAGCTTGTCTGACTCTGACCACTTGTTAGTCATCGTTTGTTTGTTTGCCATTTTCGTCTCGTCGTTTCGAGACAGGTTTTTCATACCACAGATGCCATCGCCAAGGTCATTGTGTGGCCAGGCTTCACCAACCTCCTCATATATTAATGATTTGTTCGCTAGGCTTTTGTGATATCTTTGTATTTAATATCGTAATATCGAGCCGCCTAAGATACATATATACGTCACATCAGATAGAATTTTAGGTCTCATATTTCACCAATGGGAGATGCACAAACGGCGCCAATACGCGCATCTTCTTGAAGACCCCGTTGTAATGCGGTCTCGAGTCATCTGGGGTTTGGGGAAATAATGCACTCTGGCAAAAGAGCTTAGGAAACAGCTCTTTGATGCCAGAGCGATATATATATATATATATATATATATATATATATATATTATATTAAAGACCATTTATTTTCCGTATATTACATTATGTATGTAGGACACATATCACCGTAGGTTAGCTTGCCAATGTGCCTAGCGGGAGTGTATTGTGACTATCACGTGTCCGTTTTGATCAGGCCTAGACCACTTCAGAAGTGTGCCCCAAACGGTATTCGCTTTTTTAAGTTGTATGTCAAAATCAAGATGTTGTTTAAAAAAGGACGACGATCTGCTATCACCGGTTGACAGATTTAACAAAATGTCGATTTTGCGGGTAAGCTGCTTAGTCCGAACACCAGGAGCACCCAAGGTCTCAAACGCGAGAGGGCAGAATTCGTGGGGACCCCGATTGATTAGTTTTTTCTTAGCTTGCTGGTATCCGCAAGGTTTGTTGCATAGCCTGTTTCGGATGCGCCGCTACCGATCATAGAAGGTGCTATAAGTCCGTAACGGTTGCACCCATCCGAACCTCCATTGTCAGCTAAGTAAAACTAAAGGAGTTCCAATGAAAATGGTGGACCCATACATTCAAAGAAAAAAGTTGCATATCAAACCAGCATTTTGCCTCGCTCAAATGGTGTAAGTGTCAACCCGTCTGGACGCCGCCCAAGAGGCCCGGGTGCTCAAGGATGCACGGACGACCGCATGATCCCTCTTATTGTTCTATGAACGCTGACCTTAATTATATGTTTTCAAGCTATTGAACGTGAAAAATAAAAGTGTATATCCCCGAATTCAAACTTTTCGAACTTCCGTCGTATAGTCCGCATGAGTATCTTTCAGGCAAAGCAAAATTTTTTGCCGACATTTCTTCATCGAACAACTCGTTTACCCTAAATTGCGCTTTTTGAGAAGTGATGTCCAACCATCCATCCACATTAGTATGAAAGAATATATAAATTTAGTTTTTACTCCTAAGCAAGACTTTCCGAATATCCTGCCTTGTATATACTTGCTCATACATACGTAAATACATATTTAAACATAATTAGGGAAGAAGGTAATCCAAGAGGTTAACCGGACGGGATTAGCGAGGGAGAGGTAGTAGAGAAAAGTGGATAATTTCTGATTTGCAAACAAGAGTAAACTCTTGAATCTGAAAGTTGCCTTCAGGAGGACCTCGTTGAGGACGTCAAGAGGCGTGGTTATTTCTCTGTTGTTGACAGTGAACACCCGATCGCGGCGAACTGCAAATACATTTTACTTGCAATATTTAAGAAGACTTAAATAGCCCCCGTAGTGAGCGCGTGCTCCACACACACTCATAAACTGGCTGACCCTCAGCCAACATTAACCGCCCACGCAATTGCTTTTGCATTGTTTCGCATGATGGATCCCATAAATACAAGTGTACCACGGTTGGACTCGAACCCGTGCACCTATGCGTCTCCTCCGGTCGCGAGGCGCACGCGAATGCAACACGCCATCGGGCTCAACCCCTGTCATCAGAGGCCTGTCCCTGAGACAAGATGAAATCATTCTCCGACGATACCCAAAAGTTCCTTTTTCTCCATAATGCCACGAATAGCTCCGGTTTGCCGAATTAAATGCATACTCCACATCGAGGAGGACAGGAGGGACAAACCATGTACGTGATTTTTTAATTTCTTCTCCCGTCCGCTGCAGAACTTATCCAAGACCATCCATTGTAGACTGACTTTTTCGGAAGTCGCACTGGCTACCCGAGAGGGCGTTTTTAACTTTTAAATCCTGAGTGAGGCTTTAGATAATTATATTTTTTAATATCTTTCCCATTGTATCTAACAAGCAAATAGTCGCCGGAATTTATTTTAGGCTTGGTTATTAGAAAGAAGCCCGCTTTCTTCCATATTCTAGCGAGGGTCCCTTTTCGCAGTGTTTTAATAATTCTCAAGACCTCTAGAGGAATCTCATCAAGGCCAAGCATCTTGCTTAAGTTATTTTCATGTTTTGCTTTGAGTAATCAGTATTGTGAACCTAGATCGGCCGTCGGGATAGCTTTCTAGGGGAGATTCCGCTCTTGTTGTCGCCGGCTATAGAATATCTTCTCCCCCTCCGCTGTGCTTGATTTGTGGCCCACGAATGTATGCGCGTGTATGCTCCGTTTGACCTTTTACAAATCCTTCCGGTCTTTTGTATCGAAGTGTTTCATTAATACGTTGCAAATATATAGGCCGGAAGGGGAAACCGTTATTTTGCAGGCTTGAAGAATGAATACGTTGAAAAACATTTTCTGAAAGTTTATTATTCGGCGGTTAAGCACGTGGCTAAAGAGACCCTTTAATTCGGCTTCTGTCTTTAGAAAAATTTGAGGAATCCATGATGCAATCCTCGTTCTCTAGTCAGAAATAGGGCGAGCTGTGATACAACCCACAAGTCATCTATTGTTGTTATTGACTGCGTTAAGACCTTTGACAAAGACCCTCGTCATATGCTGGCTGAAGCATTCTAACGAGCAGGACTGGGTGGCTCTATCCTGCGTGTAATGAGGAGTTTATTTGATGACGACACCAATTGGTAGACAGTGACCGTTGTGTGTTGGAAATTAAGCAAGAGGTGGAAACTCGCAAGTAGACCCACTAAACTGCGTCTCAATTACCTTTCGTAGTTGCACATCGCGACCTGGTGTCATCAAGTACATCGCCTATATAGTAGAGGCGTTCCCTGTCTTCAAGGGACTTTAAATAAATACCAAGAAGATCAAAACCATGAAATTTAGCAGGTCGATTGGCTGCCAGAGATGTTATACGCTGCTGCGGCCAACCATTGGAGTGTGTTAACTGTTTCCGGTATCTTGGCTTTTTGGTCCGTAATACTAGAGCGATGTTTACAGCGCATATAAATTATCAAATGCAAACGGCACTTGTCTCGTTCTATGGGAAAGTAGGCAATGTCCGAAGACTGTTTGCTGCCTAAGCAGTAAGGCTCTTCGCACTTAACATTTTTCCGAGCCGATCTATGGTCTTGACAGGGTGTGAAACCACCTAAAAAACCGTTTGAGAGTTATTTTCATAATATATATATATATATATATATATATATATATATATATATATATATATATATATATATATGGCAAGTAATTTATCTGTGTATGCAAACAAGGAGCCGCTCTGTGTAACTCATGCGAGGCTGTTTACCAGTTACTGAAAAGATCTGACTAAAGCTGAAGATACCGCGTTCAGTGCCTTACGAATGTTATATTTCGGAGTGGAAAGCTAAAGTTGAACAAGCCAGAGGGGACGTAGGGTGGTGGACGTATTCAGTGCCTCGCACCCTTGGTCTGACCCTGCATGTAACAGTCACCAAGTATACACTAGGCACATAGTGCATCTAGATGAAAAAATGCGTTAACCAGTATCCCGTGGAAAGTGGTTTTCGAGACGCTCCGGCGAGAGAATGTCCCACCATGTCTGGTGCGGTTGGTTTCCGACCACCTGAGCATTAGACGGGTAGAGAACGGGCGTACCAAGGTGGAGATGACTGCCGGAGTGCCGCGGGGTTCAATAATTGGACCTCTTCTGTGGAATCTGGCATACGATGACGTCCTAAAAATCCAGCATCTTCCGCCGGGAGTGTAATTGGTCGCGTACGCGGATGATCTGGCTGTGACAATCAGGGCCAGAAATAAGATAGAGCTGGAGACATACGCCAACATTGCACTGGCGGATGTCGATAAGTGGATGAGAGGTGCCGGCCTAACACTTGCACTACAGACGAGTGAAGCTATTCTACTCACCGGCAAGAAGAAATGTGCTCCTCTAAAGCTTACGCTGTCAGGCGAAAAAAATGGAGCTAAAGGACACGGCAAGATACCTGGGCATACACTTAGACCGAGGATTGCGAGGAACTCCTCATGTAAAGATTGCGGCTGGGAAGGCGCAAAAGGCGGCTAATGACATCGCCCGTATATTGCCCAACACGTGCTGCCCGAGAGATAGCGTCCGTAGACTTCTGATGTCCGTATCCGAGTTGATCATCCTTTTTGGCTCGCCCGTTTGGATGTCGCCTATAATGGACACAGACGCTACTAAAAAGATCCTGAGGAAGGTCCGGCGGATCGGAGCCCTACGTATCATTCGGGGGTATCGCACCATCAGCGCGGCGGCCTCGCTCGTGCTGGCGGAGACAGTGCCCTGGGACCTAAAGGCAGCCGAACGTCGGCGCTTGTGGGTTAACCCACATAGGGAGCTCGTACAAGAACGCGAGGTGACACTCGATCGGTGGCAGAAGTAGTGGCATAGCATCCCGAACGGGCAACCAGGGGCGCTCGTGAGGAACCTTATTCCGAACATCCGCCAATGGATAAATCGTCCCAGGGGCCGTCTCACATACCACCTGACCCAGGCCCTCACGGGTCACGGTGATTTCCAGGTGTATTTAAATCGGATAAGGAAGGCTGAGACAACGCAATGCTTGTACGGTGACGAGGTGGACACTCCGGAACATACAGTTTTGCGATGCGCCGCATAGACCGAGACCAGACGAGGCTTGCCCAGAAAGAACACGCTGGGAGTGCTAGTCACGGACATGCTTACGTCGATCAAAAACTGGGACGCGGCTGCAAAGCCTATTAAACGGATCATGAATGCAAAGGAAGAGGCAGGAAGAAGGAAATTAGTGCAAAGCGTCCGAGAGTTGTTGCCAAGGCGCGACTCGACAAGACTTGCCGTTAGGTGGCTGAGTCCCACACTGTCTGAGCGTTGGCATGTTAGGGGGCTTACCAACTCCTGGTATGCTTTCTCTCAGTCGTACGTAAATATATCTTAAACCCTAAACCTCCTCAAAAAAAAGAAAAATAAGGTACATAGTGCATGGTTATCACAACCTTGCAGGCCGTTTTTCACAAGGAGTATGAGCTGTGCACCTGCCAGTTCTGCCCGCAGAGGCGTGCAATCCAAGTACAATGCAGTGAAATGCGGCACTGGAGCAAACATTGTTGCACTACTTCTTTCGCCGGAAGCGTGGGGAAAGATAAAATATTATGTAGAAAACCTTCTGGAGTGATAATTATACTCAATTTGAGTGAAATAAACAGAATTGACTAAAGCATACCAAATGACTGCAGATTTGCCTTATAGGCACCTGTTAGGACCTACGCTGTGAAACCTAACTAGCAAGGGACTGTTGGGGTTAGGAGAATTTTGTGAAGATGATTTCGTCGCTTATGTAAATAACCGAGTGATCCTACTGACAATACTGCAAAAGACAAAGAGCTCTTCGAGAATCGGGCGATGCCTTGGAACGGATCGGACGGTGGATTAAATCTCACCACACAATTCTAGCACCTGAGAAGAGTGAAGCCCTCCTAATGATCGGAAGGAACCATTGCCGATACATAGAAATTCGACTGAACGGCAGTGAGGGGTTAACCATTTCCATTTAAACACGCCGATTTAAGTGAAATTTTGACGGATATCGTGTATAATATGCTTACTAAATACTAAAAACTTACCAAACAAATGTTAATTCGTATTTTTTTTATAGGTAAGTTGAGTTCTAATTTATCAAAAAAAGATTATTCATCGAGTACATTGCAGTTATATGCTGTTTCTTGTTGGTAAACATTTTTGGCTATTTGAAAAACATTCTATTTTTTTTATCAACAACGAGTCGTGTCGAGCGAGGAGGATTAGGAGGATGACTGGCGATTTTAACACTAGAAATCGTAGGTTCAATTTCGGCTTGACATATAGTCTTTCAATACAATATTTCCAGAAATTTACGGATACGTATGCATTGCATGTATTTAAAATAAATACATAAAATAATAACAGGTGCTAAACTTAACACTCAATCCTCTCTAGATAATATTGCAAGAATCGGAATTCTAAGGTTAACTTTTGTGTTTCTGCAATTGGATAGCATTTGCCAGAGACATTGAACTTATCAAGTGTATTACGCTGATGTATGTGTGTCTTTCGCTAAAAAAATCTTAGACAATTAAAAATATAGCTTGCAATTATACCTAATAATTAGCAAACAAGTCGCACTTTTTTTAAGAAAACTACCGAACAGTTTACAACGGTGAGGGAACGTAAGTTCATGCCTCAGACGACTATACACATTGCACGTCGACGGTATATGAATTCTCAATCTTATTAACGGATGATGTTATGACGGTCGGTGACAGCCGACAATGTTGGCTCTATTAAGAACTGAAACGATAGGGATTTTCTGTGAATATCAACTAGCGACCATTACGCATCCGTCGTGCGGAGCAAATTCGGTCATTTTGGACGGAACTGCGCTGTCTATGAGGCCGTATAAAAGCAAAACAAACGTTTGAATGTCAGTAGTCACTGTCAGCCAACAGCCAACAATAACACAATCATGTTCGCCCTGAAGATCGCCACCGTTGCCGCCCTGGCATACACCGCCCAGGCAGGAGCGCTCGCTTCGTACGCCGCCGCCCCGGCTCTATCGTACGCTGGACATTTCTCGTACGGCGCTCCTCTTGCCCACTCGTACGCTGCTGCTCCCGCACTGTCGTACGCTAAAGTGGCCGCGCCGGTCGCCTCCTCGGTTCGTTATGAGTCTCGCGCTTACGCCGCCCCCGTAGCAGCTTACGCTGCACCGGTCAGCTACGCCGCGCCCATTGCCAAGGCCGCCTACGCCGCCCCCTCAGTATCGTACGCCGCCCCCTCAGTATCGTACGCCGCCCCCTCAGTCTCGTACGCCGCCCCCGCTGTGTCGTACGCTGCGCCCGCCGTTTCGTACGCAACCAAGTCTGTCGTAGCCGCCCCTGCTGTCTCGTACGCCGCCCCCGCTGTGTCGTACGCCGCGCCCGCCATCTCGTACGCTGCTCCCTATGCGAAGTCTGTCGTGGCCGCTCCCGCTGTCTCGTACGCGGCCCCTTCTCTGTCTTACGGACACGCCTGGTAAATGATCTGAAACGGTCCAGTGATGGATATTGCTGTGACTTCTTTGTGATGGATATTGCTGTGACTTCTTTGTGATGTAAACACATGTGCCATATGAGTTAATAAGAGACGTACCATTTCAAACTTGAGTGCTCGTACAGTGAGCATTTGTTTGCTGCTATAATAAATTTAGTAGTTTGGTTGACTTTAACCACTGGCTAGTCATCCTTTGTTTGTTCGCCATATTTATCACGTCGTTTCGGAGACATGTTTTTCAAATCATAGATGACATCGCCATGGTCATTGTGCGACCAGGATTTAGCAACCTGCTCCCAGATTAACGATTAGTTATATAATGTATAATCTGTATCTCATATTGTCAGATTTATGCTAATGTGCAGAGGCTAATAGAGATTCGCGTAATTAAAGTTTTGAGCTGCTTAAGATCTAAATATACCTCGCTTTAAATAAAAGATAAAAGAAAAAAAATTACGACATAATTCCCGTTATTTTAGTTTAATTTAGAATGTTTGTCATGCCATCATCTATCAACGGGTTCTTTTTTGAGTCGTTCCATAGACAAATTATTTGCTATGTTGAAACACGTGCAGAAGCATTGCTCACATTATTTTTAAATAGATGTATTATAGACTTAACATAAATAGACCGCCCTCAGAAGTGTACTTTTTTGCCACTGACGTTCGAGGTGCTCTGTCAGCCTAGTCCCCTCACCAGGCAGCTTTTGGGGACAAACATGTTTTCGTCACGTAACACTCGGTCTCGGAGCTTCCCAATCAGCCATTACCGGTACTGAAGCAAAACAGGCTGAGGCTAAAAAAAACGTTTGGCACTAAAAGGCACTTTGCACCTTTTCATCAGGCGCGACGGGAGGCCTCCCTATTTCTGTTTTTTTATTATATTTGTTTCTGCATCAGTACGTCAACCAAGTGACATCCGGGCTCACTCTGTTCTACTTCAATAATATGACTTTTTTTGACAACGAACATTCGGTGTTACTCAGAGGATTTTAAAACGAGCAGTGGAGCGGGCTGCAGCTCAGCCCTTCTAAATGCTGCGAGCTATTCCTACAGAGTTTCGAAAACGAGAAGAAACAGCAGATGCTCGCAGAATTAACCAGCAAGCTTGCAGGCATCCTCCTAAAAGACCGATGTAAACTGGACCTGCTGGGTACAGCGGTGTTTCCCGACATAACCGGTGCGGAGGTACCGGCCGTGAAGGGAGAACAACTCTACCGGTTTTACCAGGGGCTGGGTCATGTCGGAAGACACCAAGCCTTCATTCTGCTTTAGTACGCAGTGGGAGTGCAAAACGTCTCGTGCATACTACGTACCTCACCTGCCTTCCTTCTGCCCGCAGAAGTTTAGGTCCTCGACGACCAGCTGAGAAGAGCCTTGGGAAACATTTTTGACCTTAGCGACCTTGCTTTGCCCGCCTTTCTTGCGTTGTCACAAAGCTACGCCTCTGCAATGACCACTACTGCCAGTGGACTCATCAGTAATCGAAGAAAACGCCGTTCGGATCTAAGACGCGCGACATTCTGATCGTCCTTCTAAGAAACAGGTTACTAGACAGAAGGGGTGGGATCAAATCGCCACTCATGCTACCCACTGAACTCTTCTGTCGGCCTGCTAGTAAGAAGGAGGAATGTTCATGTGGTGGAAAAGTGGATGAGCGTTTTCAGGCGAGCGGGCTACCGCGTTACACCTGGAGCCTGGTGGACTGCAGAAATAAATCTGCAGTACAGACGTCGAGCGGGTCTCTTTACCAGCCGGGACCATAATCGGCCGCTGGCATGGGACGTCACCGTTTTCGACACGCACGCCCTCCGTAATCGTGCACTAGCTAGCGTGGCGTTCGCCACATCATTCACTAACGGGAGATGCACAAGCGGCGCCTCTTCTCGAAGACCACGTTGTAATGCGCTCTCGAGTGATCTGACGTTTGGAGCAAGGATGCACTTTGACAAAAGAGCTTGGGAAGATACTACTCTTCAAAAGCCACAGCGGAGCCAAGATCGACCGCGTTCGTTCGACAGAGGATAACATTGGGACTACAAAGAGGCAACGCCAAAATAATTTTGAATGGTCACCGACACTTTAGCAATAATAATAGTAATAATATAAGCAGTACTGAATACGTTATATTCTTAATATATTAGTAATTGTAATACATGCCCATTATTAAACATTATTATTATATTATAAATAAAAATCACGAGCCGAAGCATCATTGATATTTTCCTATATTATGGCATCAAATGATCCCCATGGTTGTTCTACGGACGTTAGCCCTAATCATACGAATTCAAGTTATTCAACGTTAAAGTTAAGGGTAGATATCCTTGATCCCGAACGTTTGCAAACTGTGCTCAATGTTACTACTTGCTTTTGTATAGCCAGCATGAGTATATTTTCGACAAAGCAGAATTTGATGAATACGACGGTATGCCTAATTTCTCTACCGGACAACTCGTTCACCCTAAATGTTACTTTTTGTGAAGTGATGCCCAATCATCCATCCGCATCAATGTAACGTAACATATCATCATAACTTACCGATACATATACCGAGCAAGATGCCTTAGTGGCAAAGCCTTTGCTTTGCATTCGGGAGGACTGGGTTCGAGACCGGCCACTCTTAAATTGGTTTGCATGGTTTCCAATTTAGACAAGGTAAATGCCGGAGTGGATTAAAAATTAGCCATGAAATAAAAAACCGCACACGGGCATTAGCCGTACAAAAAATCCAAAAATATACATATACATATATATATATATATATATATATATATATATATACGAGTACATTAAAAGGTAACAAGAGAGGTTAACCGGATGGGACGAGCGAGAGAGTAGTGGCATAGAAACGCAGATAATTTCTGGTCCGGCTGCAAGACAAAGCCCTTGAAAATAAGGGTTACTTTCAGAACGACTAAACTCTGTTGCTGGGACGAGTTCACTGCTGAGAGGCACGTGTAGAACGAACTTTATAAGATCGTAATGAGCAGAGTAGAGCGAGGACACCTACAATCTTGCCAAACTTTACAGAAGCCGTCGTGGCTATTTTTCCTGAAGTTGACAGACACCCGGTGATGTTAAATGACGTGCATATTTTATTTGTAACATTTAGGAAGATTGAGATAACCCCAGCAAATAGCGCGTGCCACCAGACACCTGTCTCTAAGATATAATAAAATTGTTTTCCGAAGATACTCGGAAGGTCCTTCTTCTTTAGCAATGCCATGATTTGATTTTTTTATAGGTTCTTCTGGCCCTCTGTGTAGGGTCGTTCCACTAATATTTTGCCAGTCTGTGTCCTAGCGGGAAAGTCGTTCTCTTGGGGGCTCGGAAAAAGCTCGAAATTGCTGTCTTCTGATTTTGCTGGATGTTAAGAATGCGTTCAACAGTACGAACTGAGGTTAATCCTAAGGACGGTGGAAAATTAGAGCAGCAGCGTACTCCTGGCTCTTAACCACTGTGCACTTGGACGAACGGAGTGTCAACTTCGAAGATAAAAAATGCGAAAAAACATTTTCCTTAAGTTGGTTATTCGGCGGATTAAGCACGTGGCTGAAGAGGCTCGTCCACTGGAGCAATTCAGCTTTACGAAAAGTCGAGGAACCCGTAACGTGCGTCAAGGTCTTTGACAAAGCCCTACGTTGTCTGCTGGCAAAAGGGTCTTAAAAAGCAGGAGTGGTAGCTTTCTTTGGCCGCACATCGCAATCTAGCCATCAAGCACATAACCTCCAAGGTAGAGTCGTTTTTTGTTTCAAAGAGACTTGAAATAAACTCCGGGAAGACTAAGTCATAGGATTCAGGCGTAAAGGTTGATTGGCTGCCAGAGGTGTTATACGCAGCTGCGGCCAACCAATGAAGTTTGTTTACTCCATCCAGTATCTTGGGGTTCATTTAGTTACAAAGTAATCATGTCCACAGCGTATACAAACGTAACAGTACGGACGGCACTTGTCTCTCTTTACGGGAAAGTAGGCAATGTCCGAAGACTGTCCGTTTTCGCAGCAGTGAGGCTCTTCGTGCTTAGGACTGTTCCAGGCTGATGTGTGGTCTTGGCAGGATGTAAAACCACCTCACGTTGGCGAATTTCAACCAACTTGAGAGATCTTTTTCATAATACATGAAGCGAGTGCTTTGTTTGTCTGTCTGGGCAAGGAGCCACTTTGTGTATCTTATGCAAGGTTGTCTACCAGTCATTGAAACAAACCAAATAGGGTTGGAGATGCCGCGCACAGTGCCACTACATGTGACAGTCGCCACGTATGCACCAGAAACATAGTGCATGGTTATCACTTCCTTGTTCGTTCAAACTCCGTCTTTCACAAAAAGTATGAGTTGTGCACCTGCCGGGTCTGTCTGCAGAGGTCTTCCAAGTACAACCTAGTGAAATACGCAGCACTGGAGCAAACATTGTTGCACTACTTCTTTCGCCAGAAACGTGAGAGCAAATAAAGAAATTTGTGCAAAATCTTATGAAGTGTCTATTATACTGAATTTGAGCGTGGAATTAAACGGAATTGACTGAAAAGTACCAAATGGCCGCAGGTATCCATTACGGATGCGTGTTAGCACCTACGCTATGGAACCTAACAAGCAAACAGTTGCTGGAGTTGGGAAAATTCTGCAAAGTTGACTTAATCGCTTATGCAAATTACCTGGTGATCATAGTGACACTACTGCAAAGGACAGGGATCTTGTGGAGAAGCGGGCAATGTCTTAGAACGTATTGGACGGTGGACTAAATCTCACCACAAATGCCAGCACCCGAGTGGACTGAAGCACTCCTGTTGATAGGAAAGAATTTCTGTCGAGACTTAGGTACTCGTCTAAACGGCAGCGTTATGCTAACTTCATCTATTTAAACACGCAAATCTAACTGAAAGTAGACTAAAATCTGACGGACAACGTATAGAATATGCTTACTAAATACTAACCAAACGAGTGTTAGTTAGTGAAACTTCGATATTCTTAGATTTAAATTAAAAATCAACTCGTCATCGAAGTGTCAACGTTTATTATTCGTCGGTACGTAGCAGTGATATGCTTCTAATGAATAAACAAAAAATATAATAGGTGTTAAACTCAACAGTCAACTTTATATAGATGTTATCGCAAGGAGCTCAGTTCTAAAGTAAAAATCAGTGTTTCTGCAATTTGATAGGACTTGCCAGAAACATACTACTTATCAAGTGTAGTACGCTGATATAAGTGTCTCTTTCGCTAAGCTCGCATTATTATTGAAAAACTGGCGAGCAAGGTGCATCCCTTAACGGAAAGTTACCTTACAGTTAACACAGATAAGGGAACGTAAGCCCATGTCACGGACGACTATACACATTTGCACATCGATTGTTTATGAATTGCGCGTGTGTGGTCAGTCAATCTCATTAACGGATGAAGCAGCTAACAAACCGGGCCTCAATAATAACTGAAACGATGACGATTTTCTGTGAATATCAACTAGCGAGCGTTATGCGTCCGTCGTGCGGAGCAAAATCGGCCGTTTTGGACGAATCTGCGCTGTCCACGTGTTCGTATAAAAGCAAAGGATACAAGTTTGAATGTCAGTAGTCACTGTCAGCCAACAGCCAACAACAAAACAATCATGTTCGCCCTGAAGATCGCCGCCGTTGCCGCCCTGGCATACACCGCCCAGGCAGGAGCGATCGCTTCGTACGCCGCCGCCCCGGCTCTGTCGTACGCTGGACACTTCTCGTACGGCGCTCCTCTTGCCCACTCGTACGCTGCTGCTCCCGCACTGTCGTACGCTAAGGTGGCCGCGCCGGTCGCCTCCTCGGTTCGTTATGAGTCTCGCGCTTACGCCGCCCCCGTAGCAGCTTACGCCGCACCGGTCTCCTACGCCGCACCCATTGCCAAGGCCACCTACGCCGCACCCGCTGTCTCGTACGCCGCTCCCGCTGTCTCGTACGCCGCCCCCGCTGTCTCGTACGCCGCTCCCGCTGTTTCGTACGCTGCGCCCGCCGTTTCGTACGCTATCAAGTCGGTCGTAGCCGCCCCCGCTGTCACGTACGCCGCCCCCGCTGTGTCGTACGCCGCGCCTGCCATCTCGTACGCTGCTCCCTATGCCAAGTCCGTCGTGGCCGCTCCCGCTGTCTCGTACGCGGCTCCCTCTCTGTCTTACGGACACGCCTGGTAAATGGTCTGAAACGGTCCAGTGATAGATATTGCTCTGACTCTTTTGAGATGTAAACACATGTGCCATATGAGTAAATAAGAGACGTACCATTTCAGACTTGAGTGCTCGTACAGTGAGCATTAGTTTGCTGCTATAATAAATTTAGTAGTTTGGTTGACTTTAACCACTTACTAGTCATCGTTTGTTTGTTTGCCATATTTATAACGTTATTTTGGAGACAGGTTTTTCATATCGTAGATGACATTGCTAAGGTCATTATGTGGCCAGAGGCTACTACACGGCTCATAAAAATTCGTGCAGTTGATTTTTCGAGCTGCTTAAGATCCAAATATACGTCTTATCAAACAAAATATTAGTGTTGCTACCTATTTCCAGTTTTTTTTGGACCATCATCTATTAACCGGCCTTTTTAAGTCGTTGCATAGCCATTTTATTCAATGTGTTAAAACAGTACTAACCCAGAGCCGCTGACTGCATTCTATGTAAACCGGTCAGGAACTTCTTCCCCAGGTCTGTTCTTACCTTTCTCAAAAACAACGAGAAACGTTGTCTTCTAAAATTGGATTTAAAAAATGCTTGTTACTTAAATAAACGAGGGCACCGCTTTACAGAGGTTTCCAAGTCCCACCCGGCCCTTTATCCAATGATGCACCAAGCATATAATAAGCTAAATGCCTTGACGTTCGGAAGGGTTGAAACCAGGTCACCATGCGGCTGTCAACGGCTGACGTAGCGGCCTCCTTTGCATTTAGCCTGTTTCTGCATTAGTACGTCAAGCTGGTGACATTCAGGGCTCCTCTGTTCTACCTCGGTGATAGCACCCTTTTTGACAACGATCGTTCAATGTTACTCAGAGACATCGAGGATTTTAAAGCGTTTGAGCAATGGAGCGGGCTGCAGCTGAACTCCTTTAAACTCGAATCACCGGCCGAAAACAAGATAACTTTCCCGGCTTTAGAAGCGGCTGGGTCAACTTGGGAGATATTACGGCTTTCCTTCTGCTCTGGCACGCAATGAGAGTGCAAAAGGTCTTGTACGTGCTATGGACCGCACCAGTCTTTCTTCTGGCCGCAGAAACTTTGGATTTTGATGACCAGGTGAGGAGAGCCTTGGAAAACATCCTCGATCTTAGCGACCTAGCCATGCCCGCCTTGCTTGCTTTGTCCTATAGCGACACCTCCGTAGTAATCGCTAAGACGCCGTTTGGATCTGGGACGCGCGTCAGTCTAGTCGTCCTTCTGAGGAACAGATCATTGGGCAGAAGTGGCGGGACAAAATCGCCTTTTAGGCTGCCCGCTTAACTTTTCCGTCACTGTTTCCGACACGTACGCCCTCGGCTATCGTGCACTAGCCAGCACAAGTGTCGGCCACATCATTCACCAACGGGAGATGCACAAACGGCGCCTATACGCGCATCTTTGCGAAAACCACGTTGTAATGAGGTCTTGAGTCATCTGGCGTTTTGAGACAAGAATGCAGTCCAACAAAAGAGCTTGGGAAGCAGCTATTCGAGACAACAACGAAGCTTCGACCGCGTTCTTCCGACAGAGGTGTCATTTGAACTACAGAGAGGCAGCGCCACGATCATGTTGAAAGATCACCGACATGAAAGCAATACTCATATTGGCATTATTGTACATGTTACACACCTAATAGATTATATACTGTGCTACATGTACATGTTAATAATAAACGTTTGACATAAAATTCACAACATACATCAGTATTTCTCTAACACATAATAATAATAATAATAATAATAATAATAATAATAATAATAATAATAATAATAATAATAATAATAATAATAATAATAACCAGAGAGCAAGTCTCCCAATACGTGAAGTTGGTCTGGGAATACGAAGTGCTATTGACCTAGCTTCTGTCTGCTACGCTGCTTCCCTGATCCGATTTGGTCCGGTCGCAACCTTGTTAGTGGAGGAGGCAGTTTGACCGCAAATAAAACATGAAACCAGTAAAGCGCGAGACACCATTAGAACCATGCTGGACCCAAGGCCTTTGGAAGAATATCCCAGCCAATATAACCTCGATGAGCTCAAAAGCAAAAAAAGAGAATGGATATCTTAGAGGGGCTTGTTTCCCAGAGAGACCGCGCCGTATTCTTAGCGGCACAAGATAACTTTAGTGGGGGTTGGCTTAAAGCCTTACCCTCACCTCAGGTCGGCACCATGCTGGATCCCAACCATTTCCGCATGATGTCAGCATTTAGAATCGGCGCTCCCGTCCCGAGATGGTAGATTCCAGAGGCCTACACCCACTGAGTTGCCCGAAGAGCGCCGGTAGATCATCCAGACATGCTGAACTAATTAGTGTGATTATAAGGTCTCTTGGGAAAGCCGGTATACTATCTACACTTGAACCGAGAGGTTTGGTGACCGCTGGCGAAGAAAGACCTGATGGGGTGACTATTGCATTATGGCCTCATGGGAAGTCCCTTGCTTGAGATGCAACGGTTTCGTGCACCACCGCGGCTTCCTATTTACACCACAGCTCAGTTGAGCCGGGGTGGGTGGCAAAGCACGCGGACGCCAGAAAACGCGTTAAATACACTAGACTGGAAACAAGATATACTTTTGTGCCTGTTGCCATGGAGACGCTATGACCAGTTAGCAAGGGAACCGAAGCATTTCTCAAATATTTAAGTAAGCGAATTCAGAAGGTCACAAGCGACCGAAGAGAGGGTCAACTCTTGAGGCAAGCGTTGTCTTTGGCCGTTTGCAGAGGAAACGCAGCATATATCTTTTTTTTTTGTTTTTTTCTGGGAGGTTTCGAGAATGCATGATGCACATGCGCCACTAGCAGCCTGCGTGACTAGTGTGAGACTCGCAAACCCACTAAACCCGGATTCCTCCCCACCCCCCAGGCTCGGTATTACTTTGGCATTACATCGAAGCCGTGGGAGAGGCGTCTCTGCCGTTCTCCTTCAATCAGCTCTATCCCTGACTATCATCCCGCATGTCTACCTGCGGTTGGATAGGGGGATGCCATTTTGTAATCCGTCCTGTGAGGGTGCGTCGAGACCATGAGGGCCTGGCTGCTTCCCACCCCCTCCCCTCTCCCTCGGCTCCTCGTCTCGACCACTCTCCCGAGAGACCCGCTCAAACCTCTCCCGCCTGGCCGTTTCCTTGGCTGTCTTGAGTGTCAAAACAGCGTCGAACAAGTTCGTCGCCTCCCTCCATGCCTCCGCCGAAGTCATCATATGGGAGAGCATATATCTTAGGCGCCATGGAGTGAATTAATTATTTAAAGTATTGGCAATAATACGTTCAGACCTAACAATTGTAACACTGTTTATGTAATAAATAATAATAATAATAAACCCTTGTACAAATGTTAGTACAATTTACAAATATTTAAGTTATTATTATTAGAAATCACACATATTTAAACTAGCAATTAGCCGACAGAATTGTCGTCGACGTTTGTCGACGTTTCAACGTCAGACTTTGTAAATAATAGCGTTAGAAGGGTCACAATCATTTGCCTAGAGACGGCTATACATGTATTAAATAAAGTAGCGGTATTATATACCGGTAAAAAGTTTGGAAAAACTTGGCCAAGTTGGCAATGGTGGAAAAACCTAATTACACGATCGATAGCCACATCCTTCTTGATGTCAGGTCGTTGGCATAAAGTACAGTAATTTATTAAGGATTTTATATATATATATATATATAAACTACACTCGTTAACAGTAACACTTGTAAAACATGATTTTGCTCCGTAAATTTATATCGTTTGTGATACTGATGTGGGTGGTCGGACATCGCTTCATTGCGGGAGAACGAGTTGTTTAGTTAGCGGTCGTTAGATACCCACCGTACACAAGCCTCTACCATCCCTTACCTGTAACCTCGTCACTCAATGTCGGTGATTCCGACGTCATGCGACGAGGGAAAACGGCTTACAGTAATCATATCACGAGTCGAAACACTATTGATATTTTCGATTTTTTTAGCGGCGGTGGCTTAGGCGGCTAACGCACCGTTCGAAACGGGGCGTTGCCATGGCAACCACGGTTAGCAAAACATCGCTAGTTCGAGCCCTGGCCGTGCTGGTAGAATTTGTTGGACGTGGTTGTCATTGTTGCTGCTACATACCTCTGCTGGAGAAAGCCTATATAATTCCAGTACGAGAACGCGATGACGATAGATGCATTTAGACGCTATCGTGCCACAGGCAACTTAGCCCATTACGAGCGTCTAAAATGTAGTTGTCAGAGCGTTAAAAAAAAAAAAAAATATATTTTCCTATAGCATGATACCAAATGAGCCCTATGGTTGTGCTATGGACGTTAGCCTTAATCATACGCTTTTATGTTATTGAACGTGAAGGTTAAACATAGATATCCTAAAGTCCTACATGTTGCAAATTATTTTCAATGTTATTATTTGCCTTCGTATAGCCAGCATAAGAATCTTCTTCATAAAGCAGAATTTGCTACCGAATACAACGGTAGTATATAATATGACAGTAATTTAACTCTCATTCTTGAGCACGATATACATATATATATATATATATATATATATATATATATATATATATATATATATATATATATATATATATATATATATATATATATATATATATATATATATATATATGTAAAGAAAAAGCCAGAAAGAGATATTTACCAGGCGAAACAAGCGAGAAAGAAGTGGTCGAGAAACGCGGTTGATTTCTGGTCCGCGTACAAAATAAAACCTTTGAATCTGAAGCTTAAATTCAGAACGACTAAACCCGTTGCTAGAATCATTTCATTAAAGACTTTGAGAGGCACGTGTAGGAGGCATTTTACAGGATCGTTATGAACAAGGGGAAACGAGGCCACCGACAATGCTGACAAACTTCTTAAATGCTATTCTGGTAATGTTCCTGACGTTGACAGAGAAAGACAGACAGCACATCATAGCAAATTACAAATATATTTTACTTGCAACATTTAAGAAGACTCAAACAATCCCAGCAGTAAACGCGTGCTTTTGACCTCCTGCTATAAGACGCCCTATTATCCATCGGCGATACCCGAAAGTCCCTTTTCTCCAACAATGACACGATTATTCCCAGCTTACCAAATTAAATGCGTACCCCACGTCAAGACGGACAAGAAGGACAGACCTTGTAGTCTCCAGAAATTTTGTAATTTCTGCCCCGGTCTGCCGCAGAACTTGATAGAGATCATTCGTTGCAAACTGCCCTTTACGAAATCGCACTGGCTGTCCGAGACGGCGTGTTTAGCTTTTAGTTTTTGGGTCAGTTGATTCTTTGAATTATTACGTTTTCCTTTATCTTCGCCGTCGTGTCTTTTCGGGATTGGACGCCTGGCTTAAGTTATTTTCTTGTTTTGCTTTGAGTGATCAGTACTTTTTTGCGTAGCTCGGTTAGCGCGATACATTTCTAGGGGACCGTCCGCTCTTTTTGTTGCCAACTTAAGAAGACTTTCGCCCTCCCCCCTCCGCTGTGCATAATCTTTTTTGCAGGGGCCAGGAACAAAAATGCATAACGCACACCCGTTGGTCTGAGTAGTGTGGGACTCTGAAACCCACTAAAAACCTGGTGACCCCCTAACCTTCATGACCGGGATACTAGTGGTATTACTTCAGTGTATGTAGGGAGCCGCTAGTCTGGTTCTCAATTTTCGGCCTGGCGGCGCTCCATACGTTGCCGCCTCTCTTCCGTCAGCTTTGTCTTCGCTCTCATAACAGTCTCCACAAAATCAGAGCCCGCCTCCCAGCTTTTTTTTTTTAGCTAAGCATACCTGAGGGTAGGTATCTCGTCGTACTGCACTGCACGTCTAGTCGTGAAAGGGTTGCCTGCGTCTGTGCATACTTTACGGCCCACAAATGTACCTATATGTATGCTCTGTTTGACCGTATACAAGTCCTTCCGACCGTCTGTAATTCCGTTCCACTAATACTTGCTAGTCTGTGCCCCGGGAGACCCACATCGCGTCTCGTTTACCCTTCTGCTTGCTGATCTTGTCAGTTAAGCCCGACAAGAGTACCAAAAACCGTGGTGGATGCATGCAGATGATATCGTTGTCGCAAGTACATTACCTATGTAAGAAAGACATTCCTTGTCTCAGAGAGAGTTGAGATATTCAGGCGTGGAGATCGATTGGCTGCCAGAGACATTATACGCTGCAGTAGTCAAACATTTAAGTTTGTTAACTGTTTCCAGTGTTTTAACCTTTAAGTTACTTACGCAGGGACAATTTTCACAGCGCATATGTACAAAAAGTGCGGACAGCACTCATCTCCTTTTACGAGGAAGTAGGCAATGTCCGAAGACTGCCTGTTTTCGCAGCAATGAGGCTCTTCGTAAGGTTATCCCGGACTGGTGTATAGTCTTAACAGGGTGTGACAGATGGGCAACTGGGGCTAAAGATGCCGCGTACAGTGTCTTACAAATGTTTTATTTTGTGTGTGAGTGGAAAACTAAATTCAAACAGGCCAGGCGGGAGGTTAAGGATTTAGGCCTATTAGATGCCTTGCATTTTTGGTCTAGTCCTGCATGCAACAGTCGCCACATTTACACCAGGTGCATAGTGTATGGTTATCACTACCTGGTACATTCAAACGCCGTCTTTCACGAGCAGTATGAGCTGTGCATCTGCTGGTTCTGCTTGCAGAGGTGTGCAATCCAAGAACTATGCAGTGAAATGCGCAGCACTGGAGCTTAATTATACTTTGCTTAATATTAAATTGCAACAAATTACAAGGCCTTCACGCAGTCAATAAAGACTGTATACAGATGGCGTATAGGTTGTGTCACAGCTCGCTCGCTTCCTGACTGGGGCACATCGTTGCACTACTTGAACAAAGGATTATAAAAAAAACCTTGTGAAGTGACTATTATAGTAAATTGGGGTGAAATGAACATTATTGAATAAAAAGTAAGACATTGCCGCAGATGATTCGTACGAGTCGTGTTAGGGCTTATGCTATGTTACCGCTATGAGTGAAGGGTGCTGGAGTTGGGAATCTCCTGTGGAGCTGGCTTCATCGCCTATGCTCAAAGCCTGGTGATCCGAGTGACACTACTGCAACTAACAAATAGCCCCTCGAGAACCGGGCGATGCCTTGAAACGGATCGAACGGTAGATTAAATTTCACGACAAAATGCCAGCACCTGAGAAAAGTGAAGCCCTTTTATTGAACGGAAGGAACAACTGCCAAGACTTAATTATTTGTCTAAGCGGCAGCGATATGTTAACCTCTTCCATCTAAACACACCGTTTCTAAGGATACTAGGGTAAAAATATGACGGATATCGTACACTATCTATTTACTAAAGACTAAAAATTAACCAAACGAATGCTAATTAGTGAAACGTTGGTATTATTAGACTTAAATACATTTCCAGTGTATTAAAGATATACTTTTTATCAAGTGCATTGCTGGTAAGCATTTTTGGCTATTCAAAAGCATTTTGCTTTGGTTTATATCAACCACGAGCCATATTAAAGAGATCGCATTACGAAGACGGCAGGTGACTCTGATACTATAAATCGCGGGTTCGATTAAAAATATGTATTTAAAATAAATACAACGATATTGGGTGTTAAACCTAACACTCAACCGTCTATGGAGAGTAATGTGAGGTTCTTAACTCTAAAGTAAAATTCTTTGTTTCTACAATTGGATATAATTAGCCAGGGACAAACTACTTATCAAATATATTACGTGGATGTAAGAGTCTTTTTAGCCGAAAAATCACAGACACTTTTAATATATTGCTTCCATTATTGTCTAATCATTGGCAAGCAAGCCACCATCCCAGCCATCACCCCTTAAAAGAAAGTTACCTTACAGTTATCAACGATGAGGGAACGTAAGTTCATGCCTCGGACAACTATACACATTTGCACATCGACGGTATATGGATTCTGCAGTCAGTCAATCTCATTAACAGATGATGATATGACGGCGACAGCCAACAAACTGGGCCTAAGTAACAACCGAAACGATGAAAATTTTCTGTGAATATCAACTAGCAGCCGTTACGCGTCGGTCTTGCGGGGCAAATTCGGCCATTTTGGGCGGAACTGCACTGTCCGTATGGTCGTATAAAAGCAAAACATAAAAGTTTGAATGTCAGTAGTCACTGTCAGCCAACAGTTAACAACAAAACAATCATGTTCGCCCTGAAGATTGCCGCCGTTGCCGCCCTGGCATACACCGCCCAGGCAGGAGCGATCGCTTCGTACGCCGGCGCTCCTCTTGCCCACTCGTACGCTGCTGCTCCCGCACTGTCGTACGCTAAAGTGGCCGCGCCGGTCGCCTCCTCGGTTCGTTATGAGTCTCGCGCTTACGCCGCCCCCGTAGCAGCTTACGCTGCACCGGTCGCCTACGCCGCGCCCATTGCCAAGGCCGCTTACGCCGCTCCCGTCGTGTCGTACGCCGCCCCTGCTGTCTCGTACGCTGCGCCCGCCGTTTCGTACGCCACCAAGTCGGTCCTAACCGCCCCCGCTGTCTCGTACGCTGCCCCCGCTGTCTCATACGCTGCCCCCGCTGTCTCATACGCTGCCCCCGCTGTGTCGTACGCCGCGCCCGCCATCTCGTACGCTGCTCCCTATGCCAAGTCCGTCGTGGCCGCTCCCGCTGTCTCGTACGCGGCCCCCTCTCTGTCTTACGGACACGCCTGGTAAATGATCTGAAACGGTCTAGTGATGGATATTGCTGTGACTCCTTTGTGATGTAAACACGTGTGCCATATGAGCAAATAAGAGACGTACCATTTCAGATTTGAGTGCTCGTACATTGAGCATTTGTTTGCTGCTATAATAAATTTAGTAGCTCGGTTGACTCTAACCACTCGATAGTCGTTGCTTGCTTGTTTGCCATTTTATCTCGTCGTTTCAGAGAGAGATTTCTCCATAACAAACATCACATCGCTAAGATCAATGTGTGGTTTCACCAACTTGGTCCCAAAATATTTTTGTATTTTATATCGTTATTTATTCCAAATTGTCAAGGCTCATAGAAGTTTTCGTAGATGAAGTTTCCAGCTTTTTATTATTATATATCTCACTTCAAATACAAGACTAATATTGCTACCCCTTTCCCGTTATTTTGGCTTATCTGAGCATTTATGTTGCACTACAATCTATTTACAGATCGTCTTTTGAGTCGGTGCATAGCCCTTTTAAACAACATGTTTAAACGCGCTCGACAGAGAATCTAGGTGTTACAAAGTTCTTCTTTCAAGAAGATTACTGACATTATTTTAGTTAATTATAATTTTTAGAACATGTTTCGCCACAGGAGACGCAATGTTCCGCGATACCTCTACAACAGCGGTTTTTCCTGGCCGTCCAGCAGAGGAATACTGTCGCGGTCATGGTAAACGTGCACCACTGGAGCTAACTAGGGCTAAGAGCTAACCTACTGAGAGTAGTTCGAGTCTCACTGTTAAACAAGGCATTTCCGCCCCCACCCCATTCCATTAAGAAAATATACCGTTAAGCAAATTCTAGTCCCCCTTAAAATAAGTGTACCTTATATAAGATTTTGTATATTTTTATTATTTCATTTCAAAGCAGGCGGGGTATAGTAGTTAAGAGCAAGTATATACGTACACAAGTATAGGGAGTTATGAAAAATGCTGATTATGTATAATGTCAATATCAGTAGAGAACACAACTATACAACTAATAAGTATTTTCCATTCACCAAGTAACATTTGTTCCACATCACGACAATTCATTAATGAGCTACAGAACATATCTAGGGCCAATGTATCACCAAGCAAATTTAATTTTGGAAATGTCAATATTGATTTCAGCGAGACAACAGGAACTAGCCAAGCATATATAAATGCACTGGCAGAGCAGGGTTTGAAACACAAGACATGAGCAAGAGGACGAACTAGTAAACGTTCCACCACCGTCCACCACATATTAACCAACGTTAGTGCAATTGACATACAAAAAGTCGCACAGTTCTCTAGGGGAATATCAGACCACCAAGCTATCACCCTAATAGTAGATTTTTTGGAGAGAACTAACTGGGAAATGTGAAACGCCCACCACGGCAGGATTGTCTTCAACTGCAAGTGTGGGCCAGTAGTGATAGATAAAACTCTCTGGGAATAAGAGACACTTTTTGACAATACTCATGCCGGAACGTTTCCAGGGCTGCGGGAAATTAAAGCGATCTACGAGTTCATCAATAAATGATATTGAACCCGCAAGCATGTATACTAATCTGTTGCGCGAATTTGACGAAAGGCCCAGTACTCTATTTAAGAAAGCTGGCTTTACCCTATCCAACTGCCATAACTGCGAAGTGCTAAGATGTTTCCGTGTCACTTGAATACCGTAAGCAGCTACGGATGCCACTTTGAGCGTGAATAACGTCATGGCCGTCTGAACGGACAACTGTTATACCCGCTGCCGCGATAAGCGCTTTTCTATAACGCTCAGTTACATGTTGTGAAAAAGTTGTACCACGAGATGAGAAAATTACCCCAAGATAGCAAAAGGTCTCTACAAACTGCACTTGTTCACCGTGAAATCGCAGTTTATCTGCGCGGGCTCGATAAACTGCGATTTCAGTAAAGTTGTCATCTTTGCGACTAGGGTAGAAAGGCTAGGTGAAGCCGACGAAGTGCACCGCGTAGGTTCTGCAGGAGTCGGCGCTAAGGCTCCCAGGCGGTGCAGAATCGGGCAGTATGTTCTGGTGTGCCGTTTACCGAATGGCTACGGTGGAGACATGTTGACTTCACTGCCTTATCAAGTCAGTGGAGGTAAGAGCGGAACTCCCCATGTCCCGTGAGGACTTGTGTGATGTGGTAGTCTACTTCCCCTCCAGCCAGCGGTCTAGTGTTGCTTGGCGCTCGACGTCATTGCCTTGTGTCGGATCTTCCCAGAGTCGACGTCGTTCCTCGGCCTTATGATCTCATGACACGGTGCCAGCCAGCAACAGCGCCGCGTTTGTGCTCACTGTTCGGAACGCGCTGATAATACGCAGGGCCAGGACTCGCTGTGGTCTTGCATGCCTCTCCGTGAGGCCGCTGCCAGCGTGGCCTTCGGCCAGACTGGAGCGCCGTAAAAACGATGAACTCGGCTACTGACATCAAAATATGGCGCCTGGACTAGCGCGGGTCATAGGAGTTAGACATTAGACGAGCGAGGTTGTTAGCTGTCTCGAGGGCTTTCCCGCGTGCTGTAGGAAAGAATGTTCCTTGAGGCTTCTCTCCAAAACGACCTCAATGTATGACATGGAATTGGACACGCTGACGGCAAGCCCCTTAACCACGATCTGCAAAGGCCTGCAGCGCTTACGTCCCAGAAGTATTGATTCACTCTTTGCCGGTGCGAGGGTCGATCATGCTGATTTCATCCAGAAAACCACGGGTTCGAAAAATTCGTTTGTATGTTGATCGTGCTCGTCAGCCGATCAAGCCTTGATAAAAACACGAAGATCGTCTGAAAATGCAAGGAGCTCGACTCCAGCTGGGAGGCCTCGTGGACAGAGCACTTCGTCGTATGTCACGTTCCACAGCAACGGTTCGAGGATAGAGCCCTGCGGCACTTCTCGAAGAATGGTGCTCGACGGCAGTCTATTTATTGTGTTTTAATTGTACAGGAGAACTGCAAGCAGAAGCCCACAAGCCCTAGGCACCACTTCCTGCAACAGCTCGGCCTTTTATTGCACTTTGTTAGTAGCTCCGAGAGCCGTGCGGCCGCATCGGAATGCGCACTGGAAGTAGAAGAGAAGTCCATGTTTCTCTAAAATCATAAAGGCGCTTTTCTAGGATGGCCTTGAACGCTTTTGCCAGCGTGCCGAGTGGACATATCGGTCTGTACGATATATACCCTTTTAGATTAAAGATGACACGAACTGACTTCCACGCGGCGGAAATGATCCCCTCCTGCAAAATTCTGGTGAAAATAGCAGCAATCTTCTGCGGGAGTTTTAATAGGAGGGCCTTTGTGGCAGCGGCCGGGACTCTGTCCGGGGACTTTCCCCACCTTGATCGGTGCTGCAGCGCTAATCATCCTTAGTCTGGAGATGCGGGGGGGGGGGGCGTCCTTACTATAGAGATGACATAAGCACACATACACATACATTGACGATATGTCTTTAGAAACTCTGAAAACAATAAACTCTAAAAGATTCGCCAGTAGTAAAATCAGAAAAAAATAGCTGAAGCAGTAAATTAAAACGCATATATAACCCGGAAACACTGCGCGACACCATTATAGCAATATTCTAAACATGCTCAAACAAGACAACATAACGCAAAGCTAATATATGCGCAGGAAGCACTATTCTGAGACCATAGATTACAAAAGAAATTCTTAAAACAATGACAGAGAAACGAATTGTTCAAAAAGTCAAAACTAAACTTTCTCTTACTATAGAACATAGAATACCAAGAAATCGGAAAGGTCAAAAACGCATATAAATTCATCGGCGACAAACGACATTGGATGACAATCAACGACTGGGGGGACAGATAAAATCGACCTGACTAAACTAGCAAGCTGTGCGAACTTAACAATCTCGAAGGAAAGGTTTTCGTCAAGTTGTGTCGAGTGGATCGACACAAGGTGACGAAAACCTTCCAACCGATAGTAATCAAGAGCTCTTTCGGTCACTGTCACTGATGTATAAAGAAGAGATGGAACAAACAAACAGACAAATTGATAAGGACAAGCCACCTGAAGAGAACAATGTAATGCATAATATAAATTAAGCTAAACAGTCACATCTTCACGGGTACCATCTGGACGACATTTAAAGGACAACAACACTCTACACAATAACCAGTGTGAGTTTAGAAAAGGCAAACGCACACGGTCGGTGTTGATGGCTGTGCATGAAACACTACTTCAAGAGATAGACAAGGGTAACAGACTAGTGGGTGTGCTGCTAGATTAGTCTAGGGCTTTCGAAAGCACTCCACACTACCGTTTGTTACTTGGAATGCAACGCATGGGGATTACTGCAAAGGTGCTAGCCGTAATAGAAACAGATCTAAAGAATAGAAAGCAGACATACTCTTTCAGCAACAAGTCCTCCGAAGTTATCTTGAAACTTTTCGCCGTTTCGCAAAAAATTCGTCCATTGATCATCCTGTAGAAGAAAGCAATTCGATTGATATGCGGTGCTAACCGCAGCGTCAATGCAGTGGCACAACGCACAGTTATTTTGCTTTTTCGACATCAATACGCAGAGTAAGTGCTCTTTTATTTTCTTCTCCTAAAATAGGCGCAGGTTGGGCGTGAGATACATGAGAAACAAAGTTCGAATCACCGATATACTACCAGAGCGCGCCAACATCGCAGTCTTACATTAGAAAACACAAAACTGAAATCATAAAAACGGGATGCCAGTCATTTTACTAGGCTACTGACAAGTTGCCCTGTTATCACACGATGACAAACAAATGAGTGAATACTAGACAAATCAAAAAACAAATACCAGGACACATTACATCACTCAGCCAGGAGCAACTGACCAGTTTAACAGAAGGTATAACACTCATAAATAACTCAATGCGCACAAATATGTCCTAGAATATAAACACAGACAAAATATAACCACCTCCACGAGTTTTCACATGATTGCCTACACACACATGTAGACATATATGTACATGGTGCAGCTGTCATGGACGTGACAAGTGGGTGATAGCGGTGCAGATCTACACATTGCGTTGCTTGGTGCTTTTCAAGCGGCCTGTCCATCCTCGAGGCGGCTGGTTTTATCTGATAATGCACTAAGACAATAAAATACAACTATAGCGACAGCTTTATCAAACGACCACTAATCATATATATGCATACCCTGTCTAGATTCTTGAAGACTCCCGCAAAATAATATTTGGTGCCTGACTATTTTTTCGCTATCACTCTTTTTAAACATAGGTATTTGAATTAGGTAATACGGTACAAAGTACAAAACAAATATCATAGGTTTCGGATGTTTCAGTGCTGCGTTCACAACTGCGGGCAATAGCAACGAGAATACATTGTTGATTACTTTACTATTATAATTATTGTTCTTGTTCAATATTTTTTTTTTATAAAACGGTACAAACTTATTTTACAACCTAACAGCTTGCATTATTATCTAGTCATTGGCGAGCAAGGTGTATACCTTAAACGAAAGCCGCCCTACAGTTAACAAAGGTGATTGCAGGTAAGTTTATGCCCCAGGCGACTTACACATTTGCACGTCGGCTGTATATGGATCGCGTGTGTGTACTCAGTCAATCTTATTAATGGATAAAACTACCGACAAACTGGGCTTTAATGAGAATTGAAACGATAGGGATTTTCTGTGAATATATACTACCGACCGTTACGCGTCCGTCGTACAGAGCAAATTCGGCCATTTTGAACGGAACTGCGCTGTCCGGGTGGCCGTATAAAAGCAAAAGATAAAAGTTTGAATGTCAGTAGTCACTGTTAGCCAACAGCCAACAACAAAACAATCATGTTCGCCCTGAAGATCGCCGCCGTTGCCGCCCTGGCATACACCGCCCAGGCAGGAGCGATCGCTTCGTACGCCGCCGCCCCGGCTCTGTCGTACGCTGGACACTTCTCGTACGGCGCTCCTCTTGCCCACTCGTATGCTGCTGCTCCCGCACTGTCGTACGCTAAGGTGGCCGCGCCTGTCGCCTCATCGGTTCGTTATGAGTCTCGCGCTTACGCCGCCCCCGTAGCAGCTTACGCTGCACCGGTCGCCTACGCCGCGCCCATTGCCAAGGCCGCCTACGCCGCTCCCGTCGTGTCGTACGCCGCCCCCGCTGTCTCGTACGCTGCGCCCGCCGTTTCGTACGCTACCAAGTCGGTCCTAGCCGCCCCCGCTGTCTCGTACGCTGCCCCTGCTGTCTCGTACGCTGCCCCTGCTGTCTCGTACGCTGCCCCTGCTGTCTCGTACGCTGCCCCTGCCGTTTCGTACGCTGCCCCTGCCGTTTCGTACGCTGCGCCCGCGGTTTCGTACGCTACCAAGTCGGTCGTGGCCGCCCCCGCTGTCTCGTACGCCGCCCCTGCTGTGTCGTACGCCGCGCCCGCCATCTCGTACGCTGCTCCCTATGCCAAGTCTGTCGTGGCCGCTCCCGCTGTCTCCTACGCGGCTCCCTCTCTGTCTTACGGACAGGGCTGGTAAATGATCTAAAACGGTCCGGTAATGAATATTACTGTGACTTGTCTGTGATGTAAACACGTGTGCCATATGAGTAAATAAGAGACGTATCATTTCAGACTTGAGTGCTCGTACAGTGAGCATTTGTTTGCTGCTATAATAAATTTAGTAGTTCGGTTGACTCTAACCACTCGCTAGTCACTTCTTGTTTGCCATCTTCTTCTCGTCGTTTCAGAGAGGGATTTCTTCATATCATACATGACATATAATCTAAATATGCCTTACTTCAAAGGCAAAACTAATATTGCTACCTATTTCCCGTTATTTTGGCTTATTTTAGAAGTTAATTTGTACTACAATCTACCCACAGACCCTCTTTTGAGTCGGTGCATAGCCATTTTAAACGACATGTTGAAACACGCTCGACAGAGAACCTTTTAAGAGCATTACTGACATTATTTCTTTATATTTTTTTTCTTTATATTTATATTCTTTTTTCAAGAGCATTACTGACATTATTTTAATTAAATGCATTTTTTGGATTTAAAGCACATAGTCCACCCCAGAAGCGTACCCCTTTTTGCGACTGGTGTTCGAGGTGCTCCGTAAGCCTGGTCCGTTCACCAAGCGGCTTTTGCGGACTAACATGTTTTCGCCACAGGAGACGCAATGTTCCGTAATATTTCTATTTCAGAAATTTTCCCTGGCCGTCCGGCAGGAGAATAGGACCGCGGTAATGGCAATCGCCGATCGTTTTCGAGACTAAAAGCGGCATTAGTCCTATATCGACAAGCCTCTTGACAAAGCTAACTGGCGGCTTGAATGCTTCACCGGAGACTTTGCCTTATATTAGGAAAGAGTAATTGGTCGCACGCAGCAAATTCAGGAAAATCAGGAGCTGACTGCACTGATTCGCCTTGCCTCTTGTGAGCCCTCACGACTTTAGTTACAGGACCTGCTGCAATAGGTCGTCACTAAAAGGGCACGTTGTTATTTACCTTGCATCAATTTGTTAATTAGGTGACTAGGCTAGAGCTGCTCTTCTATGAGGCAAAAGAGCATCAAAACGAATGTCTGTTCTAACAAGGCTCATGCATTGTCCGGTTTGTTCTCGGTTGCCGCTTGTTTGAAGACCACATTTTTTGTCGCTTTCTATGTTAGAGATTCATCTCTAAGCTTAAATGTCCACATCAGAATCTCTGATACTAGAGATACACAGTCATTAGTTATTTCAGGGCTTGATTTCAAGTGACAGCCTCAAGCTATTCTAATGTGTTTCTCTAATCTGCGCTTGACGCGATGCATACGTAATAAGACGGGCCCGCTATTCATGAATGTGGTTTTTGGCTTCGACTTGCGGCCACTCAATATGATTACTGTAAAAATAAAACAAATCTTACTTCAGACTTATATATATATATATATATAATGTTTCAACGATGGTTCAACGTCAAGCTGCGTGAAGAATAGCATTAATAGTGTCACCATCACTTGCCTAGACACGGTTACGCGTGTATTAAGTGAGAGCTGTTACACGTAAATTGCATACCGGTTAAAAGTTTAAAAAGTTTTGAAAAAGATGGCAACAGTCGAACCCCTAACTCCTCGATCGATAGCCACATTCTTCCTGATGTCGGTTCATTGGCAGAAAGTGCAGTACGGTAATAAAGAGTTGCCATATATAGACAGAATAACAGAGGGCAGTAATTTCACTCTTACTCCTAAGCAACACATTTCCGCACCCATCCCATTCCATTGGGAAAAAACTTCCGAGCAAGTGTATTAATGTAGGAACGCTTTATATATAGAAATAAGAGCCAAATATGCTTTCGGACACCTATTCAAAAAGTCATTCTGCAAATGCAAAATGACTGTGTGGCGACGTTCACTACCGCCAACGTGTCGCGCGACAGCCGCAGCGCGTCATTTTTCATGCACTTAATCTGGACATGCCCTCCGAAAAATTGTAATTACTCCGCAACCACAGCTCGCATTGACATATATTTTATACCAAAATGATCGCCGTGAATTGCCCATTGACTGAATATGTCCATTTTAGCGCTGTGAGTGGTTGTAGGGTTATGCTTTTGAAGTATTTGGCGTGAACGTTAATAAAGAACTTAATTTTTGGCGAATTCTCTTCTAAGCGACCGTGTCGCGCCTTCTGACCGGCCCTGCATATTCTTCAGATGAAGCATCACGAACACGAAGGTGTGCTTAGTTTCTGTCTAGAGGCCTGGTTGTCTCGCAAAAGCACATTTTGTGCTCCTATGCCGGGCAAAAACACCAGTGTCACAAATTGTAGTAATTTCACTCTCACTCCGAAACAAGACGTCTCAGAGACCATGTTCTATTGGAAAAAAATATTTGCTTTAACGAGCTCTACAATTCCATGCACGCGTTAAAAACCGTTCGGTCACACCCTGTATATAAATATATATTTGAACGATTATGTTTTCTAATGTATTTCTAATCGCGTCTAACAGGCAAACGGGGCAAAACATCGCCGAGAATTACCATAAGTTTGGATATTAAAAAGAAGTCTGTTTTTTCCATATTCTGTTAAGAGCCCATTGTTTTACTTGGAGTGATCAGATTATTAAGCCTAGCGACCATATGTATGATGTACTGGCAAAGTCCAGCAGTATCTTGCCAGTCCGCCGTGGGCCGGGAAGGGAAGTCGTTCTCTTGCAGGCTGAAACTATGAGTTCGGTGATACGAGAACCAGACTTACCCGTAGCCTGCCACAGCAGTCAAGACGCTAGCGAAAATGTTAACGCTCGAGGCAATTAGCAAGATTCTCGCTAACACAGACGAGTAGAAAACAGGAAAGCCTCAAGGCTCGAAATTGCAGTATCCTGAATTTGTTGGACGCAAAGAACGCGTTTGTAGCAGCTAATTTCGGCGCTCAATTGCTGTGGACTTGGACGAACCAGTGTCAACCTCGAGGATAAAGATTACGAAATGGCCACAGATTAGGACGCACGCCGTGCAACTTTCTGAGGGGGTGCTGGAGTTAGGAAGGTCCTCTGGAAAGATGTAGGAAGATCTCACCGCCTATGTAAATGACCTGGTAATTCTAGTGCCACTACCGCAAAAATCAGCAAAAAGAACGGAAATAACTTCTTGAGAACCGCGCGATGCCTCAGAACGGATTGAACGGCGTATTAAATTTTACCACAAGATGCTACTACCTAGAAAGGGTGAAGTTTTTCTGTTGATCAGAAGGAAACACCGTCGAGGCTCGGATATTCGTATAGATGACAGCGATTTGTTAGCCTCTTTCAATTAGACACACCGATCTAAGTGAAAGCAGGTTGAGAATATAAAGGCAATGTACACCGTCTTTATGGTGCATACTGAATATTAACTATATGCTTTATAATAAATGCAATAAAAAAAAGCAAAAGTAAATAAAATAATATATATCAACTTTTAAAAACTACCCAAACGAATTTGAATTAGTCAACATTTGGTATTTTCAGATCTAAATTAAATTCTAATTTTCATACAGATATTTATACCGTACATCGCAGTAATATTCTGCTTTTAACTGGCTAACATTGTTGGTTATTAAACATTTAGTTGTATTATAAATCAACAACGAGCCATGCCGAAGGGATGAAATTATAGAGAAATCTAGCGATTCTAACACTAGAAATCGCGGATTTGATTCCGGTGCGCAACATGATCTTACAGTATGTTTTTAAATTTTGCAGATATGCATTAAAGTTAAAATAGAGAAATCGTCGTGCCAGGCGGTTTGGTGCATTCGCGTATGCCTAGCGACCGAAGGAGACACAACGAAAGCAGTCCCGTGGACGTTAAATGTTGGCTGAGAGTCGGCCTTAGTGAGATACTGCTTATCAAGTCTCTTGCGCTGATGTGAGTGTGTTTTTTGCTGAAACGTCTTAGATAATTTGAAAAATATAGTAAAGCACTCAAAACACTGGGCTTAAATAAAAACAGAAACAGTAGCGATTTTCTGTGAAGATCACTAGCGACCGTTACATATAAAGAAAATCTTTGTCTTTTGGTCGAAACCACGTTGATTATGCTTATGCTTCTTCCGTAGTAGCTTACGCGGCACCGGTCGCCTATGCCGCGCCTGTTGCCAAGGCCGCCTACGCCGCCCCCGCTGTCTCGTAAACCGCCTCTGCTGTCTCGTACGCCGCCCCCGCCATTTTGTACGCTGCAAAGTCGGTTGTGGACATGTGCCATATGTGCAAAAAATATACTATTTCAGACTTGAATGCTCGTGCAGTAAATTTGTGCTTCTCAAGAGACGTCTGTATGAGAAGCTAAAGACAGTTTGCACGGGGCTCCGGGTAACCATTTGAGCCAACGTGACATGAGCGCATTCTTGTACGACGAAGCGCATCGCAGCCTACTTGCGGGCGCTACCGACGACTTCACAAAGGCTCGCCTTTGAGTGGTTGTTGCTACGGGATCCGAGGCTTTGTTGCATGCGCTTCTCAGCGCCCCATTGGGCACCCTCTTCGACAATGAAGCAACCCGAATCGCGGACAAAAGTAGTGTACGAGAGCTGTAGCACATATGTGCAAAAACCAAATATTGGCCAGACACAATATATATACATATATATATATATATATATATATATATATAAATATATATATATTTATTATATATGTTTATATGCATATTTATTGTATATATATATATATATATATATATATATATATATATATATGCATATATATGTATATATGCATATATATACAGGATGTCACAATTTTTGTGTCCAAAACGCAAGGGTATGGTCAAGCTCGGTGAGGAAATCATTTTTGTCAATGGAAAGGGGGAGCGGACATGCTTCGTATAGGAGTAAGATATTTTTTAATGCATTTTTTTAATTGTAATTTTAGGGGTGGCTGTCCCGACATACGTTTACAAAATGTACGATTGTGAGAGAACGCATTCCTCAAATGAAAAACCGAGCATACCGGCGCGTTCGGGAGAAAATACTACGAGAATATACCCGACCTTACCTAGCGCAATCACTATTGTGATATTAAGAAGAGTTTGCAAAATTATAATTTTACTTTCACATGTTTGAACTTTCACGCCTAGGTTTTCTAATTTTTTTTATTACGCGCACACAACTAATACGCCCAGACGACCGTGCATCTTTAATGAATCATTTTAATACCAAATTAGTAGAGCTGACCTCTGTGGTTGCAGCACACTGAGCTTTTTATCTGAAGGATAGCAGTCTTCGTTAAGCAGCGCGGGCTTAGATAGCGTCGGTTGGAGGCAATGGCGAAGCAAGCTAAGGATATGCCGGGAAATAGAAGATGCCGTAACCCTAGTAATAAAGACACGGAAAGTCACTAAATGCACGGGCAATTTGTGATATTGTAACGATGTTAGACACAATGTATCAACAGAACAGCCAACTACTGGCGCCGTCGATGCCGACCAAGCATTCAATCCAACGTACACCGCGACGACATCAGCAGCATCTTCACCATCAGATCTACGTACCTGAATTACGCACGCTGTGATAATGCGTAGCTTAAGCAGATCAATCAGCGGCGAGAACAGGTGGAACATTCATGCCGAATGTTCGGAAGGTCGGATTCCATCGTTTAACATTATGAAAATGTTTATTTTTCGTATATTACAATATGCATGTGGGGCACATATTATGGAAGGTTAGCTATGCCAATGGGCCTAGCGGGTGTGCATTGTGACAATCACGTGTCCGCTTCGTCTAGGCTAGGCCGAGACCACTTCAGAAGAGTGCCACGATCGGATGCCGCGTTTCCACGTTGTACGTCAAGATCCAGACGTTGTTTAAAGAAGGACGACGATCTGCTATCACCAGTTGACATATTTAACATAGTGCCGACTTTGTGAATTAGCTGTCTGGTCCGAACACCAGGAGCACCCAAGGTCTCAAACGCGAGAGGCCAGAATTCGTGGGGATACCCAATTGATGAGTATTTTCTTAGCTTGTTGGTCTCCGCAAGATGGGCTGCATAACCAGCTTTGGATGCGCCGCCACCGACCATAGAAGGTGCTAGGGAGTCGGTAACGGTTGCATCCCAAACCAGCATTTTGCCTCGCTCGAAGGGTGCAAGTGTCATCCCATCTGGACGCCTGCCGTCCTCCGCACAGAGGCCCGGGGGTTCGAGGATGCACGGAACATTATTAACATTATTTTTTTTTAACATTTAACATTATTACTATACGAACGCTACGGCGTCTCTTCAGTGAATACATAGACCGAGAAAGCATGGCATAACATCCATTCTTCGCCCGGCAGTGCTACGCGCTAGACGTACGTTGTGTGTTGTTGTTCATCGTTCCTCGCAAGTCCCTCGCGTTGTAGCAATCGTCTAGCTAAGTCTACATTTTCCAATTAATTTCATTAAAAAATGCAGGCTTTTCTACTACATGTATCGTGATGGGCCGATTTACAAATGCCCTTTTTTATGGTAAAGTAGACGGTAACGCGATTCTTGCACACCGGTTGTACGCAGAGCGTTTTCCACACCGACGGATACCTGTCAGGAAAATATTTTTGAGACTGAATCGTTTGATCTGCGAAACTGGATCATCTCAAGGCCGTCATTACGAAGCCGGACGACCGCGGACAGTGAGAAGCCCAAATACGCGTCCTTCCGCAAGCATTTGGCAGATGACTTGAAGTGTCAGTGTAAGTCGTGCCACTGTTCACGAGGTGCTAAATGAATCAGGGTTACATCCATGCTGGTTGCAGCGAGTTCATGCCTTGAGGGAGTCTGATTGCCAGCCACGCATTTATTACTGTCGCTAGTTTCTGCAACAAGCAGCGGCCAATGTGAAATTTCCTGTTCTCGTTCTCTTCATGGACGAAGCGTCCTTCACACAAGATGGTGTGTTCAACGCACACAATGTTCATTGGTGGGCTACGGAGAACCCGCATATGACCCGCCCGCATGCACACCAGCGTCGCTTCTCGTCGCGTCGTGAATGTCTAGGCTGCATAGTCGGCAACTATCTTTTCGGACCTCACATACCTCCAGATAGGTTAAATAGACCAACATACTACATGTTCCTCAGCATAACCTTGCGAGAATACTTGGCTATTCAATCGAGAATGTGGTTCCAGCACGATGGTGCTCCTTCCGGTACGGTATTATCTGGATAAGACCTTCGCCATTTGCTGGATTTGCTGAGGCGGTCCACAAGCTTGGCCACCGCAATCGCCCAATCTGTCCAGTAGGTAGAACCATTCGGGAGGCGCCTGGGATCTTTGAACGCGTGCAACGCAAGCTTTGTCATCGATGTTGAATGTGCTTATTAGATGACGGGCATTCGTTTGAGCACAATTTGAAGTAAATACATGTTTTTCTGAACTCTTACAGGTTTGACGAGTGACTTGATTGGCAAAGAAAGCGAACATAGAAGCTGCATGTATGTGCTCACTCCCAATATGGCTATAGGGAGATTAACGTTACTTTGCAACCACAGACGTCAGCTCTACCAATTTGGTATTAAAATGATTCACTAAAGGTGCACGGTCGTCTGGGTGTATTGGTTGTGCGCGCGTAATGAAAAAAATTTGAATACCTGGGCGTGAAAGTTCAAACATGTGAAAGTAAAATTATAATTTTTCCAACTCTTCTTAATATCACAATAGTCATTGCGCTAGTTAAGGTCGGGTATATTCTCCCGAACGCGCCGGTATGTTCGGTGTTTCAATTGAGGAATGCGTTCTTTCACAATCGTGCATTTGTAAACGTATGCCAGAACAGCCACCCTAATATCACAATAATAAAAAAATCATTAAAAACATATCTCACTCCTATACGAAGCAATTCCGCTCCCCCTTTCCATTGGCAAAAATAATTTTCTCACCGAGCTTGACCATACCCTTGCGTTTTGGACACAAAAATGGTGACACCCTGTATATATATGTTTAGTCCTTCGGATTAAGTTATCAAAGGCATCTCAGAATTTGACCCTATAGCCACCAAACTGCATCCCTCTACCTGCAAAAAAGCTCTTCTAGTGGAACCGGCGTACTCTGTTGCGAACCTATATCTCTTGAGCCGCTCCAGGTACCCCTTTCTAAACAGAACTATTCGTGCCACTGCAGCCCCTATATTTCAGTTAGAGGAGCCTTCACAAATTAAGTGCACAAATTGTGAAATCCCCCTACATAGGGACGTCTGAAGGGTTCGTTCAACTTCAATCGGTCTTCAAACACTTTTCTTCTAGTATTTATTCTCTCTCTCCGTCGGGTCGATTCAACCATGTCAGGAATAAGACCGCGTACGCGCGCACCCGGTAAGCCATCCGGAATGGCAGCCCATTTGTTCTGCCATGCAGTAAGCGTGCCTTCCCTTTCGACATCTTTGACATCTCTATTAGCCCTTTCTGGGCCCCCATTCCATAGTATTTGTACTTCCTCTGCCTTTAGATCCAGGGGATAAGTGGCCATTATCGTCACAAACATAGCAGTGGGGGCAGTTCGCGGTAGCGTAACGAGGCACTGCTGTCCCATCCTCTTGGTCATTCGAGGATCCTCAGTGCGGAGCACAGTAGTCGCGAAGAGCTTTAATTTCGTACGCAACTTTGCTTTTATCTTGGCGGCATCCAGAAAAGGGTGCACGTTCTATTTGCCTATTGAACCTATGGCAGATGACAGTACTCTCCTCCATAGAAAGGCTTATGGTTTCAAAACCTGCTTCAGCAGTTTCCTAAAAAATCTCCGTCACCTCGCTATTTGCGTCTTTCTCGTTTAGCTAAGTGTCAACTCTTGAATTCGTGTACACACAGCCCTGGTAAAGTATTTCCTCATTATTCGTACGCAGATATTCCTTTTAATGTCATGTTCGCTGAGCCATCAGATTACGAGCTCTAGTTTTGTTGCGGCATTTAATGTAAGTATGCAGGTTACCGTGTTTCTTACTTTTTGTCCTTCAGCGACTTGATGGTCTCGTTAACCTTCCCAGGTTCATCAGAATAGTTTGTTAAAGGGTCGCCAGCCTTGACCATCGCTCCTGCTCTTCTTCTTCGACGCCTTCATCATGACCAGCTTGGCCAGGTGAGGGCATCGATTCCATTCCCGGCAAAATTTCGGGTGATCCCTCAGCTTGCTTCTAATCTCCTGCTCTGGGGTTATTGACTGGGTAGTCCCCTCTGAGGTTTTCTCTCTTTTGTTCGAATCCACTCAAACCGCTGCCTCCAAACGCGCATTATGTGGTAGGTGATCGTTCGCCGTCTCCACTGGAAAACTCGTCTTCTTCTCCGTTCCCATAACCGAAGACCTCTAAACGGTACCGCCTTATTGGTACATATATAAAGAAAAACCCCAGAAAAAAGTAACCAGTGAGATAGGGAAATGTAAAGCTCGTTAAAGTAAATATTCTTTCCAATGGAACATAGTCTCTAAGAAGTCTTGTGTCAGAGTGAGAGTGATATTACTAGAATCCGTGACACTGGCGTTGTTACCCGACGTAGGAGCACGCAATGTGCAATTGCGGGACAACCAGTTCTCATATGTAGAAATTAGGCACATCGACAATATTTTATTAGCTTTCACCTTCAATACCTCAAAATTAAAACCTACGACCATTCGCAGCGCTCAAAACTTACACAGTCAGGCAACTACGCATTTCATGGCGATAATTTTGGTACCAAATATATGACAATGCGAGGCGCGATTGCGGAGTATATATATATATATATATATATATATATATATATATATATACAGACGTTTCGTACCTTTTATTTTAACCCTCCATAGCAGGTCATTTGCACTGGTATACGCTTTTTACCGAATAAAATTATTTGAATATTTTTTACATATTTCGTTATACGGTTATTACGGGTAGCAAGCTTACATGTAACCTCACGTAGTTGAGAGCACGAATGTGCTGTATAGGGAACACAGGATGGCCCAAAATGAAAAAAGCGCTTTAGAATGTTTACAAATAAAAAGACCAATGTCAAAATAGAGCCGTGGAAGATCCCTGAAGCTACTGTATCTGGAGAGTGTCACGAGATTATTAGCGCATTATATGCAGTCATGATGACAAGAGTCCCTATAGACTTAGCCAACTCGCAGAGATGGAGCGGATTATTCGGAGAATTAAGCAGACCAAGAAGGGCTATTGCGAAGAGAAACAACGCCTGCAATAAATACAAGAAATGTAAAATACTTTGGCAGCTCCTACCCAAGAGGTACATAGCAGCTAACCCGCTAATTAATGACGAGTAGTGGCAAACACATTTTACAAACCTATCAAACAGGGAGGTGATACTGCCCGACATGAACCACCCAGGAGAGTTTATACCGTTTACTGACGCGGAAATTATGTAAGCAATCAATGTAAAGAAAAACAAAAAATTTGCAGAACTGGACCGGATATTCTATGAACACTTGAGGTTAAACCTTAATACTATATGTCCAGTGTAAACAAATCTTTATAACAACTGCCTCAGACAAAGAAAGATACCTGAAGGGTGGATAAATAGTTTCTTGAGCCCAATATATAAGCGGAAAGGAGACGCTATTGACCCGACAAATCACAGAGCAGTCGCATACACGAGCACTCTGTATTTACATCACTCGCAGTATCAAGGTCATATAACTACGCTAAAGAAAAGCTACCCGTTGAGCAACACGAATCCTTCCCCGGGCGATCAACCAAAGATGCTGTCAACTTTCTGCTGGACTATGTAGAATAACGTCGCCATAGTAAAGAAATTACGCATACCGGATTTATAAATTTTAAGACCGCTTTATTTTTGGCTCTGTCCCACGGAACCGTCTTTTAGAAATCATTCGTAGGAAATTCTTAATATGCAGAGCAATGTATAGCCTTGTCCGAGACGTGCTTCACCATAACTCCATCCTAGTTAATATCGGAGATCATTACGTCAACGACATCATAACGCAAACGGTAGGATTGGCCCAAGAAGATTCTGATAGTCCGTTTTTTTGTTTTATAATGTTCATAGCAACCCTATCGGATATTCTACGCGAGGCAAAAGCTCCGCACGCCTTCTACGCCAAGGATCCAGTCTAGAAGTAGGTGAACTTCGATATATCAACCTGAATACAGCGTTAAATATGTTCAGGCTGAAAATTGTCCCTATTGTACGTTACAACCTGCCTGCAATAGCACATGTTCTCACTATTAACGATCTGAGAAGATCGTTTACATGCATTTGATATTAAGCGAGTGCTAGGTCTACCCAAAAACGCGCCTGTTACCTTCGCGCTTTAACTATGTCGTAAACGAAACCTTACAGAGGATTTTGCTCTAGACGGACTACTACTTAGTGAAGCCGTACTCATAGTATATAGAGACTTTCGGGAGATACGTAACGTAAAGTTTGCGTCCCATAAATATACGGACGGGCCAGCGCTTTGCTCGAACAAATGGAAGAGAGGAGCTCAGAAGAGCTGAGCACATTTCACGAACACCGTCATCACATGTGTTTGTGTGGACAGTGTTTTGAAGTCGATGATTGTGTGTGTCGATTTTGTAGAGAATGCGATATTGATAGATACCATATACTTGTACACACCGAGATAGAAACGGCGTCGCTACAATCACGTACACACTACATAGGATCAGTGTAGATTTCGCACAACATCCCATGTATACTTCTACCAATATTATGGTGAATAAATATGTATGTATGAAACCACCACGGTTTTTCGGTTTAGTTTGCTTAGAAGCGCCATTCATACACACAGGCTAAATGCAGGCTTTTCCGTTCGGGAAGACCTTCGACGTCAATAACAGAAGAAAGCATTGAAAAGTTCGTGATATCGTACTTAACAAACGCCGAATTACTATCAGAGAGATAGCCGAGGATTTGGAGATATCTTATTGATCAGTTGTGACAGTCTGGCCGAGCTTTTATGCGTCAGCATTGGCAGCGCAGTTTGTTCCGAAAATGTTAAAGTTAAAGAATAATAAAAGGTGGCACAGGTGGCATTGCAGCGGACGGAAGCTATTATGAAGGGACCACTTTGATAAATCAGATTCATTTTTCAAAAATATGTGTCAGAACTTTTCGATCTGAGTTTGTATATATACACAGTGTATGCATGTTCACATTTAAATCTGTACTTCTTGGTGTATATGCACTTGTATATATATATACAAAAAAGTATAATTATATATGCGTTTGCATATAGATGTACATATGTATGTACATATATATATATATATATATATATATATATATATATATACGTGTTGATGCAAAAGTTCTAGCCGTGTTTGCCTAAAACAAAAACTGCAGCTATAATGCAAAAACATAAGCTTTGCTTAATCATCAGTATAATCTAAAATCTTGTTAAGGATATTCCAGCTTTTCGACTCTTCTTTTGTAAGAGTTTTTTTCGAGACGATTAAGTGTCGCATTTTTTACATGTTTTTAAAAGACTTTTTTTCATTTTTAATTAAAGCGTTTTAAAGATACCGTAATCTGTGATAATCTGAAGATGCGGAACGTATGGTAGGTACTTAATTTATAAGATTTATCAGCTTCCGTCGTGCATTTTTTGAAGGCAGGTGTTACTCACATGAGATCGCACGTTGACTTGATGAAACGTGACCTCTTATCTGTTCATAAGTTGTTAACATGTATGAGTATATTTTTGTTGAACTCTTTGGAGTTGTTAGGAGTGGAGTCAGTGTGACTTCAGTGGACGTTTTGATTGGGTTGATTCTGGTTAATGGCGATTAAGGAGAGAAGTGCAGATGTCCATGCTTTCCAAATAATTTTCTTTACTCAGTTTATGTGAAAACCACTTACAGAGCTTAGATATAATTGCAAGTTTTTGAAGCGTGTTGGCAATGAGTGCTTGGTCAACTCCAATTTTTTCTGCAAGTGTTTGAGTGGTAACCGTTTAACGCTGTTGTCTCTTCAGGCACAGAGGGTCCTCTTCCAGCAAATAGGACCGATCAGACCTTGAACTCGTTCATGCTAAAATCTTCACTATTTATCTTGGCAAACTATTTTCGGTAGGCCGTTCGTCTTTTGAGACGTCTCTAAAGCTGATGAAGATGTTTCGACAAGTTACAGCCGCTTTGGAATCTTTTCGCACCGTTTACAGCAAATGTTTGCGAATTTACATAATTTCTCCTCCTTCTCATGCCAAACTAAGGCTAAGACGAGCGATTAAGAAACTACAACAGTCTAGAGCTCTGGAACATCGTATGCGACAGGGCCTTGCAGGGGGTGACTGCAGTGGCTTACAAAGATGACTTCGCATTGGTGAGAACGGCCCGAAGAGAGATAATACTAGAGTAAGCCGCTCACCAGACTCTAGAAAGCGTCACGGTGTTGGTGATCTCCCATTGCTTGAAGATGACCCAGAAAAGACGGCGACTCTTGCAGGCCGCGTTGTTCGAAAACGATAGGCCAAATATCTAGGAGTCATCGTGGACACGGGCTTTACGGGTGCATCCTACCTTCAGATGCGTGAATAAATAGGCGCTCAAAATTTTGCGCAACTTGACAAGAATCAACTTTTGTCGCGACGTAAAGCTTGAGATGAACCAGAACGCTTACAAAAGACATCAGCTTCGCTCCAAACGCACATCGGAGAGTTCTTATGGGATACTGCTCAAGCATTAACGAGCGTATGGTTTAGTCGAAAGGGTGCACACGGACTATTAGCGAGGCCCGAGCGGCGGCGCCCCCGGCCATGAGGGACCATTCGGTAACGGACCTAGTGAAGAGTTTGCAGAGGGATCTCAGGAGGTGAAAATTCTGCCGAACTCCGCCATGGAGTCAAAAACGCGCAAAAAAAGGCGCAAATATGTGGGATGGAAACATGTGACGGCGGTCAATATGAGCGGGGAACAGAGCAGCTGATCTCAGCGCGATCTCGACGCACCCTCTCAGGACGTAAGGCACTGACCACGGTCACCGGCGCCTATGCAACGGTCTGTTTCTGCTCTTAGGTAAGAGGGCTGAAACTACCCTTTTCACAGTTTCGAACGCCATACAAATTCGAGCATCAGAAGGTGGGGATAAATCCGCGCTTAGTGGTGCGTGACACTCCCACAGAATCCTTTGCGTGCTGCCGGAAACACATGTGTGTCATGCACCCTCAAAGCCACCCATATCTAAAAAAAAAGTATATTACAAGATGCCTTCCAATCTCTTAGGCGATGATTTCCCCAATTTGTTTTAGAAAAATCAAGAATGGAAGTAAAGTATGGTACGATTGATTCGAGTCACGTAAATCTGCGCTTAAAACCGTCTAGGTAGAGCTGAACAGAATCGACAACTGCGATCTGTGCTTCAGTGCATGCACATTGGTCTCTAGATATTTATATACCGGTGAAAATTGCGTCAAAATCGTTATATAAATTTTCCTTTTTATATACTTTTGACACATAAGAATTGCAAGCGCAGGCGTCTCAGAAATCTTGTGCTTCTTTCACCAGTTTTCTATGCTTGGCGACATGAGGCTTTTAGGTGGAGGAGCAGGACATATACACTCGTTATCTTTATTTTTTGAAGGTCTTATTGAAGGACGATAATAATAATAATAATAATAATAACTTTTACTCGCCAGCTAAATTGAATCGGGATAGGTAGTGAGACACGCAATAATAGAAACGAGACGCGAAATTCTGAGGTAACGGATAGGTGTTTCAGAAATATATTAGCAGGCCTATTTCGCGCTGTAGGGTCCACTTAAGTAAGTAGTAATCAAGGAAGTGGTAGCCACATGAAGTGCAATAGCGAGACTAAGTCTCGAGGCCTCTTACATCGTCTGCCGTTAACAATATGTAGGAAACTCTGCATCTATAACCACGCTAAGATAAGTGAAAATGGAAAAGACTTGGATGAACGATGACATCGTTTTAGAGTTCTTTCGCTTTTGAAAGATATATGTACACTTCATACATATACACTTCTAAACAAACTAGTAGAATATAAAATTTCACTGGAAGCACCTTGCGGATAAACCTAGAGCGTCTTAACGAGCAAAACTTAGGTTTGTATAAAAATAATGTATGTATATATATATATATATATCTAAGCGTCCTTAGTCGGATTTCAGTGGTCAAATGTCGCCACTGGCCACTGCCGATCGATCGTCAATTAACAAATCCGCACGCACAAAGAGAAACAAACAAAAAATTCGAAAGCGTTATACATGCATGCACACGCAGACATACACTGTGACAAACACAAGCGGGCGCGACTCACACAGTAATCTCGTCTAGATTTCTGTGCAACGACTTCGATAACTTCTACGGCACCACCATCCGAATCAGAAGTAGCAGCAGCAGCAGCAAAGAAGGAGAAGGGGAAAATTAACAAGAGGTAGAAAGAGAAGAAGACAAAGAAGAAGAAAAAGAAGAAGAAGAAAAGCGGGGGTAAGGGAAGGAAATAATTCGGCAAACGAAAATCGGTAGCAATCATCGCCGCGATACGACATCGCTTTGTATGTGTGTCGCTGGTTCTGTTGTTGCTTCTGCTGCCGCAGTGTAACGGCCACTGCAGTGGTTGTTGTCGTCGTCGTCGTGGACGTAGCTGTTACCGCTTATGCCGTCTTTTTTTTCTGGGGCGAAGACCCGCCAAAATTGATCCGGACGTCCTTCGTAGATGAGTACTACATTGACCAGAACTGTGTCTGGCTCGTCGTATATAAGTCGGCGACCGTGGCTCAAATGGCAGATCCGTTTGCAGCAGCAGCAGCAGCAGTACAATCAACCAACTCACTATGTTCGCCTTCAAGATCGCCGCTTTCGCCGCCCTGGCATACACCGCCCAGGCTGGAGCACTCGCTTCGTACGCCGCAGCCCCGGCTCTGTCGTACACCGGCCACTTCTCGTACGCCGCTCCTCTCACCCACTCGTATGCTGCTGCCCCCGCACTGACGTACGCCGCCCCCGTTGCCAAGGTGGCCACGCCTGTCGCCACCTCAGTTCGTTATGAGTCTCGCTCCTACGCCGCCCCGGTAGCAACCTACGCTGCACCGGTTGCCTACGCCGCGCCCGTTGCCAAGGTCGCTTATGCCGCTCCCGTTGCCAAGGTCGCCTACGCCGCGCCCGTTGCCAAGGTCGCCTACGCCGCCCCCTCGGTCTCGTACGCCGCCCCCGCTATCTCGTACGCCGCTCCCTCGATCTCGTACGCTGCCCCTGCTATCTCGTACGCTGCGCCCGCCGTTTCGTACGCTACCAAGTCGGTCGTAGCTGCTCCCGCTGTCTCGTACGCCGCCCCTGCTATCTCGTACGCCGCCCCCACCGTCTCGTACGCTGCTCCCATTGCCAAGACCGTCGTGGCCGCTCCCGCCATCTCCTACGCCGCCCCTGCTCTCTCGTACGGACAGGCTTGGTAGGCAGATCGTTAGCCAACCAGCATACTGTAACATCCGCAGAGCACGCGCTACGTCAAAGTAGCGGACTATGTGATAGACTATCATTAAATAAATTCGCATCCATTTAATCATTACGAACGCTGGCTGTTACTGTATATGTACTTGGTCTGGCATCGCTTTGTATATTTATGTTTAAGGGTGCACGCTACGCCGGTAACAAATACATAATATTAAGTTGTTACCAACAAATAGGGACGAAGAGGAAAGATGGAGAATGTTAACGAAACAACTAGAGAACGGCCTGATAGTTGTTGATTCCATCCGGTCAACGAGCTTTATTGTTGGGCAGTCTCAGAATATTATTCGTTACTTTTTGAATTGTGATTTTTCCCGCAGAGTTTCTATAAGCTCGACGTCCTCAGACATTCAACACGAGTGCAGACAAGGTACTTCGTTCGGGATGGTATTGCTCGAGCTCAAAATCGCACCGAATTTAGTTGGAGTTTAACAGGCTTAACCGGACACGACAAGCTAACGACTCTAGAGTATCGGAAGCCATACGTATGGTGATTGTGCTGCTTGTTCGAAAAGTTTGACTTTGCGCTTCTCTTCAAACTTCAACTTGGCGTTCTTAAGACAGTCTCAGTACTGTTTTGACCTTTGCAGCGAATGGTACCAGAGGCGGTTGAAGTTTGACCAGTTCTCGGGCTTGAAGAGAGACGTGTTTCGCTCTCGAGCTCTCTCAGGATTACCAAGGTATGGAGGGGAGCGATCGCATAGGAATAATACACTTACTCAGCGTCATCGTCAGTAACTTGTGGTAGGGCTTAATTTCAGGGTTTAAATAACACTTACTGCCTTCTGCAGCTTTCCGGGGTCCAGTTGTTTGGTTCCAGATTGTCGCTTGCAGGAAGGGGTGTCTATGGCGGTCAATGTTATTTCAACGCTCACGGGAATGTGCCACGTTAACAGACCATCTTCTTTCAAAGAAATTTTTGGCCCAACGAAACGTACCCGTTCCTTATTAATGTTTGTGGCAAAAATTTCATTCACTGAGGCACCCATGGGTCTCACAAAAGTTGGGGTTCTCGGGTCAGTGATCATCCACAGGCTGAATTTTTCTAGGATCTCTAGACATGCGATCGTAGACGGTTACTCGGGTTGATCAATCCTAACATTTAAATCACCAGCGAGTACAGTAGGCTTTTCATTGACAAGGTGGGAGCATCTGAGTAGTTTTTCCGTAAGCACTTGAGTGTTTTAGAGGGCGCACATACATAGCGATGATATTCACTTTTCCCTTTTGATGACGACACAATTATCCTTCATGAGGATCGTTTTTATACACTCAAGATGGTGGTTGTAGAAAACAGCAACATCGCCGCTGGCATGATCGGTAGCGCTAACACGCGTAGCGGGACAGCATGCAGCGTAAAAATACGGCAATGTAAGATGTTCAATTGCCCACGTTTCCGTTAGTATTAGAACATCTAGCAACATTAGAATGGGCTAAATTGCACTATCGTATAGCAGATAAAGTAAAGAAGACATATTTTCGCAATTCCACTGAACTATTTTGATTTTTAGACGATCATCGGTTGACGGCTTCTGTCTGGGTGGAGACCGCCTGCCCGATTTCTGGAGAGCTCCAATGATGAGGTCGGCGAGCGTCGGCTTCGGTGGAAACGAGTAATTCTGTAGAAAAAAATTCCGTCCAAAACCCCTCTGTGTGTCCCCGTCACGTGGCTTTGTTGGACCAGTCCTGAAGTACGAGTTGTGAGGGGGAGTCGCTGTGGGCGTCCCTGGTCGGGTCTGGGTCCTTTCAGGTATTCTGCGAAATTTGCTATACCCGCTATGAATTGGTCTTTCATGAACTCCATGCAGTCGTCATAGCCTGCATGGACGATTATATGAACGGGCTGGGCATGTTCATTGAAAAATGTCTTCTCATCATGGAATTTTTGGTCTACCTCGGCCTTTGACGACGGGCGGAACGACAGCAAACACTTTTTCGGCAGATAAACAAGTACTTGTTTCCTCAGCTGTCTAAGCACTTTATCCCCGGCGACGAGGACTGTTTTCAGAGGCCCACTGGAGGGGACCTTTGTGGTCGTTTGCGAATTTGCTTGACACCCTTCGAGACTGCCGGTCTTTGTAGATGCGCTGCCGTAAATCCAACAGTACTTCGTAGCAAGTTGACTTTATCTTCAAGCCATCTAATCCGGCTCACAAGGTAAGTAATATAGTTCATGAATTCGCTCTGCACGTTTTGCTCATTTAGCACTGCCATCAGTTGATCGGGCGTGAGACTCACAGCCGGCACTGAACACACCCGACAGAACACTGTGCGCTCGGCTCATCTGACGGAGAATACTCATCTGTAGTTTTACAGCTGCTGTGTGTTTACCAACAAGTCCAAACTGTGGTTTGGCACTGGAAGGTGTGGGCGGGCTACTATACCGACGGTGGACTAGTTGTCTAAATAAAAGGCGATGATGGCCTAAGTAATGTATCGTCGAAGATACGCGTCGACTTTCTGGTGTGTCCTAGCATTTAGCGTAGAGCTAACGGCCCCACATATACAAGTGACTTGACTGGGCAGCCCACTGTAAATTGGAAGAAGCCGGTTCAAACTGACTGCGCAGCACGGTCACGAAAAGCGCGTTTTCTGCCTTACAAGTTCCTAAAAGTTCACTAGCACGGCTCTACGGATTCGCCCAGATAACTTAACCGTCGTTTCGCCGCACATTAACACAATTGAGCACAGATGTATACCTTTCAGGCTGACCCTTCACCGAATGTATACCTTTCAGGCCCTCAGCCAAGATTTAACCTCCACGGGACTGGCGATGACTCTCGAGGCATCTCCAGGTGGCGGAGCTGTGGAAGGCGTTAACGGTCTGGCTGACGCGTCTGAGCTGCACCAAGGCAGACATGAGACGATGGTGTGGTGCAACACCACTCCCATGGATTCGAAGCAATGCCTAAGCAGTTACCGATCCCTGGGGGTGGGGGGAAGCGGATTTACTGGGTTTGCGAGTCCCAGACTAGTCACCATGACTGGGGTGGCGCATGTCGGTCTACATTCCCGTAATCTCCCGAAGTAATGCTGAAAGGTTTCAGCAGTAAAAAAAAAAGTAGTGACTAGAATGACAGGATGTTTTTTGGAAGAAACGCGTATCTACAGGATGTTTTTTGAAAGAAATGCGCAGGAGAATCACAAAACATTTGACAATGTTTGGCGTCCCACGACGCCTGCCATGTCTCAATCGTGACATTCCTCTCCTTGTCTTTTTTGTCTTGTAGAAGCACCTAAGTACCATAATCAAATTTAAATACTTCTATTCAATTTATATATATATATATATATATATATATATATATATATATATATATATATATATATCATCGCTTGACATATATACCTAAATACACATGTCACCCTCCTATATCAGGGGAACTTATAGCGGCAGCACTATATATATTTATAGAGTGTATATATATATATATATATAGAGTGTAACAAAACATTGCGAAGAGCCATATATGGAATTGTAGAGTTCGTGAGATAATTGCTTCTTCCTCTGAAGAATATATAACGCCGGTCAGAAGATGTGACATGGTCGCTTAGAAGAGAATTTGCAAAAAAATCAAGTTATTTATTAGCTTTCACGCTAAATACCTTAAAATCATTATCATACGAACATTAACAGCGCTTAAAAGTAACACATTCAGGCAAACGCACATATCATGACGATCATTTTTGTACCAAACGTATGCCAATGCGAGCTGTGGTTGCGGAGTAATTAAGATTTTTCAGCTGGATGTCCAGATAAAGTGCATGTAAAATGACTGTGTGGCGACGTTCATTACCGCCGACGTGTCGGACGAGCTGGTCCTAAGGACGAACTGGTTCTATGGACAAATAAGAAAAACGCGGTTTGAAGGACGAGCCGGTTCTAAGAACACGGGAGAAAAACGCGATTCTAAGAATAGGATAGAGTAGAAAGCGCCTTTATTGCCGAATAAAGGGTGAAGAAGGAGACTAGGTAGGCAATGACGCCCACGACACCGCCTTGTTATGCGATTTTCTGGCTACACGCCAGGCGAACATATTATTGCTTGTTTCAAGTCTTGCAATACATTTTGGTAGAAACATTGTTTGACTTCTGCGATCGTTCATTGTCACATTGAAGAAACGGTCGATAATATTTTTTTAGAAGTTTACAGCATTCGGCTCGATATCACATCTTCTACAGAACTTTTTTTTTGTAAATCTTCTCTGAACACCTTCGATCATGGCTATGTGCTTGCACAAGTATGGGCTCCAGACGGGTGAACAGCATAAACGTTTAGTTAGCACTATTGCTTTATACAGACGAATATACGCATTTGGGTCCTTGATGATAAAACAACGGAACAGCATGTTCACAAGTATAGATGTGATTTGAGATTGAACAACCTGGTTCTAAGAACGAATTGGTTCTTGGGACAGGTCGATTCTAAAAACCAGTGAGAAGAAGGCGGTTGTAAGGACGAGCCGGTTCTAAGAACAAGTGAGGAGAACGCGGTTCTTAGAACGAGCCGGTTCTAAAGACAAGTAAGAAACGTTCATACAAGACAATTGTATTTTCAAAGACACAAAATAAAGAGTGATCATGAACTGCGCTTTGATAAGTCTCTAGGCTGCCTTCTGCAAACAGTAGTACCTAAGGCTACGCCCTATAAAATAAGCACCGAGGCGATTATATGCTATAGGACCCACATGATGGCATATGAAATAAAGCGTGATTATGAATTGCTTAACATCAACTTTACCTAAAAATAAATAACCTTAAAACGTCTTAGTTTATTTACGTTTCTGCCTCTGTGTTTTACTAGATAGCGTGATATTGCGCTGCCTAATCACGCAAATTATTTTTTTGAAATATCACAAAATTTCGAGCTTATGGCGCTGACGAGCGTGTTCAATCGTGGGTATGTTCTTGTAAAATAATAGATTATGTAATATATTTTATATAATAATATATTAATAGAAGGACAGCAAATGGTACATATCGGACAGAGATTTTCAGATGTCGAATACATATCAGTCAAAGTGGATCAATGTAGTAACTATGAGGCGGCCCACTATTGCTCAATATATTTATTAGCGATATTGAAATGCCAAAGCATGACCGACTGACCCTGCTTGTCAAAAACATTGACCCACCCTCTGCAAATAGATTGTATATCGTTACTGAGAGCAGACGAATCTTAAGTAATACAACAATAACCCTAATAGCAACATACACAATAATAAGAAGACGTGTAATATTTACGTTACATTTGAATAAATGTGACTGACTTGAGAAAATAATAAAACCTATCCACTAGTAGGTATGTTGCTCAGGGTTGCAACGGTAACGGCTTATTTCCTATAAATTGAGTTATAGCAGGATGATAGTAAGATCATTTAAGTAGACATGCAGAGTAAGCTTTAATTGTTTCATCTAGAGTAACCTCTAAGAAAATGAACGTTATTCTGTATATATATACAGAATAACGTTTATTTCCTTAGAGTTATATATATGCCATGGTAGTTGGAGAATCAAAATATTTTTTGGCAAATCTAAGAGTTTTTTACTACTCAGACCGTCAGATGTGCATTAGGTATTTTGCACGAAAGCTAAATCGATTTTACTTGGTCTACCCATGCAGCACCTGACGGCGGCTCAAATAATTGTTTCGATGATAAACTCAACAGAAATTTCCACCCGTCAGTAGACAATAAGCAAACATGTGGGCTGGCAGATCCATGAATTTAAAAAACATAGAAAAACACCCTCATTCAGATAGCAAGAAAGATGATGAAATAATACATCCTCTACCTCTTTTGCCGCTTATAATGTAGTTCAATTACTACAATGTTTGCGGTAGCAGAATAACGTTTGGCTGTCCTGATTAAAAAATATACTATAAATTAAACAGAATACTTTACACCATAATTGGCAAACAGTATTTATTTGCCTCATTTTGCGTGGTAATCCAGCACACTGTTCTGCATGACAAAAGTTATCTTGTAGGAAGGTTTTAAATGCATTTTACTTATATACAAAGAACGACATCTACTTCTACAGGAAGCCGTTGAGACACTTTCTCTCTTATCCTTGACCATGCATTTTCCTAGATTTGAACTCGACGTAGACATTTTAGTTGAGCAATTTTGTCTGTCAATTGACGTGCTTGATAATTTGTGCCCCGCTGCGTCTTTCTGCCTATTACGAAGTGGAAAACTATTCCGCAAAATGTGACCCTCCTTCGTTAAAAACCCTCGGTGTAAAACTACGTAGCTACAGGTTCCTAAGATTGTCCGTTCTTATATGTCACTGTGACTTACGTTGGGCAATCTTTAAAACTATCGAAACAATCTGTAGCCATCTGTGCTTTGGCGCCATTTTTACCCTGGCTGCATACTCTATTTTACTATGTTTTCCTTTTCTGATGCTACAAGATAACTAGTATAACTTTCGGAACTCACTCAAAACCGCGTCCAGCAGGATCCTAACGCTATTTTGCTAAAGCTCGGTGTCTTCAAGGTCTCTTAACATAAACAGAGGATCACACGCCTTTCTTTACTTATAGTGCACTGAGTTAAAGACTTTCAAGACGTCAGTAGTTCTACCCTGCGCCCAGAGAAGTTCAAAATATTCTTTGTTGCTTCAATGCAACCTTGGTAGTCGGAATTAGAGAATTTGTTTTATATTGCAAAATACTGGCGCTACCTCCTATGACACATAGGAGGTAGCGCCAGTACAGTATGTAAGGTCATACATAAAATACTAAGCTTCGCTACATGCAGCGGCCTAGAATTGAACCCGACCAAGTGTGAGGTCCATATACAAGGAATGGGCACAAATGATACCCCTGTTATCCTGGATTTACTTCCGGAGTGCCGCGTAACTGGCGACGATTTAGACCTTCTTGGGGTGCCTTTATCCTCTGACAACCTCACCTCGACAATCGAGCGATGGAGAGAAAAACTCCAGGTCGGTCTCAACCGCCTCCTTCAGCTTGGCGCTCATAGGGGATTGTACCTTCTACCTTCGTGCTTCTCCGCTTCGAGTCTGAACTACGTGTTCGGAGGTGTCAACTGTATAGCCTTTTCATCTCACTTGGAAGAACTAAATGTGAAGCAAGGCGACGCGTTGGAATCTCTACTTAACCTGCGGCTACGGAGCGACCCCTTAACCGAAGCATCACTACCGGTCGCAAGAGGCGGGTTGGGACTCCCCGAGGCAGTTTCCCTTTCAGTTGCGGCGCATATTGCCTCCCTGCATTTAGCGATCAGTGACATCAAGGCTATCTAAGACCCCCAGGCTGTAGCGCATTTCCGATCTACGTTAGAGAAGATCCAAGGTGAAGCCATCGCATTCTGTAGGGCTCTCCCGGAGACCCCTTCTCTTCAGCAACTTCCGACGCTGACAGAGCGAGGTTACAAGCCGTCTCCTCGCCGGGTGCAAGCGTATGGCTACACGCTCTCCCGAGTCCTTTAAGACGATGAGTCTACACGAATATTGGTCGGTTTAAGAGTGGGGGCTGAACTGGTTTCCCCCCCATCGCTGTGGTTGTGGTGACGAAGTCGACTCCCTAGGCCACGGTCTTTCTTGCGCCCAGAGTTCAGGCAGGATCGCACGCCACTCGGCTCTGAACGAGACGCTCTGCAGAGGATTACGGTTGGCAGGCTACCCATGTGTGCTGAAGCCCCCCGGTTTATTCAGAGATGACGGAAAAAGGCCAGACGGAATGACTTTGACCCCATTGGATCGGGGCCAGATGCTGGTGTGGGATGCGACTGTTACCGACTCTTTAGCCCCCTCAATGGTCGGTACTGGCGCAGCCCGTCCTGGACTGCGCCAGTACCGACCCGGCCGGCGGGCTATGTTGATTCATAATAATAATAATAATAATAATAATAATAATAATAATTTTTTTATTATAGATATTATAAATATATTTTTATTTTATAATTTAGAAGAATATATATAATGCTTCACGGCGTTGCTGCTCGTCTACCTAGTTGCTCCTTCTGCGCGCCGTAGCCGCTCTATCGCTCATGCTGGTGAGGAAGTCCTGCCCGCCCCCTGGCGCGAAGGTCCGGGTCCATCCAGTCTCTTATAGTTCCGAGCACTGAGGTCGCGTTACCTTTTTGGATCTCCAGGGACAGTCGCTGGAAGAAGAAGGCGTGCGCCCTCTTGTCCATCGTCGCCTGCCGTAACGCGTCGCCAACCCGAGAGATCAATGTTACCGTGAGGGGCCCAGGCTCCCCCAATAATAATAATAATAATAATAATGGAGTCGTCTGCTCGGGGTTACCGCGAGTAGTCACGTTCGGATCAAATTGCTAAAAATGGTTTCAATTTGATTAACAATCTAGCGTTGTGCTCGGTGTGAAATGTCTGCAAAGCCCTACTAGACTTAGTGATCGCAATCAGAAGTGTGAATCAGAGAACAGTCGTCGTAGAGATGTCTTCGAAAGATAAACAGGTGGATCACGGCAAAGATCATGTAGTGGGTAACACTGCCCACTCCACAAATGTATCACGTTTAGGATGTGCATTATCTTTGGCTGTCTGCTTGGAAACAAACGACTCATGTCCGGTGTCTCCGACGGTAAATAACCCGATGGGAGGTGACGAAGGGTCGTCTAAAACACGGTACTGGAGATAACAAGGGACGGAGCCAAGTTCAAACTCGACAAGAGAAGGCAGTGAGAACAGCCACAATGAAAGTTGCTAAGGAGACTGCGTTAGAGTGCACGAAAAGCTACTCCTACGGAGACTCAGCCAAAACTATTGTTCCACTGCCCAGATAAACCCGAAGCACTAAGATATTTTTGTATTTTTAAGATTGCCGTAGATCCTTTTAAGACAGCCGTAGCTCAGTGAGTTGCTAAAGTTTGCCATGCCTCGTCAAAAAGATCAAGAAGTGACGCTGACTAAAATAATTAAGAAGAATAACTAAATAAGACCCATTATGTGCGGAATGGCCATGGGTGCGGAATGGGCGGAATACAAAGAATGACTCCTAAGATTGCCATGGTCGTAAATAGAAATACCATTGTGACAGCGGTCTCTTCTTACAAAGTTGGGGTTGCGATAAGCAGAAAAGCAGAAGCCACCGTGCATACCATGCGTGCTTTTTTACAGAGGCGTAGAGCCCAACAAGAGTGCCATTTAAACTAGACTTTCGAAGAAATGCGTTTAATACAATAAGAGAAGTTAAAATGTTTGATGAAGTACAAATAAAGGCTCCAAGACACCTACCGGTGGTCTGGCAGAGCTACAGAAATCCGTCAATTTTTGTTGGACGACAGATGTAATCATAAAGTTCAGAACCAGTATCCAACAGGGAGATCCACTAGAGCCAGCACTGGCGTGTCTTAGATTTCTGATCTGGTCTCAAGTTTACAGAACCCCTTTAACGTCTCGCATCTGAATAATGCAATTTTGGGTGGTCCCGCGGACGTTGTGGCGGACACTTACAGACGGCTTTTTGTCTGTGAAGGCACAGTCTTGGTTCACAACGACTTAACTAAATGCTGCGAGCATCCCCGACCTTCACATATACCGAAGGCCTTACAGCTTACGACGGACGAGACTACTAGGGTTTTGATTTGGCTCTCTAGAGGAATCACTTGTTAATGAAGAGGCAAAAATAGTGTTAACACAAACAACCATATTAGCAGATGCTACAATCAAGCCAACTTGACCCCGGCCCCCTGAAAGAGCACGTAAACCAACATTTTTTAACGCTCGTAAAAGTAAGAAATCATTAAAGAATATCATGGATGACTTTACATCAACAGGAGAACGTGCCGTTTTTTTAGTGACTGAACCTCCCTTCAGCGGGGGCTGACTCCAAGCGCTGCCCTCCCGCCAAACTGGCAGAGGAAAGGAGTTGCGGTCCATGCTAGACCCAACTACTTCCGCATCGTGTCAGCCCTCAGGATAGGGACCCCGTCTGCCAGCCTTTCTCATATCGGCCATACGGCCAACCTGTTGATTCTGACGTCTACACCCGCTTAGCAGTCTAAAAAGTCCCGGCAGACTTACAAGATACGCAGAACTCAACGCCTGCGTTGTCAGCCCATGGCGTTGTATATAATATATCAGTCCTATATTATAAGCTCTTAGAAGGACAGGAATACTATCCAAACCCGAGCTGAAAGGTCTTCATGGCAGAAGTGAACTGCGAAGTGACGGGGTCACCGTTACGCTATAGTCACACGGAAAAAGCCTTGCATGGGACGTGACCGTTTTATGTACGGCGACTTTGACGTATCTACGCCACAGCGCAGTTGAAACTGAATGAGTTGCAGAACGCGCTGACTCTGAAGAACGAAAGACGTATCTCGCTCTATCAAAAAGGTACCACTTTGTACGCAATAAGTTGGAGACACGCGGCCCCTATCAGCACAGGTACAGCGGAAATTCTAAATGATATTGAACAACCTATAGAAGATATTACGCGCGATCGACGCAGGCAAAATTACGAGTCGCTTCAAAAAAATATGCGTCGCTCTGAGATTGAATCCACGATTCCAAGTGTCACCTTGGCACTAACTAAAATTATTTATAGCTTGACACTGTGGATGGAATTCTTTCTGACGGTAATATCGTGTTAAACATACTAGCAGCCTTTAAAATTATTTGACGTTTGCAGCATTCCCTGTTTGAACGCGCTGGAGGCTAGACATGTTATGCCATATCCACGTGAGGTATTTAGGCAATAAACTATTTGTGAATGATGGCGTTGAAGAAAGAGTTAAAGAAGGCAGCAGGATTACCATAAGGATTGATCTCTTATAATGACGTTCTTCAACTGTGGACGTGTCGCTGCAAATTACCTGATTACTTACGCAGATGGCCTAGCGTTTACGACACAAACAAAGATTCACGGCCAGCGTAAGTTAATGACGTTCTAGATAAAAATAACCATATGAATAGACAGAAGAAGGTTTATCTTGGCCCCGATTGAAGGTAAGACCATCTTGCCCATATTGACACTAAAATATCAACTTGGACTTGCCGGCGCATTGCTTCCCGCCTACCTTTCTAAGGATTTGTGGTGTTGATTTTACTGAGTAGGTCAAGGAACAGTCTCGTTAGTGCTTTGCGCGACCTCACTTCTCTGCTTAGGTTGCCATGACGGCTCGTATTTGCCGTACTTGATTAAACAAAAAAGGTTTCACTGCCTGACGGGAGCGGTATGAAGGATCTACTGAGACCTCAGATTTGACGTGGTTAAGTAGAAGTGTGGCTGAATGTATGTTTCGTAAAACAATTTTATTTTATGATTTTGCCATTAACGAGCCTCAGCAGATAACGTTCGTTTGCCATGCCGAACCAACATAACATAGACGGGCAACATTACAAAGTCCAACGTTATAAAATGCGCAATACGTGTACATTGTTTTGCCCACTGAGATAAGCTCGGCGCGTATTGTTGTTGGTGTTGTTGTTGTTTTTGTTGTTGTTGCTGTTGTGGTCACAAAAAACAGCAACTAGTAGGTCGTCGCATTCACTTCTGGAAGGTGGGTGGCCAGAGACGGCGTTCATGAGTATGTGTATGTCAAGGGGCCATCCACTAATCACTTGGACGGTTAACCGCATCGCTGCAATTTAAATCCGCAAGTCGCTTGCGTCGTTCTTCGGACGGATGTAAAAGCATACCGGGCTGCCACCAAGAAGGCTACTATTACCGCAATTACGGCTGCTGTCATTAGTATGTTTACTGTTATTAATATTATTATTATTATTATTATTATTATTATTATTATTATTATTATTATTATTATTATTATTATTATTATTATTATTATTTTTGTCACTACTTTATTTTGCTTTGTCGACATTACTGCAAATTGGTGCTTCGTTGAGCGCCAGCGCAGCAACGGACAAGCGTCATCGACCACCACAAGATTACCGCACCGTTTGCCCTTGCTGCTTCTTCTCCCGTCGCCCCGTTGCCTCTTCGGCCACGGTTAAGGTTATTGGCGTTGCAAATACACTACAGCGGACTGCAGTTGATGGTGATAATGGTGACAGTCCTATCAACTATCACCACTATTCTGATACACATTCCAAATTTAGACGCTGGATATATATATATATATATATATAATATATATATATATATATATATATATATATATATATATATATATATATATATATATATATATATATATATATATATATATATAAATATATATATATACGTTGTTCATTTTTGGCGATTAAGAACCGAGTCAGCCGTACAATCCACTGGAGCTTATAACCGATAACTCAAAAAACTCGTTTGCCTATCCACATACTGAGGTACATATATAGAAGCATTATTAAGCATATGAGCACTCTATTATGCTCATAGAATAAACACAATTAGGAAATTGCGCACTTCATCTGGGTAATTTGCATAGTGAATCGATGGTGGTACCAGCCACAGCTTCTCCGTTATTACGGAACACTATCGGAACTCGACATCAAGAGCGGGCAAAACCGCTTACGTTAACCACATCACGAATTGAACCACCCTCGTTATGGCACCTGCAAAATAGACATCCTTGCATTGGCTGCGGATCTCTTATCTGCGGATTTTTAATAATAAATGAATGGTAAGTAATGGTAAATTTTCAAGTTATTGCACGTGAATGTTAAAGCATTGGATATCCCAGGACCACAACTTTTGCGAATTGTTCTCAATGCGACTATTTCCCTTTCAACAGCCAATATGGTTATCATCTTTAGACCGACAGATTATTTTTCGAACATGTTGGTAAAAACAACTCTGTGAAGTACCTGTTCGCATATGTATAAGTCGGGTTTTTATGCCAGCGCCAGCTATGCTTCTACAAATTAATTATGTGCTCGCTACTGGGACACTGGTACCAGCACTTTAACGACGGTAAGCAAACGGGGGGTATGGTAGACAAAATAATTGGCTATTAGTGGTTTTGTGTAATCCACTTACATAACCACTATCTGGCACGGAAAAAATGTTGACCTTATAGCGATGTTTCGGAAGCAAATGATCGGTTATAGGCTATATGCGCCATGTACTGACACGAAATTTACGTTTAACAATAAACATGTTAACTCAACGCAATAATAATAATACTTGCTTTTACATAATGATTATGTTTTTCTTGTCAAAGCCAGCCGATAAGATACAGATTGAACTTATTGCTCATATATGACTTCCTCCAGACCTCTCCCTCTCGGGAGTGTGCCGAAGGGAATTCTTGCGTTGCCGCGCTGAACTTTTAAGGCGATGCGCGCCTCAGAAACGCTGTGGATCGTTTGACCCCGTTTGACTTCTCAATGATCGATCTAATTGTCCTTGTTGTGGCCATGGCCTCCCGTCCAATTTCTCAATGATGAACGGGCAGATGGGATGCTCGTTCCCCAAGCCTTCGTAGTAAAGATTCTTGTTCCTCTTCGCTTTAAGTGCAACACCGCCTACCGTGCGGGATATTGTCGTATAGCTTGCCGCCTAAGTGTTTCAAATCGACACGTCCCTGATCAGCAAATTCCCCATATTTCAAGAGGTCAGGGTCATACCGTATGCTCTTATGTTTTATTTTTCGCACAGATGTTTCGGCTCGACGCGCACGACAAGGTCCGCCTATTTAAATGTTCTAACAAGCACGTAATTTAAGGCGTTGTCACGTGTTTGCTTCATGCGTGCTACCCCCTTGCAGCTCAGTTTATGACGACCCTTTGATAACATAGAATAGTATTAACAATAATATGTCAAGTGTCCTGCTTTTTTACTAATAACCGGGAAAGCATTTTGACCATCTTGGGTTTACATCTTGGGCCGGCTAATCTTAAATTAGTTTCTTTGGTTTTCGATTTAAACAAGACATATCCCGGCGTGAGCAATAATGGGCCGTTGTATCATATTCTAGTCTCGCAGTCTCTCAACCGCCATTTCACCTGCAACTGTGTTTTAACGTAGTTCCTCCCCAAATGTACATACGCGTGTTCTTTTCCGCCGGATAATCCAGGAGTAGTGCACATTTCTCGCATCGTTTTGGCGTTCTTCCCTTAAGTTTTCCTCATTTCTTGGTTGGCTTCCAGATTTTTTTCCGTCTCGTTTCGTCATTACATATTTGTTCCCTATGCATTTCGTACAGAACAGCATCAACCTCATGACGTATCACTTACGTCATGTTTACCCTGTGCGCTTGTCGAGCCCGGTGGCGTGGTGGCATGCGTCTGCGCCTCGCGACCGGGGGAGACACATAGGTGCGCGGGTTCGAGCCCCACCATTGTACATTTGTATTTATGAAGGTCCGTCTATGAAGCAATGCGAAAAGCAGTCCCATGGACGTTAAATCTTGACTGAGAGTCAGCCCCGAATTTTTTTTTTACACTGTGCGTTTTACGCTTATTGATTTTGTACATAGGTCCGTGATGTTTTTACAGTGCTATGTCGACCTTTGCTCCGCAGTGTAGCATTAGTGCTATCCGATTTGGGGGTTGTTGCTACGATTTGACTCTACATTTCGGCCGCACAACCTTTTGCTCGCTGGGAATACACTCACCTCGAATATATCTGTCCCATCATTGTTAATATGTTTTCATTTTGTACGTCTACTTTAAATTTATGAATTCAATTATTTTATCCGTCGAAAGTCTGTCGAAGTATGTGGCAACTACGCAACCTTTCAAACGGATCAGATCTACTTGCGACCAGGTCAAATTTGTTCATTTACCAGTTGCTGCAGTGTCACTTATCAGATGGAAATTCCACTTTGTACCATTAAACATCGTTAACAAAGGCCTCGAAACTGCACCACTGGGTTGTCGTACAGAGTGCAGCGCTATGACTTGGCTTCTTTAAGGACTCTACTTTTTCATTGCGTTCCTCTGTTGCTGCCATCCGTCTATGGTGCGCAGGGCGGACAATTTACAGAATCGGTAGCCGTGTCTCTGACACTGGCCCTTGCTCCGCTCGTGCAGCAGCTTTGTTTAGCGTCGTCAACTTCGCCGCTTTGAATTAAGCCTGTACAGGGCCACCCCTGCCTACAACCGATAGGAGTAGCGGTCTCAATGCAGTTGCTTTCGCTTTTTCTCCAAGAGTAAAAATGTTGTAATGATCGAACTGAAAAAAGGTGGTGCCGTGACAAACGATCGTTATACATAATACCTACTAAAAGTTTTCCAAAGGTCTACCAGCGTCGCACTAGCTCCAAAGCATCTGTTAAGCGATAGTTTTTCCAGCACTTACACTAGGAGCGCTTAAAAGACTGAGGCTTGCGTTGCCGCATCTGGAGTCAAGCTTGTAAAGCACGCAGTTTATTCGTCTGATCTGGCATCGCGCAACCTTTTCCTTTTTACAAGAATAAACAACAAAAAACCGATCGTTTGGGTCTTCACGACCAATCGGCAGTGCCTCACTATAGGCGGAAGGAAGGCTTTGTGTTTAAAGATCCACCGCACAACCAGAAAGTCTTATGACCTCAGGTACCACGCGCTCTCCTTGCCATTTATCACCCGCCAGATGCGCAGTGCGAAGTAAACAGCACTAAGGAGTATGTGCGCATGAATACAACGCTCATCAGCCGCTAGCAGGCACCGCACTCAATAGCCTCTTTAGTAAACACAGCACGCGACGACAAGCGGGCTAACCACTTCTCAGTGACCGCGCCAAATGTGAACAAAAAGAGACTAATAGCATTCATCTCTGTTAAGCAGTCCATAGTATAAGCAGTAATTCATGCGAATTGAAGAGGCCCGTTAAGTAGATGCGACGTCAGCAGCTGGAGTCTAATGGCCAATAGGAGTAACGTTTCGGCTGCGAGCCAGGGATGGGAAAAAAAGCTTAGCGAAATGGTGAATCCGGTACCTGGATGGAGGAACGTTGCTCAAGGAAGTGGTTCGGAGAGCGAGATAAACAAAGAGCATTCTTCCGGTCAACAGCAAATGTCCCGAGGTTTTTGCGCCCAAGGTGAATTGCAGCCGAAAACAGTCATCCAAATACATTAGGGATAGAAATTATAAAGGCTTTATGCAATAAGATTACCGACGGTTGACACAGCAGCACGTCCTTGCGTACTTCACTACCCAATGGAGCACCGCTCTAAGAAGGTATTTGGCATAATATGGCAGGGTACTGCATGTAAATGATAAAAATAGCATATCTAAAAATGTAGCATAGCAGCACTGAATAAAGGCAAGATACGAGCCGGTTTCGCAATAGTTTAATTAAATGGGTTTACCCAATGTTTCGGAGAACGGTTAAACGAACCTTGCCGTTGTCATTTTGAAGGGGTCTGGGGAAGCTCTACCAGCGTGTACCTGGATACTAATCGCAATAGAGCTTGTTTCTATATTATTAATTCCTGACATGATAATATTCGGTTACGGCAATAAATACGTCTTTACAAGTGTCAGCATTAAAAATTAAATCCGTAATAATATCTACGGGGCGCTAGAGCACAACCAGCCGGTGGCTCGTACTTATGATGTAAGCAATGAATGTACTGCCGACTAAGTGATATTCTGAATATGTACAAGTCACATTTAAATTACGAATATGGTACATATTATCTTTCTTTATATACTTATCAAATTCTGCCTGCAAAGTGATCCACCTACTTTGAACGATGCAAAATTATGAAAGATGTTTTATGGAACGTAGAGCTGCATTAATTTCACCGAGACATGTTCACATTGCTGCGTGCTCCCCAGCCCAAATACCACCGAGCGTCTCTTTTTCGCTCCAAGATTTAGGACTATGCAATATATCGCAGCTAGCGATTCCCATGCATGCGTTGATCTTTCTTTTAACATCACCGCAATTGGAATAGCCTCAAGTAATACTGCACCCAGCGCAGCGTTTCGAAAGGGGAAAAAAACATTTTAAAGATATATACCTAGTACAAATGACATAGACATAACATATTAGAGCTCATGATAAACAAAAGCTTAACTTATTAGATTCCTCCTCAAAATATGCATTGCCTGATACAATCTTCGCAAAAACCCTTACTATTCTGTCTCTTACTATGACACAGAAAGCCGTTCGGGGTTATTCGGGGAGTCCAAGCGAGGTGTCACAACCACTTGTCTCATCAGAAATAACCGACGCTTGACCTAGTGTGCGTTCATACCTAAGGGCGGGGTTTGTGCACGTCGTCTCCATCACCGGGTACCACTTTACAACCATGCACTACCCAGAGCGCTACGGAATGCTCAGGTACCATGAACCTACTGAAGTGGCTGTCTCGATTTGATGGCTGTTGGCCATGCGGCATGACCTCTTAGTCTTCGTTTGGAACAGCTTTCATTCCGTGTGCAAATCTCAAGAAGGACGCCTAACTTGGCTGCCTTGCGGCCAAGAACGCACTATGTCTTGGATGGTAGCGTGGCTAACACTGAGTTCGGATGATAGCGTGGCATGGTAAATGTGGTGTAAGTTCCGTAAGCTGTCCCAAAGCATGCACGGTAGGCTATATGCTACGCGCTGATCGTTAGTCAGCCTTACTGAGCCTTATGACTTGCTCATCTGGGCGAACTCAATCAAATATTTAAACGGTGCGATTTGCTTTTGAATATGGGTTGGCTTGAACGTTTCTAACAACATGCATCGTAGTAGTTGTGACTTGGGCATCCACGGCGTGATTATTAAGAGAAACAAAGATGTTGCCATGTCAGTATCGACTCAGGGTCGGGTAGAATGAGTTCTTCTGCCTTGATTGTGAAATCGGGTTAAGCATTGCCCTGATGTTACAATACCCTATTAGAGAACGCCATAACAAGTCCACTCTGAGCACGCTAAGAGTGGCTTAAGAGGTAAGGACGAAATTATGACACAGCAATTTCTTGCCAGCCAACACACCGAGCCAGTGGGTTCGCGTTTGCCTAGAATCTCCGTGACAAATAGCCTATACGGCTGTACCGAGAAGAGGGGACTCGCCCTGAGTGTTGCTAGGTTTCAGCATGGTGTAAATACTTAACAACACACGCCGCTTACAACTTTAAACCTCTGCATCAATTCATAAATATGGACGGTATCAGTAACAGTTAATGCAAAAGTCTGCTCATCTGCACGAATCATGTTAATATAGTAGGTAATGTCGTAAGCTTAGCTTTAAAAGTCGATTCTGCATACTTGCTTTCATGCAGCTTCAATCGAACTTTTCCGACAAATGTGGATTAAAAAACAGTTTGCTAGTGACCCCGTGACCCTGCATTCACTCCCATTTCCCTCCCTATGCTTCCACTCCCGTTTGCAATAAACGAAGACTTTTCTGTATAACCGTGTTGTCGTCTGCTTGCATGACCAAAGCTCTGCGTCGGCGTTTTCTTTATTTAGCGTAGTGTGCGGTCCATATTATCATTCTGGTAAGCAACAAGCCACCAAGCCAGACAATCGATGGAATCGATGTCGACAACGAGAAACTACTGAGCGTCCGATGTTTCCACGTGCCGAATTCGTTAGCGCGAGCCGAATTCGTTAGCTGCACTCGGTCGCTTGCAGGTTGCGCTATTGCACCATCTCTATCCATCTAGATCGACGAGTAATGCCGACGAGCGACGACTTTCCTCTCACTAGCGGTAGCAGTAGCAGCAGCAGCAGCATCAACTAGTGTTAATCATTGTAGTGGAAGGCAGACACACATATCCAATAATAAGCCTTCCAAGTTGGCCTTGCACCCTGTTACCCAGCATCCCCGTGCCCGCTTTCTGGCCATCTGTGCTTTTCCCGTTTCGCATCGTATTACTTTCTCTTTCCTGCTCCTGTTCCTTCTCTGCCTCATCCTCAGTCGCCCGACTCGTCGCCGTCGTCGTTGTTGTTGTCGTTGTGAAGTAAATCCATAATCGACCATGATGTCGCCATCGATGAGGTGTCGAGCCGCATGACGCTATTGTCGACACTGCCATCGTCGGCATAAATCCGCTTAACTGAGGCGTGGTCGTGGTTGTTGTTGTTATTGTTGTTGTTGTTGTTGCAGTTTTTATTGTCGCGTTGTTGCTGTTGTTGGCGCTGGCATGCATTGTTGTTGTTGTTGTTGTTATTGTTGTTGTGGTCAAGTGCCAGCAGACGAGAACCATGACAATGAGAACGATGATTTTTTGGAATCTAGGTATTCTTGTAGAACTAACGTTCGAAACTTCGAACATCCTCGTGAGGACTACTGGCTGAGACTGCATAAAGCCAGTCTTCGTTGCCGCTGCTGCTGATGCTGTTGTTGCTGCTGCTGGAGCTGTGGGTTTTGTTGTCTTTGTTGTTGTTGTTGTTGCTGCTTCTCTAGAATCGGCAGTAGTGTTAGCAGCGGTCGTTGTTGTTGGTGGTGGTCGCGTTGTTGTTGTTGTTAAGTCGCTAGTGGATGGATGGGCAGGCACAGTTTGTGGGGGTTGTTGATGCTTCCAGTCAGCAGCTAGCCAGCCCTTCATCGGATAAGCAAGCAACCAACAGAGCGGGCAAAATAGTGAAACGGCCCACGACCGTATATTATTGATTCGGAGGAGTTGTCACGATGTGGCGTCGTTCTTGTTATTGCATTTGCGTTGTTGCTATTAGCGTTCTTGTTGTTGTTGTTGTTGTTGTTGTTGTTGCTGTTGCTATTTGCATTGTTGTTGCTATTAGCGTTATTGTTGTTGCTTTGAGCGTTATTGTTGTTGTTGCTTTAGGCGTTATTGTTGTTGTTGTTGCTATTAGCGTTGTTGTTACTGATCTTGTTGTTGCTTTTGACGTTGTTGTTGTGTTGTAGTTGTCGCAATTGACGCTGTTATTGTTGTTGTTGTTGTTGCTGCTGTTTTCGTTGCTGTTGTACTTGACGCTGCTGTTATGTGATGGAGCGTCGACGGAGAAGGCCCACCAAATTGGATTGGCGTGGTGACAACAACAACTCAACACTCTAATCCCGCGCAGTGCAGTCTCGGCAGTCTCGAGCGGCCTCGGCGTCTCTCCTTGCGTCGCCTCGGCGTTGTTTCTCTGCGTGCGTGGGGCGCGCGGTGCAACGCGGTCCCGTCATCTGTTTGCCGTCGGGCCTCGCCTGCGCGACTCCCGAATTCGATCGCTTCGCTCGGCCACTGCCGATGCAACCGGCAATCATCATCAGTGAGCACGTTCTCCATTAGCAAATATTGCTATGGTGACGCATAACGTCGCATCGCTCATATGCAGACTAGCGTGCAGTAAACGACTTCAGCAACGTACAGACGTCATGCAATGCCCCTAATAGTGATTTATGATTATATACCTACACATATTGCCAGTTTACTGCACCCTTCTGGCGCGCTCCGAAGGTGTTTATCTTTCGTCATTCTTGTTGACCTCACTATTGTTATAATGGTTCATTCATATTGCCTTACAAAGCCTTCATGCATTCCCGTTTACACATATATATATATATATATATATATATATATATATATGTATATATATATATATATATAAATATATATATATATATATAGGGTCTACAAAAAAGTCTTTTCGGATTGGCGCTTGCGCGGCTTTCACAGCGCCCGCCCCGGCGCCTAGGCATAGATCATTGGCTCACTCTTTGTTGTTTTCATGTGAAAAAGAGCGGGGAATCTGCTGGTCTCGACCATTTTGAAATCTGTTTAGCCGTCTGTTCGTAAAAGTGCTGCAAAATGGAAAAATGCCAAATTCGGGCGATTCTACTCCATGAGTTTAAAAATGGACTGAATGCAACGCAGGCTCACAACAAGTTGTTAAAATCGTTTGGAGATGCCTGTTGTACAGACAGAATGTGCCGACAGTGGTTTGAGAAGTTCCGAAAGGGAAAAAAGTTTTATTGTGTATTTGGTGGAATGTGGGCGGAATAGTGAACTATTCCGCCATATGAACTTTTACCGCGTAACCAGACGATAAATACGGCCGTGTACTGTCTACAACTCGAAAAGGTTCACGAAAAATTAAAGCAGTCGTACCCTGCACTAATTTCAAGGAAGGGTGTCCTGTTTCATCAAGACAACGCAAGGCCCCATGTGAGTAGGAAGACCCTTTCGAAAATTTCCCAGCTAAAATGGGAACTTTTGGAACATCCACCGTATTCCCCGACTTAGCACCATCTGATTACCACCTATTCAAATCGATGCAAATTTTTTTAAGTGGTAAAAAATTCACTTCTATCGAACACGTGCGTTCTGGACTGGAAGAATATTTTGGATTTTTTGGAAATTTTAAAGATTATTTAGGAATCGAAAACCCTGTAAATCGTTGGACAGAGGTTGTATCTTCCGGCGGAGAATATATAAATCAATAAATAAGACCTCCCGTGTCTCCTATATATGTGTTTTCTTTATAGCGCCAAAACCGAAAAGACTTGTTTGTAGCCCTAATATATATATATATATATATATATATATATATATATATATATATATATATATATATATGGTGCTGTATTCCACCGATAGCATGTTCATCATACCTACGCAGGATTGCTTCAAGGGTCAGCATATGAGATAACACAGACCGCTCACACATCGAATAGACGACCGACAATTGGGGTTATCGGTCAAAGCCAAGGTAGAAACAGCAGTTTATACAACTCGCTCGTTCCTGGCCTCCACTTGTCCCACGTACTTGCTCAAGCTGGCTTTTTCAATGCTTTCAATACGGTAAGGAGAGACCATTTGCTAAAAACAGTCAAGGACTCCACTCCAAACATGTACCAATACGTCGAGTCCACATATAGACGTCCAACTTGCCTTATAACGTCTGACTTAATAATATCGTCCGAGACAGGTATACAACAAGGATCCACAAAATTGGTCCACAATCATTAGTGACTTACACGAGATTATCAATTTCGAGAAAGTAAGCGGCTTGGTCTTGAACCGCTCGAAATGCGAACTGTTCGTATGGAATCCTGACGCAGATTTAACAAACTCCGAGATCACGCACTGGTTACCGAGCTACAAGATACTCAGGCTAACGAAGTAGAGCTCCTAGGGGTATCCCGACTTCGGGAAGGTGTTGCAGAAGTGGCTAGGTAAAACGAGTAACGCTTCAGAGCGCTTTCCCCTGTTAGGATACCATAGTGGTTTTTACCTGCCGAGGTGCTCTTACTTAGCCACACGCCTGACTCATATTTTGAGGGGTATCGATCTTTTGGATAAAACAGATGAGCTACGACGCTTCAATGATCTTACAGACGATATGATTACCAACCCACTCAACATAGAACTGCACGATACAGCCAAACGACAGATTTTTTTTACCAATAGCCAAGGGGGACTTGGCTTACCAGATCCAGCAATATTAGCACCTCCTGCTATAGTTGCTGCCATTCGTCAGGTTTCCGGCAGGGTCTGCGAGCTCTTTGACCAAGTCGGCCAGCTCGAATTCACTTCCATACGGGATCAAGTTACGAGCAGTTTGGTTGAGGTTGGTGGAACTTCACCAATAATCATCACCAGACATCACATCTCAGAGTGAATAGTCGTCCCAGCTTCCCGAGCAAAAAACAAGATGAACAGAAACGCCGAACTGACAAGAGCCCATAAGTTTAGCCCTGTGGTCTTCGGACCTTGGGGCCACCGGGGCCCCTGACTGAGACTACTGACTAAATTTAGCGAACGTTTAGAAATATTTACTAAACACAAGAGAGCCGCACAATTCTTACGCCAGAGATTTTGCATTGACGTCCAGCGGGGCAACGCGATCTCAATTCTGGAATCGCTTGCCGAATGGTGCAGACCAGGGTTGTTAAGCTGAAAATTAACACTTACACAACATTGTTATATAAATTAATAAATAAAATAGTATATATATATATATATATATATATATATATTGAAGCATGTGATTTAGTTTCGCAAATAAACCACTGAACCAAACTAAATCTGAATATTGTCACAATGACTGTTTGTATTGGCATTACAATGTTGTCTGTTGGCATCCAGATCTACTTACAATAAAGCTTTTTAGACCCGCGGGTGAGACTTTTTTAGCCACAACTCTTATACGACTCCTTTGTGAAGGGCGGAAGAAGCAGCAATCCTTACTTTAAGAATTGCAAAGGGAGAGTCCTAGGCGTAGTAAAACAAACTTGCAATCATTTTAATGTCGGTTGGTCGCTGACTAATGTATGCCACCTCGTCTCGTCGTCTATGCCTATCGACTGTAGGTTTCTCATCTTTCTCAGCTTTTCAACTCTCACCTGAATGACATTTTTTCAGCTATGCAGGAATGTGGCAACAAAACAACGCTCCTCGACCAGATTCAGCAAACAATCAAACCAGAAAGAATCTAGTGCACAGCTAAGTTCAAACCCACGCTTCTGGCTTATTGGGTCGGTTGTCATGGGAACGTCGTGATCTCTGAAATGAGGCGTTAGCTGCGAAAGCCACCGCCGCTTCTGGCCCGCCACGAGAGCGTAAGTGCTTACAGACTTTTCATTCACCCAGAAACGAAAGTTCAGACCAATTGAAATGCTGCGTTCATCGGCGGCATGTAACGTGCTCTGTCTGCTAAGCGCACGACCCATGATGTGTCACAGTCATTATCTACACTGGCTGCGTGAACTGCTTTCTCTCGTGTTGCTCAGTCCGGACCAAAGCGAACTAAACTATTCCGATTCGGAGGATGCCCGCGTACTGTTTTGCCGTTTGGCAGACGCACAATTCGTCTTCTGGAACATACCTTATGAATCTGTGTGTGAAAGGCGCTCATGTTTGATGCTAGACAGAACAGCTGGAACGTAATTTCTGTTACATGCGTTAATCTGTCATAGAGTGTATTAATAGCCTATTGCTATGGGTACCTTACAGTCGTAGCGATAGTAGGCGCTAGGTTACTGGCTGTCCGTCGTTGTTCTGCCCGGATACTGCAGTCGCCTTATACAAGCTGTTAATTATATAGCTTTCAGAATGACCACACATGCGTGATAAGTAGACGTATCCTTCCAAGAAGCACAAATCGTCATAAACAAAAGTTTTGTCATTTACTTGTAAGCCATACATTTTTATGTTGTTTTTTATAGATTCTACATTCAGTGTATGACGCCAGAGCCTATGAAGCATTTACACGGTTGCTATGTCACAGTATATTTAATTTAAGATTGTTAAATCTAAAAAGACACTTAAAAAAAAAAAAAATATATATATATATATATATATATATATATATATAGGCGAAGGCAAGAAAAGCTTTCCAAGTTCAAATAGACGCAAAGTTGAGAAATCGAATAAAAATCTAATTGACGGGAATGCAATGCAACAACTGTAGGTTGCTGAGCATTCTGTGTGCTGAGCCCGAGCCTGAAAAGATCTTGACTACCTGGTGGCCTGCGCCTGTTCCCGCGAGCGACAGTCCCAAGTCAAGTTCTAATCGAAGAAGTCGTCTGCGTCGTCGTCGTCGTGGGCGTAGACCATGGTGACGGCGGTACCGTAGAACTTGGCAAAGTTAAACTTCCAAATTGGATTCTCTGCCCCTCTGTAATTTAATTCGTCTTGCGCAACGGCGCAACGGACCCAGTCGTCGTTGTGAAGCGACTTGGCTTGCGGTCTATGCCCACGTACTGACTGTCTGTCTGTGTACATGTCTGCTTGCTTGTCTATCTACCTATCCATGCATATCTTTATCCATTTGTCGTTCGGTCTCTTCGTTCTGCTCCATTCTTGCCTTGTGGCTCCCTGCTCCCGTTCGAAGCCCTGTGAGTCTCTCCCACTTTCAACCTCCGCGTCGTTTTCTCTCTTCTTGTCATCTCTACCTATCTCTCGCTCAGTTTCGCTCTGGATGTCTCTCTCGATGGCAATGCAAACAAAAGCGAAAACTTTGGCGACCTTTTAAATTGAATTTGTCTCTGTTACCAGCCTTAGAGGACTGTCGCTTTTCGCTTTTCCGGTGGCCCCGCATCCTACCCTGGGAGGTATACGGGCCAAAGAGAGGGAGAGAGAGAGAGAGGGGAGCCAATCGGGGTGGCATCGCGCTTGGAAGCATCGCGCGATCAATGCCGCTCCAAGTTCCAATACCCGTCGTTGCGTTGCGTTAGGCGTGCGTTAAGGCTGCTGTGAGCATCTTGTAGGTCGTCGGCATTGTTAGTCTAGCGTCGGCCCTGAAACGGAAGCAATGGTGTCTGCAGTAATGCCTCTGTGAGACGCGTGTGAACTTAATCGAATGAACACCGCAACAGAGTAGACTTTTGTTGTAGCTGATCAATCGGAGTTAAATGTCTGTATAGCTGGCAGATCGGGCTGCTCAAATGGGAGCAGGTATATGTGTTCAGTTTTATGTTCCGTCTAACATGTGTCCTGCGTGCCCAATTCATCTGTACCAGCTACCTAGGGGCATCCGCGCACCGTGAGGGGCACGTTTCGCGTCTAGTCTACCTCCATTGGGCTACCTCGATTGCCTCGGCTGCCTTCACCTTGCCAAACTAACTTATTTACCACCCGTCTGAAAAGTTGCCTGGCCCCGCTTAGCTGGTCGTCTCTTATTATTCGACCTCATCATGAACTTTGCACTTGAAACGTATTTTAATTCAAATTTTTACGTTAAACGTTTTGGAACACTTTCACTCCGTGTATGCCACGAATGGTTACCCCACTTCCATCTGGTTTTATAACCTTAGCGGTTTTATTAAGTCAGATGCGAAATCGCTGTGCCTTAATTCTGAGTTAGTAATATTTGTTTAAATTTCACCCTTGCCCGCCTACTTTTAAAACTAAAGATATACTCAACGTTTAAGTCCGCAAATTTGGTTCGACTTGAATGACAGCAAATAAGTCTTAAGGCTAATTGCACGCCTGTGTCTTACGTCTGTAGCTGAAGCGTGCAGAAAAATGCTGTTGCAGGTTTTCTATTAAAACTGACATGTACGTAACCTATATATATATATATATTTATATATATATATATAAATATATATATATATATATATCACTCATAGTGAGTCAGCATATAACGTAGGCATTTATACAGTTGTCAGCTGCTTGTGGCATCTTATTCGAGAGGGGCAGTGTAGTAATCTCTTTGCAAGTCAGGCAGGCAGACGCATAAAACTTCATACACGCCTGAGAGCACAGTCGACAGACGCACTCCGTGTTCTCCTCGTAAAAGTCCGTATTCAAGCAGACCAGGTAATGTTAGCCATGAACTATGTATCTAGTATAGACGTGGCGATTGTCACATGCAAGACCAGACCAGAAGTGAGGAGCACTGAAATTATCCAGTTCTCCAACCTTTCGTCGGACTTGTTTAACTTCATTTTTCCGTTCCGAGATTAAGGCTATTGAACGGTACTGTACTCTTATTTTTATAATGATCTCAACAACAGAGTGCACAGCCTGACATTAACTACACAAAGCGGCTCCTTGACTCGCATTGACAGACAAAGTACTTGCTTCACGTACATTGTGAAACACATTTCAAGCAAACCAAAGCTTGCCAGAGTGAGGTGTTCCTATACTCTGTCAAGAATTACACCAGTTTTAAAACAATATTGAGGAAAAAGCGTGCCAATGCCGTCGGAACGGAAAGTCGTTAAACGACGCTATAAAGCGAGGCTGTGCGCACTGTCTCGACTTTGTGAGCTGCGAAAGTCGTCCTAGTATAATGGAGCCGAAGACCCAAATACTGGAAAGGGCTGACGATTTTCAAGGATTGGCCGCCGCAACGTATAACGTCTTTGGCAACCAATCTACTCCCTCCTTTGAATATCGTGGCGTCTATTTCCAGCCCCCTTGATGCGTTTGATGGCACCCAGGTCATGATGAGCGACTACTATGTCATTTGCGTACATCACAACAATAGCCATCTGGAACTCCTAACAAATATAACCGACAAAATCGGCAAGTAGAATCGTGAGGGAGACGCAGCTCAGCAATGTATAAAAAATATGATTGTAGATAAGGCAAAATTTGGGTTTTCTTGCGGAGTTTCCACATGTTGCCTTATCTGCAAAACTTCCTGCTCACCCTGTGCCAATATGTTGTTCTCATCAAAGGAGCTTGAAATTACGCTTAGAACAGAGCTACTAACGCATGTGTCAGAAGGACTTTATCAGAAAATCTCGAGGTGCTTTGTCGAAGGCTTTGACGCAGCTTATAAAGACTGCATACAAATGGCCTGCCGGCTTGGCACAGCTTTTTCTATCTCTGACTGAAGCATGGTTCTTGATCCGTTTTATAACTTAATTGCAGAAGATCTTTTTTAGCGTCCTTTCAGACGTTATACCGCGGTATAAGTTTGAGTCTTGTTTGTCATTGTCATATTTGCTCTTTAATCGCAAATAACGCCTGGCGATATGCCAGGCTCCTGGCATTACATACCCTCTGTGTGATTTTGCGTGCAGACCTGCAAGCAGACAACGTCATGACACAGACATAAACTTTGTATTGCTTTACTTGTTTTACATCTCACACGACCTGCGTATATTCTTCTCGTACGCAAGGGCTGACTAATCTTCTAACCCCAAGTTAACTGGGCTATAAGGCTAATTGTAGTTCGTAACAGCGGAGTAGATTTTACCTGTAAATTCGAAAACAAAAACATGAAAAACAAATGACCCTTGCTCGATGCATGAAAGGTTCGATGCATCGCCTGCCTGATTTCGTAATGACGGGCTGTCATAACGTATGCTACGCGTTCGCCCGCAAACTTGATTGGTCGTATTTGATACGCATTCCGGCGGCATGCACATCATAAACAGAGCAAACGAGCATGAATACGGACTAATCATCAGAGAGGTCTCAGCCACAGGCCCAAGCAAGCGCATGCATATGTAGTATGCATATATAGTTGTAACGTTATATATATATATATATATATATATATAAATATATCTATACACACGTGTGTATAGATGCATTTATAACATTACGACTACTGCCACAGGTCGCGGTAAGACGGCGGTGCATCTCTGTCGGCTTCACCAGCCAGTCTATCGACTATCGTGGTTCGTCGACGGTACAATCGCTTTTTGGGTGGAGGCTGTAGGCAGCGGTGCATCTCTCGCCCCCCCCCCTCTTTCTCCCTCTCTATATCTTTCTCTGCCGCTGCTGACTTCGGCTGTTCGGCGGTCTTCGTTACCGTTTCTGCCGACCACTCCTGTTTGCCCCCACCACATCGCCCCACAAGGGGCGCGGCAGCACAGACGCGAGGGCAACCATCATTACGACATGAGCGCGGCGCATTCCAGGTAGCTGGTAGCAGCAACGGCAGGGGTTTCCGTATTGCCAGAAACGGCAGCAATTAAAGAATCCGCCAGCAGCAGCAGCGGCAGCAGTGATATGCATCGCTGACTATACGCTGGCCGTTAGACGACTGACGGCTGCAGGTAGGTTTGCCGGCGAGGTTTACAAGACGAACTTTTGATGGTAATAACCCTCTACCCCCGCCTCCGCGGCCCACCCGCTGTCGGCTGTCCTCTGGTGGTGGTGGTTGCTGCTGTGGGGGTACTGCTGCTGCCGCCGTGGTGGTCGTCACCCCCTTGCCCAACCTCCAAGACATAACCGCGAAACAAAAGATTGAATTTTGCCGCTCTACTTGCTTTGGCCGGCATCGGCAGCCCGTCAGGCGTACTAATTAGTCGTAGCCGTCGAGCACTTCATCTCCCTCTCGTTTTGCTTCGTCTCAGTCTGCCACGCTCTTTCTTGCTCTTGTAGGATTCTTCCCTTCTTCGTCATCAGCATCATCGCACTCGGCTTTCCTCTCCCTCTCTCTCCCCCTCTTTCTATATCTCTATCTCCCCCCTCTCCCTCTATCGCGCTCTATCTTGCCCCCCTCTCTCTCTATCGCGCTCTATCTTGCCCCCCTCTCTCTCTATCGCGCTCTAACTTGCCCCCCTCTCTCTCTATCGCGCGCGCTCTCTCTCTCTTTATATATATATCTATATGTATATATATATACACATACATACATGCATACGGGCAAATACGACGACGATGACGAGTAAGTATAGTGCTCCCACATTCGGTGGAGGCCCAACACAAGGAACGATCGTCTGCTCGCCAGCCTTCCATAGCAAACGTGACAAATGAACGCCAGGATTCGTCGTCATGCCTCCTCCTCTCGCTTTCCCGATCCTTCACCCCCTGTCCAGTTTATTTGTGCTCTCTATGCCCCCCCACCCCGTATCTCTCTATTTTTATCAATTGCTGGCTTCTTGTTAAATTACACCGCTCTACATCCTAGGATCTTTCCTTTTCTACCCATGGAAGAGACCACGTAACCGAAACAATGAAGGGTGGTACCCCCAAACGACCAAAAGAGAGGCGCGGACCATTGTCGTCGTTACTGCGCCTTGACTACCCCCTATACCGCTATCATCATCAAATGCATCGTCGTCGACGTCGTTCACGATCAGTGCACCATTTCTTCATTGTGGTCACGGCTGCCACTAAGATCTTCATTTTTAATTTGGTGGTATATATGGATATACGTTGCAGTAGTGCGGTTTCAAATGTAGGAAATTTTCGATTAAATATTTTTACAATCTCTTTCCTCTCTTACATATATATATATATATATATATATATAGCAAGAAAGAGAGGCGAGCACTGCCGAGTGTGCAAACGTATTGTAAATGATTATTAAATCATTACAATATTTTCTATATATAGTTGTATATATATATTGCAAAATTTGCCACAAATTAGTAGATTGGTGAATTACGATTGATCCAAGTGTCGGTATAAAAATATATAACAGTATTAACGAGCATTTGAGACTTGAGCGCTACGCTAAAGCCTCAACATACACCACATTTTAATGCGTGGCCACACCAGGGCAAAATACCCTCTGCTTGGAATTAGTTAATTATGCTTTGTGTGTTGTGTGGAAAAGAAACTCCGTTCGGACCGAACATTGAAGGGGCACGCTACGCAAAGAGCTGCACCAACAAGTTACTGTTTCGTTTTTCGTACCGCGATCAAAGCCCTCTTATCAAGAACAAGGAAATAATCCCATAGGAACAGCATGACAACGCAGCCGTTGTCTGCTGTATTCGCTAAATTTAAAGCTGTCCTTGATTCGGGATCTGAAGCCCTCGTTTTCTCTCAAAATTGGTAAAGATAAGCGTCAAGGCCCTTAGAGGTATCCTGTAGAAAAACCCAGTCTCAATAATTAATGCCGTTGAAGTATGCAGAAACTGGATTAAACGACCGGGTTTGCACAGGCAGATAGTTTAAGCCCCAGCTGATCTTGATCAGCAACATATAACATAGCATTAAATTTTTTTTTTTATTATCATACAAAAGGGTGTATTTATGTGTTAAAAGTATACGGAAACACTTATCGGTTTAAATGATCTTCTCGATCGAGCATTAAAAAAATTCTCTTCTATATTGACCGTGCAGGATTACCTTCGGCAACCTCACCTGGTTCACCATACATGTGGTATCATTTTCACAATAAACCAGAAAAGAGGAGGGCGCTGAAGTTCAGAAGAGGAGGCGCTAAACTTAATTGCAGCCTTATTGCCGCGTAAAGAATTCACGCAATATGATAACCCTTATTAAAAAGAAAGATACCGCAGGACAGAAAGAAGGTAATATAGAAACATTTTAATTAAAAAAAAGGAAAATATCAACTTTCGTAAACGACCTAGTTGCTCTTTTTTTTAATATATTTTATATATTCTTCTAAATTATAATGAAATAAATCTTTCTGTACGTTCTCTCTCACTTTCGTAAGGTAGAATTTGGGGGTTTACACGAGAGCACGAATTTGACTTGTCCACTTGTTAGCCTGGGAGCAACACTGTTCACTAAAGGTCTATGTCGTACTTACAGCATTAAGTAAGCAGCAGCTTTCTCAGTACTGTTTAGTCTCCAACCAAAGCCTATTAGAGGTTTTATGTCCTGTAAACATCATCTACGTGGTGGCTGCAGATCGGTGTTCGCTTTTCGTTCAGCTGCACTACTATTTGTTACTACTAGAAAAATCGCGCGCAAACATTAGTGAGGCAACTGTATAACATATATTTAACGTAACATAAACAACTTGTATTGATATACAAAGGCGTGCGTTTCAGTTTATCGTGCGCGTATATATATTGTTTACTGTGTACTTCTGCAAGGAAAACGTTGCTAGGCACCAGATAAACGTGTACAATTTGGATTTTTTAATTCCGCCGATTTGGTCATCCGCCAAGCAACCCATACCGTTTGTAAGCTAAAATCGGGCCACGGCATTTGGGCGTGATAAAAAGCCCACTCCCTACATTATTGGAGCGTGCATTAAAAAGTACGCTAGCAATTCTTTGGCGTAAAGTGAATTTGTTACATTGTTTGAGGATTATGTACATACAGGAACAACGTGACAACATGAGTTACATTGGCCGATTTCGAACAGAGACAAGATGTTTTAATACATCTATTGGTTCTATTGTCCCGGAACCTCGGATTGCAGTACCCCCTGACATGCCAGGCCCTTGTAGAGGCGCTCCTCAAAGATCACAAATCCTGGATTCTAGTAAGAAGATTCGCACAAGGTATCTCTGAGGCGAAAATAACCGCCGCACAAAGCCGAGCAGCCTAAATGGCAAGAAGAGTGGCCAGGCGAAGTAATCTCGAGAAGACAGTACTGCGGCCACCCCCCGTCAAGGGGCAAAGAGGACGATTGGATTTTAGTGGGTGCGAGTCCCACACTACCGAGGCTTTAACAACGTCGCCCGGTGTGCATAACGCATTTTACCAGTTACCTCTATAAAACCAAAAAAAATACATCTATTGGCAGGTATTCGCTGCGGATCATTGATTTGATAGTCGGACATGGCAACTTTATCGTGTCGTAAGTGTGTAGTAAGAAGACATTTTACAATAGCTTTCTGGCCTCAAGGGTCTGTCGTTTTCTAAGAAAAACTAACGGTAAAATATAGAATGTTAAATTTGATAAAGACCGACAGCGTAAGGCAAGGTACGGCAAGGTATGCGGTCAAATCGACCTAGAGTGGGCCTCCAGCTGCTGACGTTGATAAAATACTCTAAGGTCCTGAAGATCATTGGCAAACCGTCGGATGATTTCCGAAACGGGCCTCAATTCACATGTACGTTACAAGATAGACAGCCCACTTAGAGGTAAACGCGCAACTGGAGATTACGCATTACGAACTTCAAATATTTGCTTAAGCCTTATCCAAACCAACAAATAATATTGCTATTGTGTTATTGCAACTGTTGTAACTGCCTTGACTGCGTTATTCCGTAGCACCCACGTAATGGCGTAGCTGGTGCGTTACGCCGCCTCACGTAATATGCCGTGTTCACCTAATTTTGTGTGTGATTTAAGACTAGAGAAATATTTTTGGTATTGCTGCTTTTGCCGACGCTATGCGTTTGCTTCTTCGGTGTAAAGTAGTTGCAACCATCTGGCGAGAGCAGATTGGAGGACGGTTGCTGCGACGAACACAATGCATCCATGTACCGGTAATACTGACCAGAGCGGTCGTCGCATAGGCCGGACCGGTGGAATTGTCCGCCGACCCTGCAGAAGATTCCCGATTAAGTCATAGCAAAATCTCTATTTTCCAATCCATTCTTCCATCTTTCGGCCCGTTTACTCGCCCGCAGATTTCATGGCAGCATCACGACAGGACCAGGAGGGCCGCGGTCGACACCGTGCGGTAAGCCCGGCAGACGCGAATGGCTACCGGCCGCTGTGACGATCGAAGCGCTCTCCTGTTTCATTGCGTCCTCAGCGCCATGTCTGCCCACACTGGAGCCGCGTATAGCGCTACCGACTCGGCTACACTGGCCAGCAGGCCGCCTGCCTGACGCCGTTAGTTCTGCGGCCGGAAAAACAACCTCCTTAAAAAAAATTTTTAATTATAGTACTGCGGCCGTATATATATATATATATATATATATATATATATATGATAGAAGAACGAACTACATCCGTACCTGGCTCAGCGAGTTTAAGCTGTGCAGTTTGTTTATTGATACTGTCAATACTTTTTTGCCAAGCAATAATCTCAGGCTGGTAATCCGCATATAATGAGCCCACATACACGCCATTATCACTTCTCACCGAATGGTTTGGCTAGCATAGTAAACAATTATCCTACAACAGCTCGTCGAGAGATCAAAAGGAGAAACGGCTTTATAAAAAACAGATGGACCAGAAAGTATACACTCGATGGTGTAGGTCCAGCATGATGAACTATCAACGCACAACAACGCTGCAGTACAGGTTCATGAGAGGCTACCCTGAGGTATCAATGGATTGGCCGATGCTGTGAAGACGTATATAGCATTCATAGAGCATTCAGTCTTGACCTTTTTTAACGTAGGACTCCTGGAAAAATCCGACATGAAAAGCAAGGAAAACGGCTTACGGAAGTCATATCATAAAATTATTCTTGTAAAACGCGCATCCTGCTGAAGGTTTATGCTTTATTACCATAGTAGAGAATGTTTAAAGTTATTAACCATTATATATGTCACAGGATCTCGAGTTTTGTGAACTTATTTAATAAGACTATTTGGCTTCGGCTATCTAGCGTTCAATATTTTTCAGACAAAGCAGAATATTCTCAATCGATCGGTTGTCGGTTTGTCAATCAGACAACCTTTTATCTTTTAATTGCAGAGTTTTTACGAATTGGGTTCCGGCCAGACATATAAATATAACAAATATATGATTTTTAGTCTCAGCCCTAAATAAGAAAATTTCTACCCTTTCACCCTATGTTCTTGAAACAAATGCTTATTTTAACAAGTTCCACGAGACCCTCAAAAGATGCACCAATTTTCCTGGAGATATATATATATATATATATATATATATATATATATGCAGGTTCTTTCAAAATGTGTGCGCCAAATTTTGAAACTGGATCCGAATAGACTAAAATGCTGTGTGACAAAAATGTGGAAAGATCATTTCCTAGAAATCCTCAAGTCTGCAGTTTTTACACTTTGGATTTCACGCCCATTAACAATTTTTTTACGTCATGTTCATATTAGCTGCTACGTCCAAACGAATGCCTATCTAGTAACGATCATTTTAGCACTAAGTCCATGGTACAACTGTTACAACTACGAGCTGTGGTTGAAAAGAGACACAGGATTTTTGACATACAGATGAAAGTAAATGCATGCACATACCTCGCGTTTCGACCTGCTTTATGAGTCACTTAACTTCTTCGTCTACTCATCGACGAGATCAGTACTGATACTAAACAGGTGCTTCTTTGTTGAGCGTAAAAAGGAAAATGAACGTGGTATATGACTCAGAGTTGCAGTTTCTTCACATTGTTGTAGTTAAATCAGCGCTTACAACCCAGCGACACTACTTTAACATTAGCGTCGTGTATTCTAAGTGCGATGTTATAGCCACTTAGCAAACAGTACGCACCTTGTACTATCTTGTACTGACTTGTGTATCCGATAAACGGCAAGGCGACTACGTCAGGATGGTGACGAAGCTAACGAAGTTGTTCAAGGAACACAAGGGAGCAGCCGTTGCCGGCGACGACTTTGGCAGCCGTTGCCGCGACGCGCAGGTTTTATTCCATTTACTATTATTATTTGCATAATATCCACACGTTCGTGATGGATCAGTCAACAAATGCCAAGAAAGCTTACATGCTTTCACGCACAACAAAGCACACGGTAATGCGCAAAGCTCGCGCCGGTTGTATGCTGAACGTTTTACAAATATGCGCCTATCTTATCGTGATACGTTTACGAAATTACATCGTCAGTTATGTGAAACTGGAGCAGTTCACGGTCATCGCTACGACGCCGGATGCCCACAGACGACGAGAACGCCACATATGGAAGAATTGTATTTATTTATGAATAAATATTTGATAAAGCAAGTCAAAATGCTAGCGTATGTGCATTTTGACGTATATGCCACGAAACCTGTTTTACTTCTCAATCACAGCTTGTAGCACCATTGACTTGGTACCAAAATATTTTTAAATGTGCATTTGCTCAGACGTAGTAGCTAATATGAACATGATGTAAAGACTAAGTAATTAGGCGTGAAAGCCAAAATGTAAAAATTGCAGAGTTACGTTTCTTGTAAATTATATTCAATACAGAATTTGTTTCTAGTCTAAGCTAACGTTAGATGCAACTACACAGATGCCAAACATACAGGTATGACTGTTTTTTTTTATTATATAGGATTACTAGGGCTCTCGCAATTGCAGATATGGTGAAGGTCTGTCAGGATAAAAAACAACTCGATACAAACTTTTTTTTTAGTAATTGCAGTCTCGCACAAGAAGACATTGTCATGCCTTCGACACGTTCAAAAAATACTTTTCTATTGAGTTGTGCCAGACCCCAAAGTTTGGCACTTTTTTTGGCAATTATCAAAAATTGTTGTATCGAGCTTTTTATCCTGACATATCTTCACTAAATCTGCGATTGCGAGAGTCCCAGTCAGCTTATCGACAAACCAATAATTGCGTGTTCGGAAGAAAAGTTTGCAGCTGCTGATTTGCATTTAACGTTAGTTTAACACTGGACAAAATGTTGTATTAAAAATAATTCTCAAGAAATCAAAAAAAATCTCTGGAACTTTTATATTTTGGCTTAATTATTATTTTTTTAGACGACATGTTTGTCCGTCGTCCTGGATGACTGAATAAAATATTTTTTGCCGAGTTATACTAACCCTCAAAGTTTGTTGGGTAAATTGCGGAACACTCCATATATATATATATATATATATATATATATATATATATATATATATATATTAATGTTCTCCATGGCAACGTTCCGTTTCGAACAATGCATTAGCCACCCAAGCAACCGCCGCTAAGGTGTACAGGGGCCTTTAGCGCGGAGCAGTACTCACTGGCTCACCTTGGTAAAGAGCTGCTGGTTGTATTTGTTGGACGTGGTTGTCATTGCCCTGCTACTATATACCTCTGTTGGAGAAAGCCTATATAAATCCAGTAACAAGAACGTATATACAGGGTGCCGCAGTCAAAGTGTCACCTTGTGAAAAGAGTCACTCTCTAACAGGGCCGCTTTGCTAAATGCTTTTAGCAAAAGCTATTTGAAAAAGCGAACGCGAAGTTTCAACAGGTTCATGAACTTACCTTAAAGAAGGAAAAAGAAAAGGAGTTACTGAATTGGCGAACTACTTAATAAAATGGTTAGTGAAAAGACCTTTTTTTAATTAAGTAGTAACCCGACACAAATGTGTTTAGCTTTGAAACAATCGATTGTTTCCAAGCTAAACATATATAAATAAACCCATAATAACGCTGACAAAATTATAAATCTGTTGTTGTTTGGAATGGGACAACTCCAGTAATCACTGGAGCCTTGGGTCATTTTCATTTCGTATTTACCACGCATAAAACAAGACCGAATGTCTCTCATTACTGCCAATCACTAATAAATGGCTGTATGATACTTTGGACACAAGCTCATTTTGGCAATAGTCTATACACTTCAGCAGGACCCTGCGCTTCCCCACAGTGCAAAGCAAACTCAACAATGATTTCTTGACAACGTGCTTCTTAAGGCCAATCGAGCTTATACATGCTCGCCCGACTTCAACTCCATAAATGTTTCTTTCTAGAGAATTTAAAGTACGAGGCTGCAAAAATAGACCAGCTGGACAGGTCTTAGGTCATCCATTCAGAGCAAACGGAAGAACATTCCGGAGAGATGCCACAGGCAAGGGCTTAGTTGACAATTTGCGCAATATCATAAACGCGACAAGATTGCCATCGATTTAACAGCGGACTATCTCTTCTAGCGGAAAAGTTTTTTCTGGTCTCACAAATATCCAGACAACGACCGCTTTTGCCAGAGTCTTTGGATACGATAACGCCGCGGCAAGTCAGGCGTCGACTCTGTAATTGCGGTACGCCTGTAGGTTAACCTACGTTGAAAACCCTTTAAAGCTAAAAAATCATTGAGCTAAGAAAGAGGGCAAAGAAAACGGTAGCAAAGCGAGCAAGAAGAGCAAATATCTTAGCTAGAACAAAGGACACAAACAAAATAAGCGCCAGAAAGCGACTCAGACCTAGAGCCACGTCGGGAGTCGGCGTTCCGTCTTTCCAGGCAACAGTCAAAAGAAGCAGTGTTCCCAAACTACGCCCAGCACAATGTTAATACACAACCTGTTTTCAGACAAGGTGCACCGTTGAGGTATGTGACTATGGCAACAACTGTGTGGCGCCTGAAACAGTTCACTAGACAAACTAAAAAGCCTCAGATGTAAAGCGCCCACTTGTTCATGACTGGGGTGTCTGGATTCTGGAGGGATACATCTTTGTAGACCCGCAAGGTATTAAGTTGCGAAGTAAGTTTGATTAAATTTTTTTTTCTTATTGTTCCTCAGGCTTAGATATGGAATACTCAGAAGGCAAACATCGGCATTTTTGACACCTGCTCCGTTTCGCTTTTCATCGAGGTCAAAAACCGCATGGAATATTTGCGACGTGTACGTAAAAGCTATCTTATGCAATTCTGCAGCACGGAAATTAATTGCGATGTTCAAAAAAGACAACTTTCTCCTGGACGATTTGCTTTGCAGCGGAAGACCTTCTAAAGTCGACGAAAAACGTCTCAATGCGCTTTTGAGAAAGGACGGTCGCCAAACAACTTGTGAATTGGCCAAAGAGTAAACTGCGGCGCGACGACAATTTCCAATCACCTTCATCCCATTCATAGTAGACAAAAACTAGGAGCTTAGGTGCCTTACAAACTCATCGAAAAAACAAAGGAAAACGTCTTTAAAATGCAGCTCAACACCTCGCTCGCTGACCGAGCAACACGCGGACACAAACAACGTTTTATGTACCGAATGGTCACGGAAGATGATAGACAGTGCTCATATGTCAAAATGAAGCAAATAAAGAATATAGTTGGCTCCCGCAATTACGCCGAAGCCGAGAACCACACAGGATCTTCACACAAAGAAGATTATGATCTGCGTTGGGTGAGACTGGGAAGGTATTGTGCATTGGGAAATGCTCAAAATAAACGCCACGGTCAACTAGGAGCTCTACAATATACAACTGCAGGCTATTCGACTGAGAAGACCCGATTGACAAGACCAAGCCATACAGCTTCACGATAACGCCAGGCCTTATGTTATTTATCTGCCTATCTGCATGCGTAACAAAACGTGTGAAAGTTTTCTTACGTCTATGAACGAGACTTTAACAGGTACTTCAACATTTCTCCATAGTTTAGTCGTTGATATAGCGAAATCAGGGTAGCTCCACCAAATAGCTATTAATTTAAATAGAGATGTAGTAAAAGCAAAATATAGCCGACATATCGAGCTTCTTCCGCTGTGGTGTCGATAAATCATTAATACTAATAATACATTCGGCTAATTGTAAAAGCGTCTCTCGACGTTCGTCCGGCAAGCACCGGCTCACCCGTATTGCCCACATGACATATAATTGAGAAACTGCAGTCAACTAACTGAGTGAACTCGGTATGCATATTGTCCGTGTCGATGAAAGAGTAGATCGCTAGTCTGGCCTCGATGCTTACCCTTCCTGGCGGCACACTGGTCGAACGTCGAACGTCAGGGTCTGGACGAAGGCGGCGCTGCCGACCACGAACGCTTGCTGCGTATTATGGCTGATTGTCGAAGAGATTCAGCATTGCAACTCGCATCGATTAATGAACTAGTTGTCGTCACTACCAGTATGACAATAATTGTTGTGTGGCTTTAAGGTTTATTGACGCATACTACTACTCATATATTTCCGCCCAACGCCGCCAAATCCAACGAAATATATACAAATAGGCTGGTCGAATAGTCGTTACGATTCGAGCTATATACCAAAGCGCCAGTTGGAACACCACACAATGTTAGCTAAAGTGAAGCTTTAAGTCTACTTTTGTCGATCGCGGTTGCAAGTGAAAAATACGAAAGAGTGTTGTCAATAGTCGTCAGAATGCTGAGCCTTTGTTTCTTGTGTAGTTTAGAATTGTTTATGAAACATACATTTCGCTTTCATTAGGCTGAATTATCATTTAAAATACTTTACACCTTCGGTTAAGTTAAATAAAGTCAAAGTGTTTGCAGTAGAATCATTTTTAGTATTTATAGTAGATACCCCTGTGATAAATTTTGAATATATTGCCTACATAGCCGTACCGAGGCCGTACCCATAGCGCATATAAAATTGCAAAAAAAAATGCGCTGAAAGATTTAAATCCGGTGTAACACTTTCTGTCTAAATATTCCTATCAGGTTTGCTTTAATTCATTGACTTTCTCTACTTTTCACAAGCACACGATACGTACAGTTTTTTTTGCTACGCATGAGCCTGCCGAGTAAATAAAATGCATAAGTCGCATATAAACTTTGAATTCGTTTTCACCAACCTAATTACTATGACCATCCAGAGCTGTCGTGGGCAAGGCGGCAGCAAATAAGAGTCGCTTGTCCATCGCTTGTGGCGCTTAACACGCCTGTTGCACAGAGCCAGCAGTAAGAGTCCGCACGTCCGCATATATACGCATTCCCCAGGGAACTTGATGTGGTGTTTAGAGCGAATACGTATTCATACGAGTGCCTGCATGGGTAAAGGTCTACTATATATACATATATATTCTTTTTCTCTCACGTAAAGCTAGACAATATTCGACGTCGCCAAACTGATGGATGACTGGGCAGAGTTTGCCCATTGAGTTCATTAACTTGTAGAGTTGAGGCGCTGTTATATTGGTGATTGTGCACCTACAAAGAGAGCCGATAATTTAATTCACTACGGTAGCGCGGGTGATTGTACGTAAGGCTAGGCCAGCAGGATAGATTCTTGTCGCTGGCGTGTTGTTGGCTGTGGTTGCTACCAATTTTCAATTTCAAGTTTAAATTTGAGGTTTAATCACGGAACCGCAATTTCACAATGGTTAAGTTCTCGAAAAAAATAATGTTTAAAATATGTTATAGCACCAACATTATCTATTTTATGTGTCTCATTCCATGCGAAACTATTTTTGACTAGGTTTTTTACACGTTACCTATTTTTTCACCTCATATTTAACTAATCTGATAGAGCTGAGTACGAGCATTTTCTTGAAAATGTTGGCCCAGATAGTCGGCAGGGTGTACGCAAAAGCATGACGGGTGGACTCCTTTAAAGCTTCTGGCCTCACAAATTCCGTTGCACGTCCAGTTGTGCGTCTAACAGCAGCTCTTATAGAAAAAGAGCACCATCCAAAATGACTCCTCTACACATCTTAAATGCAAGCAAGACAAAAAATACCATCTAAATATCTCTAAGACGTAACAGCTTAAAGTTCTAAAAACACTTAAGAATCGCTAAAGGCTCCCTGGAGAGGTAGGAAGGTACCCTGCTTCTACTCCGCCTTTATTTATTCCCCATTGCTTTGTCATCACGCTTCTCTTTTCTTCCCAATTTTGCCTACGTTATGCAGCTTCCATCTTAACAAATACGTATACAAGGTGGGACCCCTGTTTCGCTTATTGGCGTTGCAGCCGCAATATCTAGTCGCATAAGGCCGGCGGAGAGTGATCAATTCCTGGAAGCATCGGTGGCACCATATACAAAGTTCACAGGGTTCACCAAGTCACCACTCGAATGAACTACAGTGTCTTAGAAACCGCTAATTATCGTCTTAAGCTTACCAAGTCGCAGGATACGTCCACGTGCACTACGGTAGTGAGCAAGCAAATAGCTTTGATGTCTCTCTGTAAAACCTGTAGAACGGTTAAGCGCCTTGCCGACTCGTTCAGTAATTTCAAGCCCCACCATTTCACATTTGTAATTATGGGGGTCCGTCTATAAAGCAATGTGAAAAGCAGTCCCGTGGACGTTAAATCTTAGCTGAGGGTCAGCCCGCAAAGCATTTACAAGTAATACTGGCAGTCGAGGCCGGTGGTGTAGTGCATTCGCGTGCGCTCCGCAACCGAAGAAGACACACAAATGCGTTGGTCTGATCCCCACCGTTGTACATTTGCTTTATGGGGTCCATCTTACGAAGCAATGCAAAGGCAAACTCGTGTACGGTTAATGTTGGCTGAGGGTCAGGCCAAAAAAATGAAATACTGGCAAGTCGCGTGCGCCTTGCGACCGGAGGAGGCACATACATGTACGGTTTCGATTCCCGCCGTCGATTCCCCATTTGTATTTATGGGGTTCGTTTTACGAAGAGATTCCGTGGACGTTAAATGTTTGCTGATGGTCAGCCCAAAAAGTTTTTACGTAGTACTGGCATACTTTCTGCACTTATTTGCCTCCGCCAACATAGATGCGTGCCCAGCGGATTAAATCATGACAGTCCCTAGGTTTGTAAGTTTGCTACAGTTAAAGTTTTTAATTAAATATTTTATAATGTAACTAGTATTAATCTCCGCAAAAGCGATTAATTTGTATTTTTCTAGTTGAAAATTATGTGCAAAATGTATACATTGTACATATGTCAAGGACCAACCCCTATTAAATAAAAAAACAGCACCACTAGGGACTTTGCTCTCCGTTTTATGTACAGGCACGCTTGGATTTTTAATAAAGGTATTAGCGGCATTTACATTGCATAATAAGGTCATTTTCACATTTCTCACAAAGGTGCACTTTTACAAAACTTGTAAACAAAAACATGTAAAAATATATGACTTAGTGTAAACTCGTGTAAATATGTGAACTGTGTGTGTAACTTGTCGCAAATTTGTGAACTATGTCTGTTTAATTTTAAGTATGTACACTGAAACACTCATTCTGCCTATTACTTTACGAGAATTTGTACGCATTGTGTAGTTGTAAATTAATTATCAAATAATGTTTTTTTATTATTTTTTCTAATTATAATTCATATTTTTTTATTTTATAATATATACATATATATATATATTTTTTTTATTTTATTTATTAATTTATTAATAAACTAAGCCTAAATATTACTGTATTGTACGATGCACTTCACCCCGGTGAACGGGCGTTCTTTGTTTCTAATTTGTAGCGGGATAAATTTGGGAGAGTGCTGCAAACGAGTAAGTTTCCTTTGCTGCAACGGCATGAAGCGTAAATCATTAGAATCGCTCTTAGATAACACATACCTCTTGAATCCCTTACGCGCGTGACAATGTACACGGTTGAACGGACCTCGGCTAGACAAACGTGGGCGGTGGATCCACTGTAAATATAACCGAGTACATTTTAACTAGAGTTAACAGAACAGGGAGTTTTGTTAGCTCTAGTTATAAAAAAAGAAAGAGGGCGCCGCCCCGTCTCTTGTAAATGTGGCCTCGGCAACCTGTGCGCCGTAAAATAGCGATCCTGATATTTGCGGAAGGAGCTGGTAAACTTTCTTTTTTGAGCTTCAGTCGTCATAGCATTCGCATTGGACACGATTAGTCTGTCCATGGCGGCCGAAATTATAAGGTTGTTGCTGCGTCACACGAGCACTATTAAGCCTTGACAACGACCTGACAACCCAACATATTATGCGCTTATTCTTACCTTTAGGTAGGATTTTAGCTTGTTGCCTCATTGAGATTTGTTGTAATAGAATACATGAAATACTATGTAGACAAGCAAAATTTTTGCTAGTGATGCAGTGTATAAATTCACATTTTAGCTAGAATTATATTATATAAGTGTTATGCGGAACTTATATATTACATACGACGGAGAAATTCCGTCATTTCTCGTTGCCTAGAGATAAATATGACATGTGGTTCGAATATGCCAACGCCTGGACATGGCTTTTCTATTGTGGCATCAACATTATTGTAATTGTCTCATAAAATTATAAAAAGTGCTTTGCTTGAACCCTATCAGGCGGCTGCATATTACACATACGGAGATACTTTCGCAAGCCTGAAGATTACGGTAAACGGCATAGTAAAGTATTGTAGTGGGGATATTTATTATACTCGTACGCCTTTTAAAGCTTGCCATGCGATCGCTCTCTGTCTCCCCTTTCCGCTATAGCAAAAAAAGTATAGAAATCATCACGATAATGTCTATATATTTTGGCTATAGATCCCTATTACTTAGAACAGCTTTCGCAATAAGGCTGCTATAGCACGGTAATGGGCGTAGCATAGTACATGCGAGAACTCACGCAGCATTAGACGAAGCATGACATTTGCGCACAAGCGCATTTTTTTGGCGCACATAAGCTGTCACAGCGACGACTCTTCCTTACGCTCTGAAACTGACATATGTGACAGTAACAGCATCACTACCCCTCCGCCATCCCTTCCACCACTATCATCATTACAACCACCAGCACAGAAGAAACAGCAGTGAAAGAGCATACAAGTCGAATAAAAAGAAGCACAAGAAAAACAGCGGGAGTAGATAGAAAGACAAACAGACACGACAACATGTCGTCTGTTGTTGCTAGGTGCCGTAGTCACGCATAGCACGAGAAACGTCGTAGTGGGGTGTCTTAGTGGGGCATCGAGCGTTGCTGTTGTCGTGGAAGGATGAAGTCGCTCGTCGTGACTAAAAGCATGTCATGGCTGTTTGTTGCTGAGTGTTCGGTTGTTCTTTTCCGTGGAGAAGTAGTGCCATTAGCCTTCTTCCTGCTAGCAAACACGAAGTTTTTCCACGACAACGACGCTAACAGCGACACGAGCGGCTCGCCTCATTCAAACCGCACTACATCTTCCATACGAGCAGGGTACTACACTCACCCCCCCCCTTCTGTCGCGCCGCCCCGTCCCCCGTAAATGTGGCCTCGGCAACCTAGCCTAAAAGGTACAATCAGGAACGGCTTGCAACAGCAGAACGACGGCTATCATCGAAAGGTGTAGAATTAGAAGCAGCAGCAGCAGAAATAATGAAACGAGGAGAGAGAGAGTGAGAAGTGTGTCTGAGCCAGCTCCATAATGATAGAAGGGCTCTTTATCGAGGAAGAGAGTGAACGCGCAGGTTAATTGACGAGTGGTGTTCAAACTACGATGCCGAACGGCATAGTGTGAAGTGGTGGGAAGAGGTACTTCATAACGGCAGTACGGTATGAAGTTGAGCCGATGGCTGTCAAACTTTTCTAATACCCCCGAACCCACCGCCCGCTGCTCCTCGGTCTACGGTATAGGCCTGATGCGATCCAGATAGTACTGTCGTAGGAGCTTTAGTAGAAGTTCGTGAGGTCTGGCTTAACATTGCGAAGCGGCTCTGGGACGCTGGATCACATCTTTTCGATTGACTAAACGATTGCGTACAATTACTGCTCGTATGTAAGCGCAGCACATACCATGTAGGCACCTTGCCTTGTGTATGATCGTGTATATATATATATATATATATATATATATATATATATATATATATATATAGATGTATATTTATGTATATATATATATAAATTATTATTTATTTATGTGTATTAAGATATACATTTGTGATGTAAGAACATGTGCACAGCCCGCTCGCGGCGTAACTCAAGGCGTTAGGTCCAGGCTTGGGCTGGTCCACCTAGCCAGGGTGCCTCTTACCGAAGCGGCATTCCCTCTCTGAACATCTAATGACAGAGGTTGCAGTATATATTCGCCCGCCCTCTTGTCTCCTGTAGCCAGCACTAATCTTCTCCCGACATCGTTGGGCAGTTTCTTCGTGAGCAGCCCAGGCCCCCTTAATGTCTCGAACGCAAGGGGTGAGAACAAGTGTGGGTAAGCAATACTTGAATACTTTCTGCACTTGGCTGCTTCCGCTAGGGCTACCGCGTGTCCAGGGCGGGCTGCGCCCGTACCGACCATTGAAGGGGCTAAAGAGTCGGTTACGGTCGCATCCCACACCAGCATTTGGCCCCGCTCAAAGGGAGTCAGGGTCATTCCATCAGGTCTCCTTCCATCGTCTCTGACTAAGCTGGGAGGCTCCAAAATGCATGGGTAGCCCGCCGATCGTAGCCCTCTGCTAAATGTTTCATTCAAGGCTGAGTGGCGTGCAATTCTGCCTGAACTCTGCGGACAGAAAAGTCCATGGTGACCTAGGGAGTCGACCTCATCACCGCACCTGCACTGGTGTGGGGAGACTAGGTCTATTCCTAACCTCAACCCGACTAGTATTCGTGTAGACTCGTCATCCAGGAGGGTACCAAGTTAAGAGCTCGGGAGGGCGTGCAGCCATGCACCTGCACCGGGCGAGGAAACTGCCTGCAACCTCGCTTTGCTAGCGGCCGTAGTTGTTCGGTCCCACAGGCTGCTCCATCGGCCGTCGTTTGCCAGTTCTGACCACGAGCGCTGAAGAGAAGGAGTCTCCGGCGTCGCAATGGTGTCGTCCTGAGTCTTTTCAAGCGTGAAGTGGAAGCTTGCAATTGCTTGGGGGTCCAGGATAGACTCAACGCCGCTAGTCGCCGAATGTAAGGAGGCGATGTGTGCTGCGACTGAAAGGGAAACTGCTTCAGGCAGGCCCAATCCACCTCTGGCTACCGGCAAGAAGGCCTGAACTAGGGAATCGTCTTGCAACTCCAGGTTGAGTATAGATTCCAACGCGAAACCCATCTTCAAGTTAGTTTCCTCCAACTGGGTTCAGGTCCAAACCGCTGCATGTGGTGAAATTAAGTATCTTCTTTAAGTCTTCACAGACCGTACTAGTGTTACCTCAAATGACACCGTCGTCCAAATACCAAAGATTGAGTGGACTTTCAAGCGAGTTAATCAAGTCTTTAACGGCAAGACAAAACAGAGGGGGAGCGAGGGGAAGTCCCTGTTGAACCCCAACAGTTAAAGTAAGCAGTGCCGAGGGCAAGACCAAGTGCGATGGAGCACCGTAGGCCAATTTCACTTGATGAAAAATAGCAGGGGTCTCATCTCCAACCACTTTATATATATATATATATATATATATATATATATATATATATATAGCTCGTAAGTGGATACGTGTTGATTCTGGGTAACATTTGTAATCTGGTTTGCCCCATAGGTTACGTAGGACATTCTAGTTAGCCCAATGTTCGAAATGACGCCCAGCTATTTTGCTTGCCTCCTAATAGCAACCGTGTGACCGTCCGCACCAACTAATAGGGCAACCCACAGGATACTGCTATGCTTCGACCGCTGATACGGGATCCCCGCTCAGCCACGACCGACAGCGTGGAAGGCGGTAGCGAACTTCAGAGCATTCTCGTGAGCAGTTTGGAAGGCTTCAGTCTCGATTTCTACTACCTCTATCGGCTACCGAAACAACCCAGTCGTCTTTGACTTGTCTATGACGTGCTTTAAATACCGTCTGGTTTTCCAATATTGCTTCTTAAGTTGATCAGCTTCGCGGCAGCCTCAAGCCGGTCTTTGCGTCTCCATTGCCGTCTGTCGCCAGCCAACTCCGCGGCCGCGTCTCACCTAAATTTCTCTTGATGTACTTACTTTGCGCCGCTTTCACCCCTGAGTTCCAACAGTGTTTTGGGAAGCGGCGTCCCGTCTTAATTTGGCGTAGACGTCGCCGCCCAACAGGCGGTGGCTCTTCAATGATGTGTTCAATTCTTGTCATTAGCCTAGCGATGGGCCCATCCATTGCTAAATGGTAAAAATTTCACCCAACTGTTAAATCAGTTAGTCCAAAATTTCAAACATGGACAATTAGAAATATATATATGAGGCTCAATATAATACCTACACATATCAAATCTTCACTAAGTATGAGACATTTCCAGGCTATACGCACTTCTCGCAATAGAACTGTTATTCACTAAGACCAATGAGTTCTTCCATCAACCATCGACCATAACTATTCAACTAGATTTAAACGATTAGGCAATCTGTTAGCAATGAGATTTAAGCAAGTGGCGCAGCCGCAAGGCTGCTAATGCAAATCATATAAACGTATTCAATTCAATGCCACCTGATATTAAACAACAACTTAAAAATCTATTTCCGAATTGAAACTCCACTTTAGTTCGATGAACGCAGAAACGGCTCTAAATATATTTAATTAGAATGAAATGATGAAATTATATTTGCTGACCGTATTTTTATTTATTAATAGCCATATATCTATAAAAAAAATTCTGTAACACATACGCACTGCCCCCTTCTTAGAGCCAGCCGGTTCTTACAACCCGCCATTTCTTAGAGCCAGCCGGTTCTTAGAGCTAGCCGGTGCTTACAACCCCCTGGTTGTTAGAGCCAGCCGGTTCTTACAACCCCCCGGTTGTTAGAGCCAGCCGGTTCTTACAACCCTCCGGTTCTTAGAGCCAGCCGATTCTTACAACCCGCCGGTTTTTAGAGCCAGCCGGTTCTTAGAACCAGCCGGTTCTTAGAGCCAGCCGGTTCTTAGAGATAGCCGGTTCTTAGAGCCAGCCGGTTCTTAGAGCCAGCCGGTTCTTAGAGCCAGCTGGTTCTTAGAGCCAGCTAGTTTTTAGAGCCAACCGGTTTTTAGAGCCAGCCGGTTCTTACAACCCGCCATTTCTTAGAGCCAGCCGGTTGTTACAACCCGCCATTTTTTAGAGCCAGCCGGTTCTTACAACCCGCCGGTTTTTAGAGCCAGCCGGTTCTTAGAGCTAGCCGGTTCTTACAACCCCCCGGTTGTTAGAGCCAGCCGGTTCTTACAACCCTCCGGTTCTTAGAGCCAGCCGATTCTTACAACCCGCCGGTTTTTAGAGCCAGCCGGTTCTTAGAGCCAACCGGTTCTTAGAGCACGCCGGTTTTAAGAACACGCCGGTTCTTAGAACACGCCGGTTCTTAGAACACGCCGGCTCTTAGAGCACGCTGGTTCTTAGAGCACGCCGGTTCTTAGGGCCCGCGTGTTCTTAAGGCCAGCTGGTTCTTAGAGCCCGCCGGTTCTTAGAGCCAGCCGGTTCTTACAACCCGCCAGTTCTTACAACCCTCCGCTTCTTAGAGCCAGCCGGTTCTTAGAGCAAGCCGGTTCTTACAACCCGCCGGTTCTTAGAGCAGGCGGGGATCATAATACACGCTGGTTCTTATAGCCAGCCGGTTCTTACAACCCGCCGGTTCTCACAACCCTCCGATTCTTAGAGCCAGCCGGTTCTTACAACCCGCCGGTTGTTAGAGCCAGCCGGTTCTTACAACCCGCCGGTTGTTAGAGCCAGCCGGTTCTTAGAGCAAGCCGGTTTTTACAACCCGCCGGTTCTTAGAGCAGGCGGGGATCATACAACCCGTTGGTTCTTAGAGCCAGCCGGTTCTTACAACCCGCCGGTTCTTAAAACCCGTCGGTTCTTACAACCCGCTGGGTTTTACAACTCTCGCCGGTTTTTAGAGCCAGCCGTTTCTTACGACTGCCGGTTCTTAGAGCCAGCCAGTTCTTAGAGCCAGCCTGTTCTTAGAGCCAGCCGGTTCTTAGAGCCAGCCTGTTCTTAGAGCCAGCCGGTTCTTAGAGCCAGCCGGTTCTTAGAGCCAGCCGGTTCTTAGAGCCAGCCGGTTCTTAGAGCCAGCCGGTTCTCAGAGCCAGCCGGTTTTTACAACCCCCCGGTTGTTAAAGCCAGCCGGCTCTTACAACCCGCCGGTTCTTAGAGCCAGTCAGTTCTTACAACCCGCTGGTTCGTAGAGCCAGCCGGTTTTTACCACCCGCTGGTTCTTACAACCCACCGTTTTTTAGAGCCAGCCGGTTTTTAAAACCCGCCGGTTCTTACAACCCACCGGTTCTTACAACCCGCCGGTTCTTACAACCCGCCTGTTCTTAGAGCCAGCCGGTTCTTACAACCCGCCAGTTCTTAGAGCCAGCCGGTTCTTAGAGCCAGCCGGTTCTTAGAGCTGGCCGGTTCTTAGAGCTAGCCGGTTCTTAGGGCTAGCCGGTTCTTAGAGCCAGCCGGTTCTCAGAGCCAGCCGGTTCTCAGAGCCAGCCGGTTCTTAGAGCCAGCCGGTTCTTACAACCCGCCATTTCTTACAACCCGCCAGTTCTTAGAGCCAGCCGGTTCTTACAACCCGCCGGTTTTTAGAGCCAGCCGGTTTTTAGAGCCAGCCGGTTCTTAGAGCCAGCCGGTTCTTAGAGCTAGTCCGTTGTTAGAGCCAGCCGGTTCTTACAACCCGCCGGTTCTTAGAGCCAGTCGGTTCTTACAACCCGCTGGTTCTTAAAACCCGCCGATTCGTAGAGCCAGCCTGTTCTTACCACCCGCTGGTTTTTACAACCCGACGGTTTTTAGAACCCGCCGGTTCTTAGAGCTAGCCGGTTTTTAGAATCCGCCGGTTTGTAGAACCAGCCGGTTCTTAGAGCCAGCCGGTCCTTAGAGCCAACCGGTTCTTACAACCGGCCATTTCTTAGAGCCAGCCGGTTCTTAAAACCCGCTGGTTCTTAGAGCCAGCCGGTTCTTACAACCCTTCGGTTCATAGAACCCGGCGGTTTATAAAGTCAGCCGGTTCTTAGAGCTAGCCGGTTCTTACAGCCCACCATTTCTTAGAGCCAGCCGGTTCTAACAACCCGCCATTTCTTAGAGCCAGCTGGTTCTACGAGCCAGGTTCTTAGAGCCAGCCGGTTCTTACAACATGCCGGATCTCACAACTCTCCGCTTCTTAGAGCCAGCCTGTTTTTACAACCCGCCGGTTCTTAGAGCAAGCCGGTTTTTACAACCCGCCGGTTCTTAGAGCAGGCGGGGATCATACAACCCGCTGGTTCTTAGAGCCAGCCGGTTCTTACAACCCGCCGGTTCTTAGAGCCAGCCGGTTCTTGGAGCACGCCGGTTCTTAGAGCGCGCCGGTTCTTAGAGCGCGCCGGTTCTTAGAGCCCGCCGGTTCTTAGAGCCCGCGTGATCTTAAGGCCAGCTGGTTCTTAGAGCCCGCCGGTCCTTAGAGCCCGCCGGTTCATAAAGCCAGCCGGTTTTTAGAGCCAGCCGGTTCTTAGAGCTAGCCCGTTGTTAGAGCCAGTCGGTTCTTACAACCCGCCGGTTCTTAGAGCCAGTCGGTTCTTACAACCCGCTGGTTCTTAAAACCCGCCGATTCGTAGAGCCAGCCTGTTCTTACCACCCGCTGGTTTTTACAACCCGCCGGTTCTTAGAACCCGCCGGTTCTTAGAGCTAGCCGGTTTTTAGAATTCGCCGGTTTGTAGAACCAGCCGGTTCTTAGAGCCAATCGGTCCTTAGAGCCAACCGGTTCTTACAACCGGCCATTTCTTAGAGCCAGCCGGTTCTTAAAACCCGCTGGTTCTTCGAGCCAGCCGGTTCTTACAACCCTTTGGTTCTTAGAACTCGCTGGTTCTTCGAGCCAGCCGGTTCTTACAACCCTTCGGTTCTTAGAACCCGGCGGTTTATAGAGTCAGCCGGTTCTTAGAGCTAGCCGGTTCTTACAGCCCACCATTTCTTAGAGCCAACCGGTTCTAACAACCCGCCATTTCTTAGAGCCAACCGGTTCTTACAACCGGCCATTTCTTAGAGCCAGCCGGTTCTTAAAACCCGCTGGTTCTTAGAGCAGTCGGGGATCATAATACCCGCTGGTTCTTAGAGCCAGCCGGTTCTTATAGCCAGCCGGTTCTTAGCGCCAGCCAGTTCTTACAACCCGCCGGTTCTTACAACGCGCCGGTTCTAACAACGCGCCGGTTCTAACAACGCGCCGGTTCTTAGAGCCAGCCGGTTCTTACAACCCGCCGGTTCTTAGAGCCAGCCGGTTCTTACAACCCACCGGTTCTTAGAGCTAGCGGGTTCTTACAACCTGCCGGTTCTTAGAGCCAGCCGGTACTTACAACCCGCCGGATCATAGAGCTAGCCGCTTCTTAGAATCCGCCGGTTTATAAAGTCAGCCGGTTCTACGAGCCAGGTTCTTAAAGCAAGCCGGTACTTACAACCCGCCGGTTCTTAGAGCAGGCGGGGATCATAATACCGGCTGGTTCTTAAAGCCAGATAATTCTCCGCTTCTTAGAGCCAGCCTGTTCTTACAACCCGCCGGTTCTTAGAGCAAGCCGGTTTTTACAACCCGCCGGTTCTTAGAGCAGGCGGGGATTATACAACCCGCTGGTTCTTAGAGCCAGCCGGTTCTTAGAACACGCCGGTTCTTGGAGCACGCCGAATTTTAGAGCACGCCGGTTCTTAGAGCCCGCGTGTTCTTAAGGCCAGCTGGTTCTTAGAGCCCGCCGGTTCCTAGAGCCCGCCGGTTCTTAGAGCCCGCCGGTTCTTAGAGCCAGCCGGTTCTTAGAGCCAGCCGGTTTTTAGAGCCAGCCGGTTCTTAGAGCCAGCCGGTTCTTAGAGCCAGCCGGTTCTTAGAGCCAGCCGGTTCTTAGAGCCAGCCGGTTCTTAGAGCCAGCCGGTTCTTAGAGCCAGCCGGTTCTTAGAGCCAGCCGGTTCTTAGAGCCAGCCGGTTCTTAGAGCCAGCCGGTTCTTAGAGCCAGCCGGTTCTTAGAGCCAGCCGGTTCTTAGAGCCAGCCGGTTCTTATAGCCAGCCGGTTCTTATAGCCAGCCGGTTCTTAGTGCCAGCCAGTTCTTACAACCCGCTGGTTCTTACAACCCGCCGGTTCCTAGAGCCAGCCGGTTCTTAGAGCTAGCCGGTTCTTAGAGCTAGCCGGTTCTTACAGCCCACCATTTCTTAGAGCCAGCCGGTTCTAACAACCCGCCATTTCTTAGAGTCAGCTGATTCTACGAGCCAGGTTCTTAAAGCAAGCCGGTTCTTACAACCCGCCGGTTCTTAGAGCAGGCGGGGATCATAATACCCGCTGGTTCTTAGAGCCAGCCGGTTCTTACAACGTGCCGGTTCTCACAATTCTCTGGTTCTTAGAGCCAGCCTGTTCTTACAACCCGCCGGTTCCTGGAGCAGGCGGGGATCATACAACCCGCTGGTTCTTAAAGCCAGCCGGTTCTTACAACCCGCCGGTTCTTAGAGCCAGCCGGTTCTTAGAGCCAGCCGGCTCTTGGAGCATGCCGGTTCTTAGAGCACGCAGGTTCTTAGAGCCCGCGTGATCTTAAGGCCAGCTGGTTCTTAGAGCCCGCCGGTTCTTAAAGCCAGCCGGTTTTTAAAGCCAGCCGGTTCTTAGAGGCAGCCGGTTCTTAGAGCCAGCCGGTTCTTAGAGCCAGCCGGTTCCTAGTGCCAGCCAGTTCTTACAACCCGCCAGTTCTTACAACCCGCCAGTTCTTACAACGCGCCGGTTCTTAGAGCCAGCCGGTTCTTACAACCCGCCGGTTCTTAGAGCCAGCCGGTTCTTACAACCCACCGGTTCTTAGAGCCAGCGGGTTCTTACAACCCGCCGGTTCTTACAACCTGCCGGTTCTTAGAGCCAGCCGGTACTTACAACCCGCCGGATCATAGAGCTAGCCGCTTCTTAGAATCCGCCGGTTTATAAAGTCAGCCGGTTCTACGAGCCAGGTTCTTAAAGCAAGCCGGTACTTACAACCCGCCGGTTCTTAGAGCAGGCGGGGATCATAATACCTGCTGGTTCTTAAAGCCAGCCAATTCTTACAACCCGCCGGTTCTCACAATTCTCCGCTTCTTAGAGCCAGCCTGTTCTTACAACCCGCCGGTTCTTAGAGCAAGCCGGTTTTTACAACCCGCCGGTTCTTAGAGCAGGCGGGGATTATACAACCCGCTGGTTCTTAGAGCCAGCCGGTTCTTACAACCCGCCGGTTTTTAGAGCCAGCCGGTTCTTAGAGCCAGCCGGTTCTTAGAACACGCCGGTTCTTAGAGCCAGCCGGTTCTTAGAGCCAGCCGGTTCTTAGAGCCAGCCGGTTCTTAGAGCCAGCCGGTTCTTAGAGCCAGCCGGTTCTTATAGCCAGCCGGTTCTTATAGCTAGCCGGTTCTTAGTGCCAGCCAGTTCTTACAACCCGCTAGTTCTTGCAACCCGCCGGTTCCTAGAGCCAGCCGGTTCTTAGAGCTAGCCGGTTCTTAGAGCTAGCCGGTTCTTACAGCCCACCATTTCTTAGAGCCAGCCGGTTCTAACAACCCGCCATTTCTTACAGTCAGCTGGTTCTACGAGCCAGGTTCTTAAAGCAAGCCGGTTCTTACAACCAGCCGGTTCTTAGAGCAGGCGGGGATCATAATACCCGCTGGTTCTTAGAGCCAGCCGGTTCTTACAACGTGCCAGTTCTCACAATTCTCTGGTTCTTAGAGCCAGCCTGTTCTTACAACCCGCCGGTTCCTGGAGCAGGCGGGGATCATACAACCCGCTGGTTCTTAGAGCCAGCCGGTTCTTACAACCCGCCGGTTCTTAGAGCCAGCCGGTTCTTAGAGCATGCCGGTTCTTAGAGCACGCCGGTTCTTAGAGCCCGCGTGATCTTAAGGCCAGCTGGTTCTTAGAGCCCGCTGGTTCTTAGAGCCCGCCGGTTCTTAAAGCCAGCCGGTTTTTAGAGCCAGCCGGTTCTTAGAGACAGCCGGTTCTTAGAGCCAGCCGGTTCTTAGAGCCAGCCGGTTCTTAGAGCCAGCCGGTTCCTTGTGCCAGCCAGTTCTTACAACCCGCCAGTTCTTACAACGCGCCGGTTCTTAGAGCCAGCCGGTTCTTACAACCCGCCGATTCTTAGAGCCAGCCGGTTCTTACAACCCACCGGTTCTTAGAGCCAGCGGGTTCTTACAACCCGCCGGTTCTTACAACCTGCCGGTTCTTACAACCTGCCGGTTCTTGGAGCCAGCCGGTACTTACAACCCGCCGGATCATAGAGCTAGCCGCTTCTTAGAATCCGCCGGTTTATAAAGTCAGCCGGTTCTACGAGCCAGGTTCTTAAAGCAAGCCGGTACTTACAACCCACCGGTTCTTAGAGCAGGCGGGGATCATAATACCTGCTGGTTCTTAAAGCCAGCCAATTCTTACAACCCGCCGGTTCTCACAATTCGCCGCTTCTTAGAGCCAGCCTGTTCTTACAACCCGCCGGTTCTTAGAGCAAGCCGGTTTTTACAACCCGCCGGTTCTTAGAGCAGGCGGGGATTATACAACCCGCTGGTTCTTAGAGCCAGCCGGTTCTTACAACCCGCCGGTTTTTAGAGCCAGCCGGTTCTTAGAGCCAGCCGGTTCTTGAAGCACGCCGAATTTTAGGGCACGCCGGTTCTTAGAGCCCGCGTGTTCTGAAGGCCAGCTGATTCTTAGAGCCCGCCGGTTCCTAGAGCCAGCCGGTTCCTAGAGCCCGCCGGTTCTTAGAGCCCGCCGGTTCTTAGAGCCAGCCGGTTCTTAGAGCCAGCCGGTTATTAGAGCCAGCCGGTTCTTAGAGCCAGCCGGTTCTTAGAGCCAGCCGGTTCTTAGAGCCAGCCGGTTCTTAGAGCTAGCCGGTTCTTAGAGCTAGCCGGTTCTTACAACCCCCCGGTTGTTAGAGCCAGCCGGTTCTTACAACCCGCCATTTCTTAGAGCCAGCCGGTTCTTAGAGCCAGCCGGTTCTTAGAGCCAGCCGGTTCTTAGAGATAGTCGGTTCTTAGAGCCAGCCGGTTCTTAGAGCCAGCTGGTTCTTAGAGCCAGCTGGTTCTTAGAGCCAGCCAGTTCTTAGAGCCAGCCAGTTTTTAGAGCCAGCCGGTTTTTAGAGCCAGCCGGTTCTTAGAGCCAGCCGGTTCTTAGAACACGCCGGTTCTTAGAGCCAGCCGGTTCTTACAACACGCCATTTCTTAGAGCCAGCCGGTTCTTAGAGCCAGCCGGTTCTTAGAGCCAGCCGGTTCTTAGAGATAGTCGGTTCTTAGAGCCAGCCGGTTCTTAGAGCCAGCTGGTTCTTAGAGCCAGCTGGTTCTTAGAGCCAGCCAGTTCTTAGAGCCAGCCAGTTTTTAGAGCCAGCCGGTTTTTAGAGCCAGCCGGTTCTTAGAGCCAGCCGGTTCTTAGAACACGCCGGTTCTTAGAGCCAGCCGGTTCTTAGAGCCAGCCGGTTCTTAGAGCCAGCCGGTTCTTAGAGCCAGCCGGTTCTTAGAGCCAGCCGGTTCTTAGAGCCAGCCGGTTCTTAGAGCCAGCCGGTTCTTAGAGCCAGCCGGTTCTTATAGCCAGCCGGTTCTTATAGCTAGCCGGTTCTTAGTGCCAGCCAGTTCTTACAACCCGCTGGTTCTTACAACCCGCCGGTTCCTAGAGCCAGCCGGTTCTTAGAGCTAGCCGGTTCTTAGAGCTAGCCGGTTCTTACAGCCCACCATTTCTTAGAGCCAGCCGGTTCTAACAACCCGCCATTTCTTACAGTCAGCTGGTTCTACGAGCCAGGTTCTTTAAGCAAGCCGGTTCTTACAACCAGCCGGTTCTTAGAGCAGGCGGGGATCATAATACCCGCTGGTTCTTAGAGCCAGCCGGTTCTTACAACCCGCCATTTCTTAGAGCCAGCCGGTTGTTACAACCCGCCATTTTTTAGAGCCAGCCGGTTCTTACAACCCGCCGGTTTTTAGAGCCAGCCAATTCTTAGAGCTAGCCGGTTCTTATAACCCCCCAAGCCCGTAATTGATTCGAACGTCTCAGATGCGCCCACCGTCACTCGTACTGTTGGTAAACAAAGCCAACAGCAACAACAGTGTCAGGGGAAGCAGAGGCAGCGAGTGCAGAAACCGCAGCAGCAGACGCCTCTTACAGACGTCGCCAAGAGTGTTGTCGATCTCGATCAACAGCGCCAACAACGGCGGGAAGAGAGAGCGGCTGAGCGGCAGCAACGACAGCGGGAGAAGCTGGAGAAGAAGGAGAAGCCGGCGCCGGCAGCAGAAAGTGACATCACCACTCCGCTGCAGCCGCGCGAGCCGGTCGTCGACACAATGGACTGTACAGAGACAGCCAACGTAGATCAGCTGGACAACGAAGGCTTCCAGCTGGTGGAGAGAAGAAGGAAAAAGAAGAGAAAGCTTGCGAGTGAAAGTGGTGGATCGACCAGCAACAGCCCAGAGAAGCAGGATGGACGCCTGGGGCCGAGGCCGAGCGATGCCTCTCAACTTCACAAGCAAACGGCAGCAGAAAAACGCGAAACTAACGCGAATAGGAAGCACCGTCCTCTTCGAGCAGGAAGTGCTGAAGTAGACCTGGGTGAGATAACACTGTGTAAAAACCGTGTGTTGCCCATGAGAGCTCTCCGTTTGGAGGGCTTCAGCCGGAAAACGTCGGCAGAACAGCTGCGTGGTTGGCTAACCGGGATACATACTGTAGTGCGTGCTATTTGGAAACTCAAAGTTTCCCGGCCGGACTCCGTCTTCTGCGTGGCCTTTGGTGATAGTGACTTTAGTAACGTTTCAAGTAGCGCCTTCTGGCCGAAAGGCGTGAGTTTCCGGCGCTGGCTGGGGGCTCCGCCGGCTCAGGCTAGGGTATGCGAAGAGTTTACTGACGGGCATGGCTTAACAGCTAGACAGCAATGACGCCTTCTGCCAAGGCAGCTGCATGCTGCTCGCAGCTGCAAATTATTGCTTTGGAATTGTGAAGGTTTATCTGGGGCTTTACAGCTAGCACCAGAACGTTTGTTTGAAGGTGTGGACATTGTACTCTTGACGGAAACTTTTATGCGAGTGGAACTGCATCTCGATGATATGCGAGGTTTTCATCTGCTAGCGAGTCTTCCAGACGGAGGGCGGGGAAGACCAGTAGGTGGACTTTCAATCTATTTACGAACAGGGTCACCCCGAATGCAATGTGTGTGTCGAGGTGAGTGTTGCATGACACTCACCTCAGGTAGTTTCAACCTCGCATTGTTCTACCTGCCACCTCACTACGATGACGTTGAGGTTGCCGATGCGATCAGTGCTGGTCTAGCGGGACTAAACCTCCAGCTACCCACTCTGGTCGGCGGCGACTTCAACTGTCGTATTGATAGTGGCGCCACCGACAGGAAGGGCGATGTGCTTCTTGCGCTTCTAGAGAATAGAGGCCTGCATTGCGCGAATGAGCGTGATAAATTCACGTACGTTTGCCAAAGTGGAAGAAGCACTATCGACCTCCTGTTTCATAACCTTCAACATCCGACGGAATTTCAGGGATGCGAGGTCCTTAATATTCCAGCACGGAAGCACCTGCCGGTGCTAGCGTCTCTGTGTCTGCCTGGCCAGGGCCGCGCCCCCCGGCGGCAGCCGACAACGTACTTGTCTAGGCAGCTAGATTTGCGTGTATTAACGCGCAAATTACGGCTCCTGAGATCAACTTCTGACATTGAACAAAGCAACCACGCTTTGGAGGCCACTGTCAAAGCGGCTGTAGTCAAGAAGAAGTACAGAAAAAGACGGGCGCGGCCCTGGTTTACACAGGCCTGCTACCTAAAACGTAGGGAAGTGTTGGGGCTCCTGCGCCGAGCACGGGCTCTGCACCCCGACCCCCAGATAGTTGCTGATCGTAGGGCGCTTTATGGCCGACATAGAGCAACCTACAAGAAACTGCTCGCAGAGAATAAGCGCCGGTATGATGAGGAGGAGGAGTTTCGCATGCTTCAGAGAGCAGAGCGCGAACCCCATGTCTACATTGTTCGCCGGCTGAGCAAAGGCATGCACAGCATGACAAAGGAGCAGTTGCGGCAGCACTTTAGTGCGCTTCTGCTCGATGCAAACGCCCCCGCGCCTAACCCAGTTATTAAGCGACCGCTCACTCTGGAGCAGCACTGCATGAATTCGCCGTTTACGGTGGAAGAAGTGGTGCAGATCTTGCGCGGGTTGCCCAAGAGGAAGAGTAGTGGTCCTGATGGGATCTATTACGAACACTGGGCTGAGTCGTCCGATGTTTTAGCAGGGGAGCTGTGTAATCTGTTTAATCAGATACTCAGCGGGGGACACATACCCCAGGTTTGGCACGAGGCCAGGCTTACTCTGCTATTCAAGGGCAAATACGGTGACAACGTGGACGATCCAAATCTCTACCGGGGTATCGCGTCGGAACGCACTCTTAAGAAAATCTTCGCCAAGTTGATTATCTCGAGGGTGTTTCCAACTGTGGAGAAGACCCTACCTCCGGAGCAATTCGGATTCAGGAAGGGTCGAGGTACACAGGACGCGATCCACGTACTCCAGTCGGAAGTTGAGCGGGTGTTGGCTGTGCCCGGGGGCCACTTGTACGCCGTCTTTATTGATTGTGTCAAGGCCTTCGACAAAGCTCCCCGTCACTTACTAGTCGATTCATTTCGACATGCTGGGGTGGGTGGTTCTTTTCTACGAGTGCTCTCCAGCTTCTTTGCTGAAGACCGCCTTGAAGTAAACATAAGGGGCGAAGACACCTTGCAGCTGAGGCAAAACGTAGGGACCCCTCAAGGGGACCCTCTCAGTTGCCTAGCCTTCTCTTTGCTCATTGCAGACCTAGCCCGCCACGTGCGGAAGGAGTTTAGAAACGCCGTCGTCGTTATGTACGCGGATGACATAGTAGTGGCCCACCGGGACCGCGGTGCCATTCGTCGTATTGTCGGCGACGTAGAAGGTTACCTTCACCGTAGGGGCCTACAAATAAATTCGCGGAAGACGAAAGCCATTAAGTTTCGCCGTGGGGGTCGATTGGCTGCAGCAGACGTAATACCCTGCTGTGGCCAACCGCTGGAGTTTGTCAACTCCTTCCCGTATTTGGGTCTGAGACTGCACTATACGGGAACGACCTTTACCAAGCACATCGGCGACAGGTGTCGGGCGGCTATTGCCTCTATTCACACAAAGGTGAGAGATCTTCGACGACTGTCTCTGAGTGCTGCATTGCGTCTTTTTGAGCTTAAGATTGTGCCAATGTTGAGCTACAGCCTTGGCAGGGTGTGGAGCCATCTTTCCGCCGCAAATTTTGCGCAGCTAGAAAGATGCTTTACAATATATATGAAGCGCGTTCTTTGCTTGCCGCGGACGGCAAGGAATCGCTTTGTGTACCTGCTAGCGGGTTGCGGACCGGCAGTGGAAATAATCAGAGTCAGGCTTAAGTCACCTATTACAATGCCACTTCAACAATTTTTGTTGGAGTGGCAGGGAAAAGTGACCGAGGCCTCGGCTGAGGTAGCGCAGTTAGATGTGTACCTCACCAGGGAGCTTTGGGAGGGAATGGCATGCACTAGCCGGCACGTGTACACAAGGTACATTGTACATGGCTATCATCACTTGGTGTGTTCAACTCAAGGATTTCACCAAGTTGGCGATCAATGTCGTTGCCGGTTCTGCTCGCAGGTATGCGCTAAATACCACGCAGCGAGCTGCCAGTCGCATCGGCGGTCTTTGCACTTTCTTGCCCGGTGGGACGGTCGCTAAAGTGTTAAAATTGTATATAACGATGATTGTATTGTATTTATGTACCATCTTGAAATGCAAAATTATTGCGAAATAAACAATATGTAATGTATAACCCCCCGGTTGTTAGAGCCAGCCGGTTCTTACAACCCTCCGGTCCTTAGAGCAAGCCGATTCTTACAACCCGCCGGTTTTTAGAGCCAGCCGGTTCTTAGAGCCAACCGGTTCTTAGAGCACGCCGGTTTTTAGAACACACCGGTTCTTAGAACACGCCGGTTTTTAGAACACGCCGGTTTTTAGAACACGCCGGCTCTTAGAGCACGCCGGTTCTTAGAGCCCGCGTGTTCTTAAGACCAGCTGGTTCTTAAAGCCCGCCGGTTCTTAGAGCCAGCCGGTTCTTAGAGCAAGCCGGTTCTTACAACCCGCCGGTTCTTACAACCCGCCGGTTCTTAGAGCAGGCGGGGATCATAATACACGCTGGTTCTTATAGCCAGCCGGTTCTTACAACCCGCCGGTTCTCACAACCCTCCGATTGTAGAGCCAGCCGGTTCTTACAACCCGCCGGTTGTTAGAACCAGCCGGTTCTTAGAGCCAGCCGGTTCTTAGAGCAAGCCGGTTTTTACAACCCGCCGGTTCTTAGAGCCAGCCGGTTCTTAGAGCCAGCCGGTTCTTAGAGCCAGCCGGTTCTTAGAGCCAGCCGGTTCTTAGAGCAAGCCGGTTCTTACAACCCGCCAGTTCTTAGAGCCAGCCGGTTCTTAGAGCCAGCCGGTTCTTAGAGCCAGCCGGTTCTTAGAGCCAGCCGGTTCTTAGAGCTGGCCGGTTCTTAGAGCTAGCCGGTTCTTAGAGCTAGCCGGTTCTTAGAGCTAGCCGGTTCTTAGAGCCAGCCGGTTCTCAGAGCCAGCCGGTTCTCAGAGCCAGCCGGTTCTCAGAGCCAGCCGGTTCTCAGAGCCAGCCGGTTCTTAGAGCCAGCCGGTTCTTACAACCCGCCATCTCTTAGAGCCCGCCGGTTCTTAGAGCTAGCCGGTTTTTACAACCCCCCGGTTGTTAAAGCCAGCCGGTTCTTACAACCCGCCGGTTCTTAGAGCCAGTCGGTTCTTACAACCCGCTGGTTCGTAGAGCCAGCCGGTTTTTACCACCCGCTGGTACTTACACCCCACCGTTTTTTAGAGCCAGCCGGTTTTTAAAACCCGCCGGTTCTTACAACCCACCGGTTCTTACAACCCGCCGGTTCTTACAACCCGCCTGTTCTTAGAGCCAGCCGGTTCTTACAACCCGCCAGTTCTTAGAGCAAGCCGGTTCTTACAACCCGCCGGTTCTTACAACCCGCCGGTTCTTAGAGCAGGCGGGGATCCTAATACACGCTGGTTCTTATAGCCAGCCGGTTCTTACAACCCGCCGGTTTTCACAACCCTCCGATTGTAGAGCCAGCCGGTTCTTACAACCCGCCGGTTGTTAGAACCAGCCGGTTCTTAGAGCCAGCCGGTTCTTAGAGCAAGCCGGTTTTTACAACCCGCCGGTTCTTAGAGCCAGCCGGTTCTTAGAGCCAGCCGGTTCTTAGAGCCAGCCGGTTCTTAGAGCCAGCCGGTTCTTAGAGCCAGCCGGTTCTTAGAGCCAGCCGGTTCTTAGAGCCAGCCGGTTCTTAGAGCAAGCCGGTTCTTACAACCCGCCAGTTCTTAGAGCCAGCCGGTTCTTAGAGCCAGCCGGTTCTTAGAGCCAGCCGGTTCTTAGAGCTGGCCGGTTCTTAGAGCTAGCCGGTTCTTAGAGCTAGCCGGTTCTTAGAGCTAGCCGGTTCTTAGAGCCAGCCGGTTCTCAGAGCCAGCCGGTTCTCAGAGCCAGCCGGTTCTCAGAGCCAGCCGGTTCTCAGAGCCAGCCGGTTCTTAGAGCCAGCCGGTTCTTACAACCCGCCATCTCTTAGAGCCCGCCGGTTCTTAGAGCTAGCCGGTTTTTACAACCCCCCGGTTGTTAAAGCCAGCCGGTTCTTACAACCCGCTGGTTCGTAGAGCCAGCCGGTTTTTACCACCCGCTGGTACTTACAACCCACCGTTTTTTAGAGCCAGCCGGTTTTTAAAACCCGCCGGTTCTTACAACCCACCGGTTCTTACAACCCGCCGGTTCTTACAACCCGCCTGTTCTTAGAGCCAGCCGGTTCTTACAACCCGCCAGTTCTTAGAGCCAGCCGGTTCTTAGAGCCAGCCGGTTCTTAGAGCCAGCTGGTTCTTAGAGCCAGCCGGTTCTTAGAGCCAGCCGGTTCTCAGAGCCAGCCGGTTCTCAGAGCCAGCCGGTTCTCAGAGCCAGCCGGTTCTCAGAGCCAGCCGGTTCTTAGAGCCAGCCGGTTCTTACAACCCGCCAGTTCTTAGAGCCAGCCGGTTCTTACAACCCGCCGGTTTTTAGAGCTAGCCGGTTCTTAGAGCCAGCCGGTTCTTAGAGCTAGCCCGTTGTTAGAGCCAGCCGGTTCTTACAACCCGCCGGTTCTTAGAGCCAGTCGGTTCTTACAACCCGCTGGTTCTTAAAACCCGCCGATTCGTAGAGCCAGCCTGTCCTTACCACCCGCTGGTTTTTACAACCCGCCGGTTTTTAGAACCCGCCGGTTTTTAGAACCCGCCGGTTCTTAGAGCTAGCCGGTTTTTAGAATCCGCCGGTTTGTAAAACCAGCCGGTTCTTAGAGCCAACCGGTTCTTACATCCGGCCATTTCTTAGAGCCAGCCGGTTCTTAAAACCCGCTGGTTCTTAGAGCCAGCCGGTTCTTACAACCCTTCGGTTCATAGAACCCGGCGGTTTATAAAGTCAGCCGGTTCTTAGAGCTAGCCGGTTCTTACAGCCCACCATTTCTTAGAGCCAGCCGGTTCTAACAACCCGCCATTTCTTAGAGCCAGCTGGTTCTACGAGCCAGGTTCTTAGAGCCAGCCGGTTCTTACAACATGCCGGATCTTACAATTCTCCGCTTCTTAGAGCCAGCCTGTTTTTACAACCCGCCGGTTCTTAGAGCAAGCCGGTTTTTACAACCCGCCGGTTCTTAGAGCAGGCGGGGATCATACAACCGGCTAGTTCTTAGAGCCAGCCGGTTCTTACAACCCGCCGGTTCTTAGAGCCAGCCGGTTCTTGGAGCACGCCGGTTCTTAGAGCCCGCCGGTTCTTAGAGCCCGCCGGTTCTTAGAGCCCGCGTGATCTTAAGGCCAGCTGGTTCTTAGAGCCCGCCGGTTCTTAGAGCCCGCCGGTTCTTAAAGCCCGCCGGTTCTTAAAGCCAGCCGGTTTTTAGAGCCAGCCGGTTCTTAAAGCCAGCCGGTTTTTAGAGCCAGCCGGTTCTTAGAGCTAGCCCGTTGTTAGAGCCAGCCGGTTCTTACAACCCGCCGGTTCTTAGAGCCAGTCGGTTCTTAGAGCAAGCCGGTTCTTACAACCCGCCAGTTCTTAGAGCCAGCCGGTTCTTAGAGCCAGCCGGTTCTTAGAGCCAGCCGGTTCTTAGAGCTGGCCGGTTCTTAGAGCTAGCCGGTTCTTAGAGCTAGCCGGTTCTTAGAGCTAGCCGGTTCTTAGAGCCAGCCGGTTCTCAGAGCCAGCCGGTTCTCAGAGCCAGCCGGTTCTCAGAGCCAGCCGGTTCTCAGAGCCAGCCGGTTCTTAGAGCCAGCCGGTTCTTACAACCCGCCATCTCTTAGAGCCCGCCGGTTCTTAGAGCTAGCCGGTTTTTACAACCCCCCGGTTGTTAAAGCCAGCCGGTTCTTACAACCCGCCGGTTCTTAGAGCCAGTCGGTTCTTACAACCCGCTGGTTCGTAGAGCCAGCCGGTTTTTACCACCCGCTGGTACTTACAACCCACCGTTTTTTAGAGCCAGCCGGTTTTTAAAACCCGCCGGTTCTTACAACCCACCGGTTCTTACAACCCGCCGGTTCTTACAACCCGCCTGTTCTTAGAGCCAGCCGGTTCTTACAACCCGCCAGTTCTTAGAGCCAGCCGGTTCTTAGAGCCAGCCGGTTCTTAGAGCCAGCTGGTTCTTAGAGCCAGCCGGTTCTTAGAGCCAGCCGGTTCTCAGAGCCAGCCGGTTCTCAGAGCCAGCCGGTTCTCAGAGCCAGCCGGTTCTCAGAGCCAGCCGGTTCTTAGAGCCAGCCGGTTCTTACAACCCGCCATTTCTTACAACCCGCCAGTTCTTAGAGCCAGCCGGTTCTTACAACCCGCCGGTTTTTAGAGCTAGCCGGTTCTTAGAGCCAGCCGGTTCTTAGAGCTAGCCCGTTGTTAGAGCCAGCCGGTTCTTACAACCCGCCGGTTCTTAGAGCCAGTCGGTTCTTACAACCCGCTGGTTCTTAAAACCCGCCGATTCGTAGAGCCAGCCTGTCCTTACCACCCGCCGGTTTTTAGAACCCGCCGGTTTTTAGAACCCGCCGGTTCTTAGAGCTAGCCGGTTTTTAGAATCCGCCGGTTTGTAAAACCAGCCGGTTCTTAGAGCCAACCGGTTCTTACATCCGGCCATTTCTTAGAGCCAGCCGGTTCTTAAAACCCGCTGGTTCTTAGAGCCAGCCGGTTCTTACAACCCTTCGGTTCATAGAACCCGGCGGTTTATAAAGTCAGCCGGTTCTTAGAGCTAGCCGGTTCTTACAGCCCACCATTTCTTAGAGCCAGCCGGTTCTAACAACCCGCCATTTCTTAGAGCCAGCTGGTTCTACGAGCCAGGTTCTTAGAGCCAGCCGGTTCTTACAACATGCCGGATCTTACAATTCTCCGCTTCTTAGAGCCAGCCTGTTTTTACAACCCGCCGGTTCTTAGAGCAAGCCGGTTTTTACAACCCGCCGGTTCTTAGAGCAGGCGGGGATCATACAACCGGCTAGTTCTTAGAGCCAGCCGGTTCTTACAACCCGCCGGTTCTTAGAGCCAGCCGGTTCTTGGAGCACGCCGGTTCTTAGAGCCCGCCGGTTCTTAGAGCCCGCGTGATCTTAAGGCCAGCTGGTTCTTAGAGCCCGCCGGTTCTTAGAGCCCGCCGGTTCTTAAAGCCCGCCGGTTCTTAAAGCCAGCCGGTTTTTAGAGCCAGCCAGTTCTTAAAGCCAGCCGGTTTTTAGAGCCAGCCGGTTCTTAGAGCTAGCCCGTTGTTAGAGCCAGCCGGTTCTTACAACCCGCCGGTTCTTAGAGCCAGTCGGTTCTTACAACCCGCTGGTTTTTACAACCCGCCGGTTCTTAGAACCCGCCGGTTCTTAGAGCTAGCCGGTTTTTAGAATTCGCCGGTTTGTAGAACCAGCCGGTTCTTAGAGCCAGTCGGTCCTTAGAGCCAACCGGTTCTTACAACCGGCCATTTCTTAGAGCCAGCCGGTTCGTAAAACCCGCTGGTTCTTAGAGCCAGCCGGTTCTTACAACCTTTCGGTTCTTAGAACCCGGCGGTTTATAAAGTCAACCGGTTCTTAGAGCTAGCCGGTTCTTACAGCCCACCATTTCTTAGAGCCAGCCGGTTCTAACAACCCGCCATTTCTTAGAGCCAGCTGGTTCTACGAGCCAGGTTCTTAAAGCAAGCCGGTTCTTACAACCCGCCGGTTCTTAGAGCAGGCGGGGATCATAATACCCGCTGGTTCTTAGAGCCAGCCGGTTCTAATAGCCAGCCGGTTCTTGGCGCCAGCCAGTTCTTACAACCCGCCGGTTCTTACAACGCGCCGGTTCTTAGAGCCAGCCGGTTCTTACAACCCGCCGGTTCTTAGAGCCAGCCGGTTCTTACAACCCAGCCGGTTCTTAGTGCCAGCCAGTTCTTACAACCCGCTGGTTCTTACAACCTGCCGGTTCTTAGAGCCAGCCGGTTCTTAGAGCCAGCCGGTTCTTAGAGCCAGCCGGTTCTTAGTGCCAGCCGGTTCTTAGTGCCAGCCAGTTCTTACAACCCGCTGGTTCTTACAACCTGCCGGTTCTTAGAGCCAGCCGGTTCTTAGAGCTAGCCGGTTCTTAGAGCTAGCCGTTTCTTAGAACCCGCCGGTTCTTAGAGCCAGCCGGTTCTTAGAGCCAGCCGGTTCTTAGAGCCAGCCGGTTCTTAGAGCCAGCCGGTTTTTAGAGCCAGCCGGTTCTTAGAGCCAGCCGGTTCTTAGAGCCAGCCGGTTTTTAGAGCCAGCCGGTTCTTAGAGCCAGCCGGTTCTTAGAGCCAGCCGGTTCTTAGAGCCAGCCGGTTCTTAGAGCCAGCCGGTTCTTAGAGCCAGCCGGTTCTTAGAGCCAGCCGGTTCTTAGAGCCAGCCGGTTCTTAGAGCCAGCCGGTTCTTAGAGCCAGCCGGTTCTTAGTGCCAGCCGGTTCTTAGAGCCAGCCGGTTCTTAGTGCCAGCCAGTTCTTACAACCCGCCGGTTCTTAGAGCCAGCCGGTTCTTAGTGCCAGCCAGTTCTTACAACCCGCCGGTTCTTAGAGCCAGCCGGTTCTTAAAACTAGCCGGTTCTTAGAGCCAGCCGGTTCTTAGAGCCAGCCGGTTCTTAGAGCCAGCCGGTTCTTAGAGCCAGCCGGTTCTTAGAGCCAGCCGGTTCTTAGAGCCAGCCGGTTCTTAGAGCCAGCCGGTTCTTAGAGCCAGCCGGTTCTTAGAGCCAGCCGGTTCTTAGAGCCAGCCGGTTCTTAGAGCCAGCCGGTTCTTAGAGCCAGCCGGTTCTTAGAGCCAGCCGGTTCTTAGAGCCAGCCGCTTCTTAGTGCCAGCCAGTTCTTACAACCCGCCGGTTCTTAGAGCCAGCCGGTTCTTAAAACTAGCCGGTTCTTAGAGCTAGCCGGTTCTTAGAGCCAGCCGGTTCTTAGAGCCAGCCGGTTCTTAGAGCCAGCCGGTTCTTAGAGCCAGCCGGTTCTTAGAGCCAGCCGGTTCTTAGAGCCAGCCGGTTCTTAGAGCCAGCCGGTTCTTAGTGCCAGCCAGTTCTTACAACCCGCCGGTTCTTAGAGCCAGCCGGTTCTTAAAACTAGCCGGTTCTTAGAGCTAGCCGGTTCTTAGAGCTAGCCGGTTCTTAGAGCCAGCCGGTTCTTAGAGCCAGCCGGTTCTTAGAGCCAGCCGGTTCTTAGAGCCAGCCGGTTCTTACAGCCAGCCGGTTCTTAGAGCCAGCCGGTTCTTAGAGCCAGCCGGTTCTTATAGCCAGCCGGTTCTTAGAGCCAGCCGGTTCTTAGAGCCAGCCGGTTCTTAGAGCCAGCCGGTTCTTAGAGCCAGCCGGTTCTTTCAATCCGCTGGTTCTTACAAACCGCCGGTTCTTAGAGCCAGCCGGTTCTTAAAACCTTCTTAACACCCGCCGGTTTTTAGAACCCGCCGGTTTTTAGAACCCGCCGGTTCGTAGAACCCGCCGGTTCGTAGAACCCGCCGGTTCGTAGAACCCGCCGGTTCGTAGAACCAGCCGGTTCTTACAACCCACTGGTTCTTACAACCCACTGGTTCTTAGAGCCAGCCGGTTCTTACAACCTGCCGGTTGTTAGAGCCAGCCGGTTCTCACAACCCACCGGTTATTAGAGCCAGCCGGTTCTTACAACCTGCCGGTTATTAGAGCCAGCCGTTTCTTAGAGCCAGTCTGTTTTTAGCACCAGTCGGGTTTTACCCGTCGATTCTTAGAGCCAGCCGGTTCTTACAACCCGCCGGTTCTACGAGCCAGGTTCTTAAAGCAAGCCGGTACTTACAACCCGCCGGTTCTTAGAGCAGGCGGGGATCATAATACCTGCTGGTTCTTAAAGCCAGCCAATTCTTACAACCCGCCGGTTCTCACAATTCTCCGCTTCTTAGAGCCAGCCTGTTCTTACAACCCGCCGGTTCTTAGAGCAAGCCGGTTTTTACAACCCGCCGGTTCTTAGAGCAGGCGGGGATTATACAACCCGCTGGTTCTTAGAGCCAGCCGGTTCTTACAACCCGCCGGTTCTTAGAGCCAGCCGGTTCTTAGATCCAGCCGGTTCTTATAACACGCCGGTTCTTGGAGCACGCCGAATTTTAGGGCACGCCGGTTCTTAGAGCGCGCGTGTTCTTAAGGCCAGCTGGTTCTTAGAGCCCGCCGGTTCCTAGAGCCCGCCGGTTCTTAGAGCCCGCCGGTTCTTAGAGCCCGCCGGTTCTTAGAGCCCGCCGGTTCTTAGAGCCAGCCGGTTCTTAGAGCCAGCCGGTTCTTAGACCCAGCCGGTTCTTAGACCCAGCCGGTTCTTAGAGCCAGCCGGTTCTTAGAGCCAGCCGGTTCTTAGAGCCAGCCGGTTCTTAGAGCCAGCCGGTTCTTAGAGCCAGCCGGTTCTTAGAGCCAGCCGGTTCTTAGAGCCAGCCGGTTCTTAGTGCCAGCCAGTTCTTACAACCCGCCGGTTCTTAGAGCCAGCCGGTTCTTAAAACTAGCCGGTTCTTAGAGCTAGCCGGTTCTTAGAGCCAGCCGGTTCTTAGAGCCAGCCGGTTCTTAAAACTAGCCGGTTCTTAGAGCTAGCCGGTTCTTAGAGCCAGCCGGTTCTTAGAGCCAGCCGGTTCTTAGAGCCAGCCGGTTCTTAGAGCCAGCCGGTTCTTAGAGCCAGCCGGTTCTTAGAGCCAGCCGGTTCTTAGTGCCAGCCAGTTCTTACAACCCGCCGGTTCTTAGAGCCAGCCGGTTCTTAAAACTAGCCGGTTCTTAGAGCTAGCCGGTTCTTAGAGCCAGCCGGTTCTTAGAGCCAGCCGGTTCTTATAGCCAGCCGGTTCTTAGAGCCAGCCGGTTCTTAGAGCCAGCCGGTTCTTAGAGCCAGCCGGTTCTTAGAGCCAGCCGGTTCTTTCAATCCGCTGGTTCTTACAAACCGCCGGTTCTTAGAGCCAGCCGGTTCTTAAAACCTTCTTAACACCCGCCGGTTTTTAGAACCCGCCGGTTTTTAGAACCCGCCGGTTCGTAGAACCCGCCGGTTCGTAGAACCCGCCGGTTCGTAGAACCAGCCGGTTCTTACAACCCACTGGTTCTTACAACCCACTGGTTCTTAGAGCCAGCCGGTTCTTACAACCTGCCGGTTGTTAGAGCCAGCCGGTTCTCACAACCCACCGGTTATTAGAGCCAGCCGGTTCTTACAACCCGCCGGTTATTAGAGCCAGCCGGTTCTTAGAGCCAGTCTGTTTTTAGCACCACTCGGGTTTTACCCGTCGATTCTTAGAGCCAGCCGGTTCTTACAACCCGCCGGTTCTACGAGCCAGGTTCTTAAAGCAAGCCGGTACTTACAACCCGCCGGTTCTTAGAGCAGGCGGGGATCATAATACCTGCTGGTTCTTAAAGCCAGCCAATTCTTACAACCCGCCGGTTCTCACAATTCTCCGCTTCTTAGAGCCAGCCTGTTCTTACAACCCGCCGGTTCTTAGAGCAAGCCGGTTTTTACAACCCGCCGGTTCTTAGAGCAGGCGGGGATTATACAACCCGCTGGTTCTTAGAGCCAGCCGGTTCTTACAACCCGCCGGTTCTTAGAGCCAGCCGGTTCTTAGAGCCAGCCGGTTCTTATAACACGCCGGTTCTTGGAGCACGCCGAATTTTAGGGCACGCCGGTTCTTAGAGCGCGCGTGTTCTTAAGGCCAGCTGGTTCTTAGAGCCCGCCGGTTCCTAGAGCCCGCCGGTTCTTAGAGCCCGCCGGTTCTTAGAGCCCGCCGGTTCTTAGAGCCAGCCGGTTCTTAGAGCCAGCCGGTTCTTAGAGCCAGCCGGTTCTTAGAGCCAGCCGGTTCTTAGACCCAGCCGGTTCTTAGAGCCAGCCGGTTCTTAGAGCCAGCCGGTTCTTAGAGCCAGCCGGTTCTTAGAGCCAGCCGGTTCTTAGAGCCAGCCGGTTCTTAGAGCCAGCCGGTTCTTAGAGCCAGCCGGTTCTTAGAGCCAGCCGGTTCTTAGTGCCAGCCAGTTCTTACAACCCGCCGGTTCTTAGAGCCAGCCGGTTCTTAAAACTAGCCGGTTCTTAGAGCTAGCCGGTTCTTAGAGCCAGCCGGTTCTTAGAGCCAGCCGGTTCTTAAAACTAGCCGGTTCTTAGAGCTAGCCGGTTCTTAGAGCCAGCCGGTTCTTAGAGCCAGCCGGTTCTTAGAGCCAGCCGGTTCTTAGAGCCAGCCGGTTCTTAGAGCCAGCCGGTTCTTAGAGCCAGCCGGTTCTTAGAGCCAGCCGGTTCTTAGAGCCAGCCGGTTCTTAGTGCCAGCCAGTTCTTACAACCCGCCGGTTCTTAGAGCCAGCCGGTTCTTAAAACTAGCCGGTTCTTAGAGCTAGCCGGTTCTTAGAGCCAGCCGGTTCTTAGAGCCAGCCGGTTCTTAGAGCCAGCCGGTTCTTAGAGCCAGCCGGTTCTTAGAGCCAGCCGGTTCTTAGAGCCAGCCGGTTCTTTCAATCCGCTGGTTCTTACAAACCGCCGGTTCTTAGAGCCAGCCGGTTCTTGAAACCTTCTTAACACCCGCCGGTTTTTAGAACCCGCCGGTTCGTAGAACCAGCCGGTTCTTACAACCCACTGGTTCTTACAACCCACTGGTTCTTAGAGCCAGCCGGTTCTTACAACCTGCCGGTTGTTAGAGCCAGCCGGTTCTCACAACCCACCGGTTATTAGAGCCAGCCGGTTCTTACAACCCGCCGGTTATTAGAGCCAGCCGGTTCTTAGAGCCAGTCTGTTTTTAGCACCAGTCGGGTTTTACCCGTCGATTCTTAGAGCCAGCCGGTTCTTACAACCCGCCGGTTCTACGAGCCAGGTTCTTAAAGCAAGCCGGTACTTACAACCCGCCGGTTCTTAGAGCAGGCGGGGATCATAATACCTGCTGGTTCTTAAAGCCAGCCAATTCTTACAACCCGCCGGTTCTCACAATTCTCCGCTTCTTAGAGCCAGCCTGTTCTTACAACCCGCCGGTTCTTAGAGCAAGCCGGTTTTTACAACCCGCCGGTTCTTAGAGCAGGCGGGGATTATACAACCCGCTGGTTCTTAGAGCCAGCCGGTTCTTACAACCCGCCGGTTCTTAGAGCCAGCCGGTTCTTAGAGCCAGCCGGTTCTTAGAGCCAGCCGGTTCTTAGAACACGCCGGTTCTTGGAGCACGCCGAATTTTAGGGCACGCCGGTTCTTAGAGCGCGCGTGTTCTTAAGGCCAGCTGGTTCTTAGAGCCCGCCGGTTCCTAGAGCCCGCCGGTTCTTAGAGCCCGCCGGTTCTTAGAGCCCGCCGGTTCTTAGAGCCAGCCGGTTCTTAGAGCCAGCCGGTTCTTAGAGCCAGCCGGTTCTTAGAGCCAGCCGGTTCTTAGACCCAGCCGGTTCTTAGAGCCAGCCGGTTCTTAGAGCCAGCCGGTTCTTAGAGCCAGCCGGTTCTTAGAGCCAGCCGGTTCTTAGAGCCAGCCGGTTCTTAGAGCCAGCCGGTTCTTAGAGCCAGCCGGTTCTTAGAGCCAGCCGGTTCTTATAGCCAGCCGGTTCTTAGTGCCAGCCAGTTCTTACAACCCGCCGGTTCCTAGAGCCAGCCGGTTCTTAGAGCTAGCATGTTCTTACAGCCCACCATTTCTTAGAGCCAGCCGGTTCTAACAACCCGCCATTTCTTAGAGCCAGCTGGTTCTACGAGCCAGGTTCTTAAAGCAAGCCGGTTCTTACAACCCGCCGGTTCTTAGAGCAGGCGGGGATCAAAATACCCGCTGGTTCTTAGAGCCAGCCGGTTTTTACAACGTGCCGGTTCTCACAATTCTCTGATTCTTAGAGCCAGCCTGTTCTTACAACCCGCCGGTTCTTAGAGCAAGCCGGTTTTTACAACCAGCCGGTTCCTGGAGCAGGCGGCGATCATACAACCCGCTGGTTCTTAGAGCCAGCCGGTTCTTACAACCCGCCGGTTCTTAGAGCCAGCCGGTTCTTAGAGCCAGCCGGTTCTTGGAGCATGCCGGTTCTTAGAGCACGCCAATTCTTAGAGCACGCGTGATCTTAAGGCCAGCTGGTTCTTAGAGCCCGCCGGTTCTTAGAGCCAGCCGGTTCTTAGAGCCAGCCGGTTCTTAGAGCCAGCCGGTTCTTAGAGCCAGCCGGTTCTTAGAGCCAGCCGGTTCTTAGAGCCAGCCGGTTCTTAGAGCCAGCCGGTTCTTAGAGCCAGCCGGTTCTTAGTGCCAGCCAGTTCTTACAACCCGCTGGTTCTTACAACCTGCCGGTTCTTAGAGCCAGCCGGTTCTTAGAGCTAGCCGGTTCTTAGAGCTAGCCGGTTCTTAGAACCCGCCGGTTCTTAGAGCCAGCCGGTTCTTAGAGCCAGCCGGTTCTTAGAGCCAGCCGGTTCTTAGAGCCAGCCGGTTCTTAGTGCCAGCCGGTTCTTAGAGCCAGCCGGTTCTTAGAGCCAGCCGGTTCTTAGAGCCAGCCGGTTCTTAGAGCCAGCCGGTTCTTAGAGCCAGCCGGTTCTTAGAGCCAGCCGGTTCTTAGAGCCAGCCGGTTCTTAGAGCCAGCCGGTTCTTAGAGCCAGCCGGTTCTTAGAGCCAGCCGGTTCTTAGAGCCAGCCGGTTCTTAGAGCCAGCCGGTTCTTAGAGCCAGCCGGTTCTTAGAGCCAGCCGGTTCTTAGTGCCAGCCAGTTCTTACAACCCGCCGGTTCTTAGAGCCAGCCGGTTCTTAAAGCTAGCCGGTTCTTAGAGCTAGCCGGTTCTTAGAGCCAGCCGGTTCTTAGAGCCAGCCGGTTCTTAGAGCCAGCCGGTTCTTAGAGCCAGCCGGTTCTTAGAGCCAGCCGGTTCTTAGAGCCAGCCGGTTCTTTCAATCCGCTGGTTCTTACAAACCGCCGGTTCTTAGAGCCAGCCGGTTCTTAAAACCTTCTTACCACCCGCTGGTTCTTACAACCCGCCGGTTTTTAGAACCCGCCGGTTTTTAGAACCCGCCGATTCGTAGAACCAGCCGGTTCTTACAACCCACTGGTTCTTACAACCCACTGGTTCTTAGAGCCAGCCGGTTCTTACAACCTGCCGGTTGTTAGAGCCAGCCGGTTCTCACAACCCACCGGTTATTAGAGCCAGCCGGTTCTTACAACCCGCCGGTTATTAGAGCCAGCCGGTTCTTAGAGCCAGTCTGTTTTTAGAACCAGTCGGGTTTTACCCGTCGATTCTTAAAGCAAGCCGGTACTTACAACCCGCCGGTTCTTAGAGCAGGCGGGGATCATAATACCTGCTGGTTCTTAAAGCCAGCCAATTCTTACAACCCGCCGGTTCTCACAATTCTCCGCTTCTTAGAGCCAGCCTGTTCTTACAACCCGCCGGTTCTTAGAGCAAGCCGGTTTTTACAACCCGCCGGTTCTTAGAGCAGGCGGGGATTATACAACCCGCTGGTTCTTAGAGCCAGCCGGTTCTTACAACCCGCCGGTTCTTAGAGCCAGCCGGTTCTTAGAGCCAGCCGGTTCTTAGAACACGCCGGTTCTTGGAGCACGCCGAATTTTAGGGCACGCCGGTTCTTAGAGCCCGCGTGTTCTTAAGGCCAGCTGGTTCTTAGAGCCCGCCGGTTCCTAGAGCCCGCCGGTTCTTAGAGCCCGCCGGTTCTTAGAGCCAGCCGGTTCTTAGAGCCAGCCGGTTCTTAGAGCCAGCCGGTTCTTAGAGCCAGCCGGTTCTTAGAGCCAGCCGGTTCTTAGAGCCAGCCGGTTCTTAGAGCCAGCCGGTTCTTAGAGCCAGCCGGTTCTTATAGCCAGCCGGTTCTTAGTGCCAGCCAGTTCTTACAACCCGCCGGTTCCTAGAGCCAGCCGGT
>QVRM01004975.1:167500-346268 GCA_003439945.1 Dermanyssus gallinae | reverse complement strand
CACGGTATACACAAACCTGGCATGTGACAATTTCTTGCGACGTAATTTTAACGATGTCACAACTCAATTAAGCTAAGATGGGCAGCAAGTCACGTTGGAAAAAGATTTTCTAATTATCTGGTCAAGTGCTATATATATATATATATATTCAATTGGAAAAATAATTTGCTTTGACGAGCTCTGCAATTCTTATTATCGATCGTCAAACTGTCCTGCAACACCCTTTATATATATATATATATATATATATATATATATATATATATATACAGGGTCTTCCAAAATTTGTCCAACGAACTTTGGGGTCTATTACAACTTGGCAAAAAAAATCCAAAGGAACAAGAGGGAGGAAGTGTCTTCTTTTGAAGTGATAGCGAAATTTTCAACAGTGGTTGTATTAGGTTTTTATCCTGATATATCTTCTCGAAATCTGCGATTGCGAGCGCCGCAGTCATTCAATCAACAAACCAATCAAACCTGCGTGCTTGGAGAAAATGTTTACATTTGCTTAATGAATTGCGTGTTACGTTAGCTCAAAGCAAATTTGTATTAAAAATCATTCTGAAAAAAAATTCTTGCAATTCTTATATTTAGGCCTTCACGCTCACTTACTCATTTTTAGAAAACACATACGCCCCTTGTTCCATTGGAGAAAAAGTATTTCCGGCCGAGTTGTACTAGCTCCCAAAGTTTGTTGGACGAATTCTAGGAGACACTGTATATATATATATATATATATATATATTTATATATATATATATATATATATATATAGAAAATGCTCCGCGGCATCTGGTATTCAGTCGTACATAACAAATATAAACACGTATATTTAGAAAGCGCGAAAGTTACTGCGATACAGTTGGAAAAAGGTCGGGTACCGTCTAACCAGCGAGATAGCCAATGAATAAGTTAGCCATGATGTTGTGTTGGCTGATGATTCAATTGTTGTTGTTGTTGTTGTTGATGTTGTTGTTGTTGTTGTTGTTGTTGTTGTTGTTGTTGTTGTTGTTGTTGTTGTTGTTGTTTGTTTTCTGTAGCTTTCTTCTACCTCTGCGTATCCGGATTGTCGGTGACGGCCGGCGCTCATAGACTCTGGTGTCATCGGTCGTACAAAGCGCGATGGCCTCTTCGAGTCTTCCTTATGCTGGCCAACTGTTGCGTCGCTCAAAACGACCTCTACGACTGGGTTCGGTATGTGTAAAGCTGCACAAGAAACCTTTAGCGACATCCCTTTGTTTAGACGCCCATGTAGCCGATTCTAGCATTCACTTTTCATATTCATAAATGTATGATATTAGATGTGTAATTATCTTAACTTAATGGTAGTAATAGGCACGGTACAAGTATGTATAGTACTGATAACAATGATCAATTTTCAAGTCATAGTACGTTGGTATAATTCCTATAATAGCAATTCTAGTCGTTCCAATTGTTATGTCTACATGCAACGGTGTTTAAGTGTTTCGATTCACCGAGCGCTCGATGTCAAACCATGGTACGCACTCGTTTTTAAAACGCAAGACAGTACCGGCCAGTAAGAGAAACGCTCCTGGAGAAAATTGCCAAAAGGGTAAAAACAGCAATGGGCGACAAACTTTCAGTTGACTTTTTACTGCAACACTGGTAGTGTAAAGAGGCAACGTCGGCTCGATAATAAGCACAATGAGAGCGATATATATATATATATATATATAATGGAAAGCTAACAGCAATTTATCCTAACTTTTTCTACGTCTTTTTTGTTGATATTACTGCTGCTGCTGATATTCATCCAGGGATCATCGAGTGCACCACAAATTCTCGGATACCGACGCCGACCCGCATAATATCACCAGGGGGCTGTTCTTTTCGCACGTCGGCTGGCTGTTCGTCAGGAAACATCCCGAGGTACCTACTAATTTACGTACCTATTTTGTTTGCTAGGCGATATGACAGGTAATCGATGCCGCTAGGTCAGATCGCACGGTCTCTAAAGTTTTGAAGGCGGGGAGCAAAAGGCTTCAGAAAAAACGTTAACCGATGCTGCAGTGTCACCCATCAACGTGGCCAACCGTAGCGAATCTTCCGGAGCGGGCGGAAAGCTAAGATCGCCAGGCGCCGCATGCTAATTGGCTCTCATTGACTGTCGGTGAACAAATTGTCTAAGCAATCCTAGCGAAGTCGGATGCGTCTCTTTCTGGCAGGGTTGACGCTACAGTTGGTCCACTCGGTATCTGGTCGTCCCTATCTGGTTCCTACCGAGCAAGGTGGCTTAGTAGCAAAGCCATCGCCTTGCGTTTGGGAGGTCGTGGGTTCCTGAGGACTTGGACCGGCCACTCTTAGATTGATGTTCAGAATTTTTAATTTATACAAGGCGAACGCCAGGGTAGATTATAATCAATCATGATAGGACATACAAATGGCAAGGTGCACAGATGCCGCGATAAAAAAGATGGTGCATTACCATCCAGCCCCTTTGATGGTGACGATGTTAGGCATTACTATTGTCTTATTGAATGTCAATATTCACTCTCCAATGACGCATGCAAATACTTTCGACAGAAATATTAAACATTTTTCATTCTCGTTCTTGTATTTATTCAATTCAATCTAGGTTACGCGGCAAGGAGCAAAAATAGACTGCAGTGATGTCGTCAATGATCCCGTCGTCGCCTTCCAGATACGGTAATGGAAAATAATTCATGCCATAGCAGAGACGCGTTACTATTCAAACATAACGTTTATAGCTTATGTTCTTACACGCACACGCTGTATGTCGTACCTATAGCAGCATTTCTGTAGAGCATTTTATAATATGCAATACAGCACAGCATAAAACCTCATATGATCTATTGGTCGTCATATACTACCGTTAGCCCATTTTAGACTGCATTATCTCCAAAATCCCATTATGTCTCTATAATGTAAAGCAATACACGTCGTACGCATATAAGGCATATACTGCTAGACTACTACTTGAACTTGAAGATTTGGCACATAGTCAGAACCTGAGTTTATTGACACGGCACACTCTGAGTAATGACAAACAAGCTACTTAGAACGCTAAAGACCGCCTACGTAATCAGTAAGATGGTTGTAGTTGCTATCAAGGCCAAAATGTTGTTGTGAATTTAAGCTTTACCGCTGATCTTTATCGCCGATGGGTACTTTAATAATTTTGTCCCCAAAAGAGTATAATAGATTTTGTAGCTTAACTTTCTTTCTCCTAAATCACAGCATCGTCTATATATTGCCAATGCTTATTTTAAACTATCTTGACATTATTTTTTCTTAACATTACTTTAAACAGTTGATTTTCTGGCATTTGCTTTAACATACTATATCACGGCTGATGTCATATAAACAATTTCGAACAGTTTCTCTTCGTTTTAGACAATTAGCTCCTTGTTTTCACAGGTTTCGGAATGTTTTCGCAGTTTCCTCATACCGCTTTGCCCATATCCTATCTACTATATTATTCATCGTATGATATATGCCGTCAAATTACTTCCATTATTCCTTAATGTTTTCCCACATGGCTTCTAACACTGCACTTTCTTCCTAACGTGATCTTGTTCGGACTTGTTTTTGCCTCCTTCTGCGCTTACGGATATATGTCACCCACCGAATCTTCTCGTACCATTTCTACAATGCCTACCGTCAAATGGATCGAACGCAAATGCGGGGACTGGACGCGGTATACCGTTCGACGACCGACAGGCATTATATGCTGCTGACGGTCTTGTTTGCATTTCTCATACCCACCTATGTGCCCGTCTTCTTGTGGGGTGAATCGGTGTACGTAGCGTTCTTCGTTTCGACCATAATTCGTCTGGTAAGTTGTTCTTAACCTGCCGGAGAGATGGTAGTAGTAGCTGTTGTCTGTAGTTAAGTTAAATGTGTAAGTTAGTCGTCCCATTTGTTTTCATCAAGGTGCAAATATGTAAATTGCTGCAATTATATATACATATATATGTATATATATGTATATATATATATATATATATATATATATATATATATATATATATATATATATGGCTTAAACGTTTATGCCTCACAATTGTATTAACTAAATAATATGTTTTGATCCCTGGCATTGATCAACTTGTTCTTGAGCGATGCCCATTGAGAATAAACAATTCACCATACTGTCCACAACTGGCTTGGCTTGCTGGAAAGCTTGCAATGTAAAACGCTTTAATAAAACTTGCTTTAAGGTTTCATGTCTCGGTAGGGATCAATACGTCAATCCTATGACGCTCAACGGGTAAATAAACATCAAGGACTTCTCCGGTGATGATAGATGAGCTTTGGTTCTTCGGAGGACGAGCATATAAGTGCAAGCCCTGCTCCTTTTGCACCCTGATCTATTGGCGTCGTCCCTTCCCGGCCTCTTGGAAGACTATTTGATGATCTTGCGGCGTTTGGTTGACGGACCTCTTCTATATTGGGGTTAGGTGAAGCATCATGTTGATTGTCCGGGAGCCGCCGTTTTCCGGTCCGTTTAAGCTCTTGTGCGAATGCATTGTCATACTTCTGTTGAGCTTCAGCTCCACTTTCTATGAATTGCGGGTCATGTTGTTGTTGTTAACCTTCTTCTAAGCCACCAATTTGACGCCTAAAAAGCAAGCACTCCAAGCAATGTTGTTTGCTAAGGGCTCTGCTACTTCAGATATCATTTTGTAGGAGTAGCAAATGCATTGTACCAAGAGCCGTCGAGTGTGTGTTGCAAATATTGTCATTACTTTAAGTTACCATTTGGCTTCTCCTTCCGAGCATGAAGGGTTAGCTTATTACATGCTGTCGTAAACTGAAAAACACTGACAACGGTTACACATGATACATTGTAAAGCGCTTTGAGCTTAACGGAAACTGCAGCAGCCAGTATTAGGATCTCCTTCTTACGAAAGCCTACGTACAGCCATCGTAACCGCAGCTGTTCGGTCGTTCGCAAAATCTTCGCTAACCTCAATGCTAAGGCTGCGTCAGGTTTATAAAACGTTCCTAAAATTACTGCGGTTCCCTCTGCATTTGGAAGATAATCTCACTGTTCTATTTTCCGCAATAAACCTTATTTTTCACCGAGCAAGATGGCTTAGTGGCAAAAGCCTTTGCCTTGTATTCGGGAGGCCTGGGTTCAAGAGAAGATGAATGCCAGAGTGGATCAAAAATCGACCATGATCGGCAAAAAACGGGGAGCACAGGTGTCTCAGTAAAAAGAGACGGTTCATTACCATCCAACGCCCATTAATTTTTTTAAGTTTTTCCTCCATGGGTTGCTTTCTACCGTTTATGTTGAGATTATTTGCCTTATACGAAGCTAAGTCGCTATTTAAAACAGGCGCCCGGCTGAACAACAACGCATTGTGGAGGTCTGGCTATGCATATATAAATATATATATATATATATACTAGCACTAGATATTGTTAAGCAAGCGTTCGTTGAATGTACATGGGCTCACATTATTGCTCGCTATGTTGCGTGACTGTTGACACTGACACAGGTGATCCAGCTGAATGTGACGTGGTCAGTTAACTCGTTCGCCCACTACTTCGGCGACAAGCCTTTCGACGACACGATTTGGCCTACCGAGACGAAATTCGTCGCGTTTGCGGCCGCTGGCGAAGGATGGCACAACTTCCACCACACGTTTCCCCACGACTACGCCTGCTCCGAGCTTGGATGGTCAGTACAATAAAGCTAACTGCATTTAGAGCGTATACACCTGATTTTACACAAATGTGCTTCAATGGCACATAGATTATCCCGTAGAGCGTCTGCATTTAATCAAAGTTTCTAGGTTAGGCTATTAGTTTCATGCATTCAAATCCTCGTTTCGCTGCTGTCTTGTGTACCGAGCGTGTTCCTACTTGTAAATATGTTCTTGGAATTAATAAAATAGGCGTAACTTTAGATGCCGACGTGCGGTACGATTGTAAAGTTATCCCCAATAATAGGTAGTTGATTCTTGCCGATTGTTAGCCTGTCCGTATAGCACGTGGTCTGCGAACTAGAAGAACTCAATAATAAATATTAAACAGATAAATGCTAGCAGACACAGTAACGGAAAGTAATGCCTTTAGTGGGTGTGGGCCCAACACTACCCGCCTACACATGCGAGCCACATTTTCCAGTCTATTCGTCTATACGATTACTATATTCTATTCGTCTATACAAAAAAATCTATTAGACAACCCGAACTCTTCACCGAAAATAATCTAAGGGCTTAGCAACAATCAGGCGACATCGATATGGACACGAATTGCAAGTGTGACAAGGCATTCTTCTAACCGATACGAATCATTCTATGCAGGTTCCTCAACCCAACAAAACTCTTCATCGACTATATGTGGCTTCTTGGTTTGGCCTACGATTGCAAGCAGGTTAGTGGTGACATTTGGAGCGGTTAGCGTGCTAAACGCGCACACGCACAAGAAAACCAATTAGAGATTTCGAATCAACGTAGTAGCCAGCCAAGGATAACACTTTTATACCACAAATATTGTTATTCTTATATGTGAATGTGTGTTATCTTAATTGGGTCATTTTTATATGTCTTGTAAAGCTCTGCCTAAATATAATCACTCAAATTGGAACAAAAGGGCTAGAATTATTTTTTTTTAAAGGAGGTTGTTTTTAATTATAGACCATTCTCCGTCCTATACGGGCTTGGAACTCATCCTGCGGCTATCTTATATTCTACATGAATTTATCACATATAGTGAGTGTGTTTTTATCTACACACTATTCAAAAATCCTTTGTACACATACATTTTGCGCGTTTTCTAATATAACGATACTATGGTCAGCGATTATAATGGTACTGTTGGCTCCCCTAACACTCGTGATGTGCCTAGAGATCCTCAGGTATGTGAGCGTCCGATGAACCGGACCTGCGCTGCCCGACGCGTTGATTAACGAACATTGTACTAGACGCGGGTGTTCTCAGCTTACAGCTTCTTGATCAACTTCTTAATTACGGCATTGTGTGGGGAACGTCGCTGGCAACCGGTTGCAGCGAAATGCAAAGTGGCTATTAACCTCTAACAGAAGTGTGATTTATATATACAACAAGAGTCGGAAGGAAGGTTTCTTAGTCTGCAACCGGAACGAACACAAGAGCTATCACAAAACGCCACGATGTATTAAATTGTTCATAATTTTTTTTTTGTAATTAAATTATTAATCTGACATTAGGCCCCTAATCGTGATAAACCGAGTTTACTATCATGGCTCAAATGCGGCTAGATTGAGGGCTAATGTGCAATTTCTCACTATATTCCTATATCCCTCTCAAACCTATTCTAGGTGAGCCAAGAGGCGATGGACAGCATAAAGCTCCCGCAGTGGCGACGGTACAAGGCGACCGGCCTGTCCCGCCGGGGCCAACACGAAGCTCGAAAGCGAGTCGTTGGCGGAGGCGGCGGAGGCGGCGGCGCCCGAAGACGCCTTAGGATACTGAGACCGCCTTGCTTGACCGCTGTTAACACCTCTGGTGAATGTTAGCAGCCGTAGCGTAGCGGTGGTAGTCGTCGTTGTACTAGCGGTATCCAGGTTTCAGGAACAGCAAAGCCACCGCCACCTGCACCTCCACCACTAGGTGGAGGTGCAGGTGGCGTCAAGGTGACCTACAGTCGGACGACAACCAAACGGTTGTTGTCGAACATCCTGAACGGTTTTTGGCGCCTAACCTCGTAACAATCACTCCATACGTACACCCAGTGCACCGGTGATCGTAATGTGTCGTCTGCTGCATGCCGTCGCTTGTCCGTCTGTACGTCTACTTTGTTGTACGCGTTCGTATGTTCCCCACCATGCATTGTAACGTCTGTAACGTGTTCTGTAACGAGGGTACTGTTACTGCTACACTGCTACTACCACCACGACTTTACAGGCACTACACTTCCTATGTTCGCCGCTACGAGCGTTGCCGGGGACGGTTGTAAACGAATCTCACACGCTCACACAAGTAGAAACATTAAAAAGATGGCAGGACAACAAAAACCAATAGCGGACAACAGACAACACAAAACAATAGAAGCAAAGAACATCAAGTCGTTTGGTCGGTATCCTGCAGCTTTGCCAAGAATAATGCCCCGTGTGCTCCGAACTCGAACAGCCAATGTGTACTGTCCTTTGTCATGTGTTCAACGCGTATACTGTAATGTTGTGACCGACCGTGCATCTGCTGCCTGTGGATGGTACTTGATGCGTACGCCGAGGGATAGTGGCGGCTTGCCATTGCGTTAGTTCAACGGTTGGTGTCATTGTTATGACGGGGAAGGTGTTTTTCACTGCTTGTTCTTGGTTGTTGTTGTTGTTGTTTCTACCGTTGCGGGCGTTAGTCCTGTTTGCTTACGTTTTGTGGTCATTGTGGCACGTCGAGTCAAGGACACACGGAAAAAGCATCCTGACCAGCGGTATTTGTGTACGTTTGACTTAGTACATATATATATATATATATATATATATATATATACACACACATATATATATATATATATATATATATCAAGTCAAGGACACACGGAAAAAGCATCCTGACCAGCGGTATTTGTGTACGTTTGACTTGGTACATATTTATATATATATACACACACACACATATATATATATATATATATATATCAAGTCAAGGACACACGGAAAAAGCATCCTGACCAGCGGTATTTGTGTACGTTTGACTTGGTACATATATATATATATACACACATATATACAAACAATCATATGAATGATTAGTTGTCGTCTGCTTTGGTATGCATGCTTGTATGTGTGTGTGTGTGTGTCGTCTGGGCGCCTGAGTCGGAGGAGCGTTGCTAAGGCCTGACGAGATTACCGCAAAGGTGCCGCAAAGCAAGTGCGCGATGTGCTGTAGCTTCTCCAGCTAGGCGCTCGCCTCTACCTGCTCCCATCTCTTCCCCTATAGATAGTCATTACGTACGAAACCTGAGCCGACGCTTGCCGCCGAGCAACGCCCGTAGATATCAGGTCACGACACCCTGTGTGACTGACAAATCAGCCGATACAGATCCGATTCCACGGATCCGGCTGCCTTTGACTCTGTCTGTCCTTCCCTCCCTCCCTCTCTCTCTCCTAAATATATATATATATATATACATTTTGTTTTATGTCAGTTTTTCAGTGATGTCTCACGCCCTATCTCCCTATGATTTCCATTGCCTGTATTTATGATCTAAAAACAAACTGCAGCCTCCGCGCGTCTCTGCAAGTCTGTTTATGTATGCGTTTGTAGAACCTACATGTCAATGTCTACGTGCGCACGCAGACGTGTAACTTGGCCTATCGCCAAATTAACCAACATATATATATATATATATATATATATATATATAGTCTGGAGTGCATTAATAGTGTTCTAGCTTCCCTGTAAACGGGGACGCAGAACTACACTTCCTTTCTAGACAAGACTACTAAGCTAACAAAGAGACTACTAATTTTCAGCCACTTCGCACTACAAGCAACACAGCAAAAAAAGAAAATGACCAAAAAGAGAGAGAGGAATACGAGACGAGGAAGCTGACAATGTTTAACGCTAACTGATTTTTAACTTATCCTTTTAGAATTATGTTATATACCTTTGTCTTGGTGATAAGAACAGTGCGCACATGTGCGTATTGAGAAGAAGAAGATTGGCAGCGAAAATCGCCAGTACTATATTCGAATCCCTTTAGTCTAGCGCAAATAAGACCCATATTAGCTTATCAGGAAAGAACAAGGACCACAACAAAATTCAGCTTAACTAGTTTAATACAAACTGACTATAATAGTCATTACTATACGGTATATATCTATATATATATGCCTTGCAGCGTATAGTTAAACTATTAAGTGCGTTTCAGCTTCCTCGCCTTTTTTCTGTAATGCAGGAAACCCTTTCTTTTAGCATATATATATATATATATATATATATATATATATGCGGAATGTCCTTTTGTGAAAATAATAGCGATTTAGTTGCGGCGCGAGGCTTTTATAGATCGGAGCTCGCAGGGTGACGAGTAACGTCCCACATAGTTGCTCAACTCTACACTGAATGGCACGACTAATGGAGCGTCATGCATCTCTACTACAGGACGTGTAGCCATTTGCTAAGTTTACGATAAAATGAATGGATGAAGCTCTTATCCAAAAAGACACGACGCCACAAGTAAGGCAGTGTACATTGCTACAAAGTTATACGAAGTGCTTAGGGAAAACCAAGTCCATACGAGGTCGTGAAAACATCTAAGGTACTGTTAAGGGTGTTTTTCCTATTTCGATTTTTGGATTGCCTACATTAATTGTTAACGTTCCCGAAATTTGTCGACCCCGAAGCATTCTATATATATATATATATATATATATATATATATATATAACTATGTGAGTGCTGTGAGTGCACTGAGTGACGAAGTTAAGAAATATTTATAATGCATTTGTGGCGCCTTTACTACCGCGTCGGTGAGTTCAGTATACAGTTCTAGTACAAAAGCCGTTCACTCGACGAAGCATTAGTCAACGAAGAAATGATGCCAGACTACCTCACGGACTTCATACGTCGCGCTCGTCGTGTCTGAAGCACTCAACGACTCGTTTCGACTTCATCACCATATAACGTTATCGTTATTTTCGTTGTGATAGTAAAAATAAAATATTGTTATCTCGGCCAACCGAAGTCTCTTGAAATGTTACATGCAATAATAATAATAATAATAATAATAATAATAATAACAGATACTGTACATACAATTACTACTCTGACTTGATCGTTTCAAATAAACAATTTTACTAGAATATTGTTATTGATGTATTAGTGCATTTAGATAGTGCCGTTAGTTAATTCTCAACTGTTCATAGTAATCGAGCTACTGCGGAAATAAGAGTTCTGGGCAAGTTCTGGCTCTTGCAACCGTAGTGGCGGTGACAACATATTTACAGAAATCATTCCACATATAACTCGGCTGGGAACTGCTTTTATATTATATCAAACATTATTATACTATTGCTATTACTACTGTTACTATGAAAAGCATATGGCAGTACGGCAGTACATCAGATGGCCAGCTACTCCACCTTTCGTTGTATCCATTCTCCCATGTTGGACTCCCCGCCGTATGGGCTATATGTCGCTCCCCGTACTTGGATCGTTTGAAACGCAAACATTAAGCACGGTAACTTATGATAATTTATCACTACCCGGTCCGCTCATCAATGGAACCGAGCCTTAGGTATCTACAAATGGCTACACTATCGTAGGCAAGGCAAACTTAATTAAATCATTAACTAATTATGTAATCATTTATGGGCTACGTGGAAAAACATTGAGTGCACATGTGTAAGTGTAGGCATATATAGATTATGATATCTCAAGCGAGGCATTCGGCGAATTATATGTTGGCTTCTGTGTTGTCCATTCCAAAACAGGAGAGGAAGCGTATACAAACGTTTTGTTTTTGCTTTAACAACCAGTTCGAAATCGAGCGATAGATGAAAGCAGCCACGGCGATCGGTTGATACCGTATGAACGGTTTCGTTAGTATATATATTTATATCGTTACACCGCATGTATTTAAAAGTGCAAACTTTGCGAATTGTCTTTGCTGCAACATATCCTCAAATGTTTCAGTTGAAAATTGGCATCTTTCGACACAACCGCAAAAGGGCGTTTTGGCAACAATCGAATTTGGCTCATCTCAGCTAGGTTAGGAAATGAATAAGTACTATTATATATATATATATATATATATATATATATATATATATATATATATATATATATATATAACATGACGTCGGTAGCACTAACATACAACTCCTCGAGCATTATTATAATAATAGAAAACCAGTCAAAAGAAATAAGATCGTATCAAGATTTAACTACCTCATTTAATAGATATTAGTCTAAGGACGCTTAACCTAGTCATGTCTTTTGTATTTTTACCATAAAGTGTTGAACATGCACAAACATGATTTTTAGTAATAATGATTTCCATTATTAGTTTTATTAGTTGTCAGTTCTTACAATTGTTTGAATAAACGAATTTACTGTTGTCAGTTAATATCGTGTTAGCCCACGTTCCCTATGCAAACAGCCACTGACGTTATCTGTCTTAGAAACGTCGAAGGGCGGTCTTTGTTTTCTTTTGCAGTATGCTCTTAAAAACTTGCGACACTTCCTTCCAGTGTGACGCTGATTCAATAATGATTTTTCTTCTCAGCTGCCGTAGACCATATATATTAGGTATGAGTCGTGCGAAGTAATTTACGTTTAAGACGCCGAGGTACTTTACGTTGTTGACGAGTGCGATCTCCTGGCCTTCTAGATGGAGGTGAAGGGCAAGACATTTTCGGCGGCCCCCCAAGAGGGAAATTTTTGACGGCCTCGCTTTTGGCTGTGGCGAGGGCAAGCCCCGCCTCTTGCATCCAGCGACCGACGTCGGCGAGTGTTTCGTTCGCACGGCTCTGCAGCAGGTCCGCGGTCCGAGCCTGAACGGTTAGGACCACGTCGTCAGCGTAGGCAACGAGGTTAACGCCGGAGGGGGCGGTCCCTCAGCTGCAGCACGTCGTAGTAGGTAATGATCCATAGCAGGGGCCAAGTAAAGAGTCCTGTGGCTACCCTGCAGTCATGTTATAAACGGACCCGAGGGGCTGGATCGTCCTGTCATGTAGATAGTTAGATATAAGCTTCCGTAGATAAAAGGGAACCTTCTTTCTGTGGAGAGTCTCCAGGATGACTCTCCACGGCAGGCTGTTAAAAGCGTTGTTGATATCCAATAAAATGTTGTGCTTTACCTGAAAATCTTACTTACCTCAAACACTTATAGGACCCAGTATCTGTATAGCAATAGGCATAGAGCCACAGACATTGTGGTGGTAGCTGCTTGACAGCTAGGCATACTTCCTTCGCTTTTCCGAATTTGCGTGTCCTGCCATGGCTCCCCTACAAGGCTGCGCCAAAGGTATGATAACGCCCCATGTAATAGGCAGTTACAACCCAAACAAGGCTTTTGCCGTATGACCATAGAAGTATGGTTTTCTCAATTCCATTGAGCTTAGCGTGTCTTATGAGCCTGTCGGGTCTTTTTAGGCAGCTTAACGAGTGTAGACCGTCAGAGTCAACCGGCTCACCACACGACATGCATAAGAACCACCACACGATATGTTGCGTCATCGTTTGGCTGGCTTTCTCTTGCTTTTGTGAATTGCCGCCTATGACTAACATTTCACACTTAGGAGCTCTGAGTGCCAGCGGTTCTTCGAACTGTAGTATTGCCTGTAGATCTTCTGCTACGACGTCCGCAGGACCACCTCGAACACTTGTTGGGCCCTCTGCTTGTAAAGAAGCGCGCGTGACATGCACGGTGGCTTCTGCTCCTCCTCTTTTGGCAACCCCAACTGGATGGGGAGGGACTGTTGTCGCAATGGTCAACTCATGGTCAACGCAATCTTGAAAGCCATTATTCGTAAGTCGCCAGTCCGCGCGCAATCGGTCTAATTGAGTTATTCTTTTTTCTAAGAGTGGCCAGGTTTGCACAACAAAACAACACAAAATGACGTTAAGGTACCATTGAGTACTGTGGACACAAAAGAACTTAGTTATTTTAGCAGACGTTCTGGAGAAGCAGTTGTCTGGTCGAGCATGTCATAAAGATGTCGAGAACACAAACGATCCAAATTTGCTCCACTTTGAAGGAAAATTATATAATGGTCTTAGTTAACTTGGTAATTTAATAAGTACCCCGATCTTATCAAGTTTAGATTTTGTATGCGATTCGTTATGTCTGAGAAGAATAGGCCCCTATTCTCCGGCAGCAGAACAAATATTGCCCTCTTGTGTTAAAGGGCAATTAAGCAGAGATAAAAAAAAAATTATCTCTGCTTGGAGTACACTATTTGCATCTTTACTTGCATGATATATCTTGCCAATTGTGCTGAGTGCAGTTTTGAGATCTATTTCAGCTGCAATATTCTCAAATATTTACGTCAGTGCGGTGTGCGTTGCGGAATCATTTTTTTGCTCCACGGTGCATGACTCTGGCAAGTCTCAAGTTCTTGCTGGTACGTGCCAGAACCTGTACTAATAAATTTGGATTAGATTGAAGGTCTAAGGTGAAATGCATGCGATAATTTAGTCCCATCTATTACTAATTGGTAGATTTCGAGGAGGAATCTGAGAGTCAAGGGAAATTATGTGGGTTTCAGAGGTTCTGCACAACGACCACATTGCTTGCATACATATGGAGTCTGAGAGAAAGAAGCAGCCTTTCTTGGTTTGGTATCGGTGGATTCACTGGATGTGTGTGATTGTGGTCTTCAGTACCGGCAGTATCTTGAGTCTGAGATTGGCATCGCTTTTATAAAAACTGTTGTTGCCGGTACTGAAGACAACAATCACCACATCCAGTGAATCTACCGATGGCAAACCAAGAAAGGCTGCTCCTTTTTCTATATAGTTTTCAACCTCCGCAAGTGTTGTCAATGGATGCGCGGGCACCTTCGCAGTTGACGCAATGAGTTTTCTGTTAACATTCACACATCTAGAGTCCGGGACAACCGCATTTCCAACATGTGGAGTAATTTTACTTTTAACACTCTGAAACTTTATGTCCTTACTTATGGCATCGTAGGCACTGCAGCAAAGATTCTGCTCACAATGTGATTTTGAAAACCCAGCAGAGGCATAGAATCGGACTCTGGATAAAATTGTTCACACTTTTGTTGCGTTACTTTTTGCAATGGCATATATTTCTTGTCCTAATAAAAAAAAAACTAAAATATCGTTCTAGGTGAGCTGAGAATTAACTCCATGGGTTCGACCCAAAAAATGCAGATATATCTGGGCATTGCTGTATACTCACACCACACACTTGGTCCAGCCTTTTCGCTATAAGCAGCTGGTCAGGGTTTTTTAGGCAAACCGCCAATTTCCATTGCGTTGTAATTCGGGCGTTGGCGTCTGGGCAAGACTCACTGAGCTCTAGGATTATCTTAAAAACACTAGAAGATATTGGCGTTTCGGGATTATCTGGGAAGTGGAACAATAGTTCTGACTGGGTCGCCGTAGAAACAGCCTATCGTTGACTCCGAATAACTATAGACACAGTCGATTTAGCTACTTTCTTTGCGACTGTTTTCATCGCCTTCTCTGGCCGAGTTGGAACGTTTTTGTTTGTTCTGGGAGGTTTCAGGAATGTATGACGCACACGCGCCACTAGCAGTCTGCGTGAGTGGTGTGAGACTCACAAACCCACTAAACCCGGATTCCTTTCCACCCCCCAGACTCGGTATTACTTTGGCATTACTTCGAATCCGTGAGAGAGGCGTCTCTGCCGTTCTCCTTCAATCACCTCTATCCCTGTTGGAACTTGGTTCTATCCCTCCCATCCATCCTCACCTCCGGTACCGTAAAACGTATTGCTTTAGACGGCTCACCAATCGGGTCATTCACCGTCACCCTCTCCATTCTGTCCGACAGCCTGGCTTCTCGGCGCTAGCGTTCTCTTTCTGCTGCCATTTTCCTCGATAACGTTGTCGGCCTGTGGCACTTAGCAATTCACTTAAGATTCTCCTCACCTTTTCGTCTACCGTTTTTGCAGCCTAACGTAGGTGACGCGTAAGATGGCTACGCAGGCAGCCTGCACCACAGATGTGCTGTGGTGCAGGCATATATATATGGTGTAAGACTTGTAGACACTTTTTAACGCTCTGACAACTACAGTTTAAACGCTAAGTTGCTTGTGGTACGATATCGTCTAAACGCGTCCATGGTCATCGCGTTCTCGTTTCTGGATTTATAGAGGCGTTCTCCAGCAGAGGTATATAGCAGCAGGGCAATGAAAATCACGTCTAACAAATACAATTAGAAAAGCCGGGGCTAATACTTGCGATAGTTTCGCAACTCATGGCTGCCATGGCAACGCCTCGTTTCGAACGGTGCGTCAGCCGCCTAAGTCATCGCCGCTGGAAACTACTTCTTCTTCACATCGATCACAGCACGTGCATTTTAAATAAAAATCTCACGTTTTTTGGGCACCTCGATCCGAACGTGACTACTTCCGGCAACCACAATCAGCCGACATTAACATTGTTCTTACTTCTCTCAGTGCTAACCATTGCAAGAAACAAAAGTGTATATCTGGGAGTTTTTTCAAAGTCTTATTGCATCATAGTCTACAACCTTCAATGTAGAAGCGGCATTCCATTTACGTACATCCAAAGAACTTTGCTTGTAGAATCTGGTGAATCATTGTAACAGGTACAAAAGGGTAACTTTTTTCTATTGTAGCATTTTCGTAGATTGTTCATATGAACATGCTACGCTACTCATTTAGATTCAATTGACCTGTGAAGGAAATAGACACTGACGTAAAGGAGACTATCACGTTTAAAATATTTGATTTTATTACTTCCTGTGGATTAAATCCGTCATCTTATATATTGAATTGTTTACCTTGTCAGATCGCATCTACTCAGTAGATACGGGGGCCCCTGATTTGAGTGAAGAGGGTACTTCTCACCATCTAAAGACTCTTCTCAGTCGTTAAACTTAGCTTGTCTCGTAAAGCTACCCGGCATCTAAGACAACTCAGAGGTTGTAGGCCAAAATCTATCACGCCAAATAATATAAATGAAAAAGACGCGCAGAATAGACGGCCCAGTCCGAGACCAGATCCCCCGAACCTCCTCGATGACGGATCTTGTCCTAGTAAAAAGACCTTGTTGGTGTCAGTGTATTTAGGATTTTTCTTAAAGGTTTTATGCCTTCCGCCCAATATGCGCTAGTTAACGCATTTCTAATAGGAGAATTTTTAGAACACCCGAGAATCTGAAGTCTAGACGTACAGTTTTTCGGGGAATAAGCGAGAATCTGACGTTCATATTATAGTACCGTAATGTAAATTTATTGTGTCCTAAGACCGAGAGGACCTCCAAAAGGAAGCATACCTCTTAGCCACATGCGTTGCAAAGAGCACGTGTAGAATTATATTACGTTATTGGGGCCTTAATGCCAGAACCTCTATTCCATTTCATCCGTCTCTAAAACTCCACAAAATGTTTTCGTAACTGGTTAAATCCATTGTTTTCAATCTTGGATGGTAGGCCATGAGGCATTAAACTTTAAAGTGACTTCTAAAGCCGGATTGCAATGCACCAGCCAACTGATGGGTCTGACCTATACGCTGCCGGAACAAAATACTTCGATACAACTGTAGTACCTAAGAGCTTTTTCTTTCGTGGAGCGTTAAACGTATAATTTCAGCCCACTACAATAAAGTAATTGGATGGATTCATACTCTAAGGGTCACGCATCTTCTACGCTTGTCAAATCTATTCTTAGTTGCATCTAAACAAATTCCATCCCAGGTACTGTGAAGAGCAGCCGCTGTTCATGCTAACCCGGTATCCTATCTGATCATTTTATCTATTGCGTTCGGTAAGTTAAGTTCAATCCCGTCATTCCCCGCATCAAATCTGGTGACAGATTTGCAAAAAAATCCGTATTTCAATACAGTCGACATCAATATCCTAATTGCCAAACTCGGAGTCTATGGTGGTGACGAGCGCCTTCAATCGTGGCTACGTTCTTTTTTCTCAGAAAGAAAACAAATGGTACAGATCAATCAAATAAAGCCCATATAATAACAATGGTACAGAGATTTTCAGATGCCGAGAACAACTCAGTTGGAGTGGCTGATGAGAATTTGTGGCACACTGCAGTTCAACATATTTATAAACGATATATTTGAAAACATGGCTGGCTGACCGTATTAGCTGATGATACCACAGCAATCTTTGTCGGCGATTCAACACAAGGTAGACAATATGATTAGGGACGACCTTAAACGATTGTCAGATAGGTTAAGAGTCAGTGGCTTGTCCATAGTCAAAGCTCGGTTTTATCAGGTTCTTATCACCTCGTCTCTTATATCAAGTATTGACCGTGAGGTATTTATTATTATGAGAAATTCCACTCTTGGCATGTCTAATTCCATAAAATTTCGACTCAAGACGCTTAATTCAGGTAATACCCCAACAAACCAGCTTTCATATATGAAACAAACCGATATCAATGCCGACCGATTGCAGAGCGAAGCCTGGCATCCTTTGGGATGTTAGCACGCCGCGGCGCCTTTTAAACAATAAGAAGACCATTAAAGAGTGTACTTAAGTAGTTTTTTTTCTCGGTTAATGCGGCCTCGCTACATTTTGTAGATAGGCGTCGTAACAATATCAAGCTTCGGTTCTACATATTGGAACGAGCTCCCTCCAGGGGTTTGCGCAACCTGTTCTTCGACAGTATTCAAACAAAATGCTAAACAATACTATTTAGGTACCTTACTTCTATATCATCTGCAGTGCCATAATACTATGGTGGCAATATACAAAGTGATAAGAAAGTACAAATGTAGGCCACTCGTTAAAATAGTCAAACTGTTCTATCTGAGTGTTCGTCTGCTTGTGCTTTAATTTGTCAGACACATTTGTGCTTTGAATCTGGTTTGGAGAGCGTGTGTATTCTCTCCATAAGTAAAGCTTATATAGCTTCCTTTTTTATATTTACTTAGCTGCTTCACATTACATTAGGCACATGTCGAAAATCTCACTTAATCAATACTCATGCTGGACCCTCAACGTTTCATAGAGGTGAGCGCGGCGCAGTGGTGGCAAGTGGTTACGCCCTCGAAAGTAGGGTATTGTCAGTATTACATCGTTATTAAACAGCGACCACTCAGTTAAGCTGTAGAATAAATTTAGGTGGGGCGAATAGTTAGTTTTAACCGTCTGACTTGAGTAGGCAACTAAAACTAGTCACACGTAAAGCACATTTGGCTCAGTGACATTTCTTACGATATAACGAATACCAAAATGCTTTCTTTGGAATGCACGCTGAATGTGTTTATTTTCTGCACGATCGCAACATGTTATTGTATTGATCATACAAGCTCAAGCATAGAACATCACCGAATCACAATGTTTGTTTCATTCATCACGCCCGGTACAACAAACATTAGTAATTTTTCTCTCACTCCTATAAAAAAAACTTCACCTCCCTCCTCATTCAAGCGAAAAGAAAAAATCAGTTCGACAATTCCCTAAATTTGGCTCATTTGCTTTTTGACAGCCCGCACATATTTGGTGCGGCAAGAGTCACTAGAGTGTACTAAACATGTTGACATAAAAGACAAAGTAGACTAACTACGTTTCGTTACGTCAAGTTTCATTGAAAAGTACTTTACATGCCGGTATGTCTAAAATTATCATTATGGTAGCCACTCCGGGACTTTTGGACATTGTCGATATGACATACCCAATTATATGATGACTTTGTGTAACTCAGGAGTTGTTATCAAAATTTCCCGCTCAATAGTTTCCTTTAGCTAGTCTGTGGTTGTTGGATTACTGGTGGGCATCTTGACCTTGAAAACAAACTCACAGAAAAGTTCAGGAACGTCAGGTCCCACGACCGAGGTAGCCACGACTGTCTGCTTTCTAGGTAGATGCCGCGCATCGCGTGACGCGTAATTAGGTGGTGGAGATGTTTCCAAACAAACTCAGTCGCATGCTTGCTAAAAAGGAAACTTTCAGTCAAAATTTTAAAGTCGTCTACAGTGTAAAAAGTTGCGGAAAACTAAATATGTGGATAACCATATATATGATTTATTGGTTTGTTCAGCTATCGCCCTGGGCAGCACCCGTTGTTTGTCCGAGTTTAGGATGTTCGGTAACACAGATTTCAGTATCACATACTTCTCCTATATATGTATATATATATATATATATATATATATATATATATATATATACATACATACAGGGTGACACTATTTTTGTGTCCAAAACGCTAGGGTATAGTCAAGCTCGGTGATAAAATCATTTTTGCCAATAAAAAGGGGGAGTGGAAATGCTTCGTATAGCAGTGAGATCTTTTTTTAATGAATTTTTTTGAATTGTGATTATAGGGGTGGCTGTCCCGACATACGTTTACAGAATGTACGATTGTGAGAGAACGCATTTCTCAATTTAAAAACCGATTATTGCCAGGATACTTCCGAATATACATGGACCGCGGGCTCGTAAAAGAAAACTACTGATGACGGTAGCGGAGTCAATCGCGCTCTTCGGGGCTGCCGTTTGGGCCAGGGCGACTCTTAAGTCAAAAAAAGCAAAGTTGATCCTGCGCAAAACACAGCCCTTAGGGTAATACAAGGCTACAGAACGGTCAGCACAAACGCATCTGCTGCTTGCCGGAGAAATCCCCTGGGACCTTAAGGCGTCCGAAAGACAGCGCCTGTGGGATATTGGCACACCCACAGAGAGCGACAAAGAAAGAGAGAGAAACGCCACTATATAGAGCTGGCAAGCAGAGTGGGACGCAATTCCCTTTGGTGCCCCCGGAAAGAGTCTCAGCAAACTGCTCCCAAACATACGAGCGCGGATAGCAAGGCCGGGAGGGGACTTAACCTTCTACCTAACGCAGGTTCTCACGGGACATGGCAACCTCCAGTCATACCTTTACCGAATAGGGAAGGCCCCATCAGAAACATGCCTTTTTTCCCGCCGTGGAAGACACCCCACAACACACACTCCTCAGGTGCCAGGCATGGGAAGAGGCCAGAACCATGGCAATTAGAAAGATTCGTGAGAGATGGTCAAGGGCGGGACTTACCTATCCCGAAGTACAGGACCCCCCGCGAAATGGTATAAAAGAGTTCGTGGAATACATCCTGTGTTCGACCCAAACATGGGAATTGGGAGCGGAAGTTGCACAGGAAGTGCTAAAAACAAAGCACAGAAGGTGCAAGGAGAGACAGAATCTTTTTGAGGCCAGCACGGCTGAAGAAAGCGCAACTTTGAATCAAACGAGTTCGCAAGGGCTGGGACAAAGTGCGCTTGACAGGTGGGGGAACCCGTGAGTGACCCCGGCCAATTGATCCGATAGGGCACTCGCCACTTCTCCTGATGGCCCATAGCACTGTTCTATGGAGATCTGGGCCATCAGAGAGTGAAGTTTAAGGGGAGAGGTGCGTTTAGTGGGTATGGGTCTCAGCGGCGTAACATCCATCCGCTGGGGTCGAGTCCCACACAGCTCGAGATGGAAACTCCTTTCTCGTAGCAGTAGTGCGTAACTGCATTTAACCCTCCTCCACAAAAAAAAATTGAAAAACCGAGCAAACCGGCGCGTTCGGGAGAAAAATTCTACATTTTCGGAAATATACCCGACCTTAGCCAGCGCAATGACTATTAAGATATTAAGAAGAGATTGCAAAATTTAAATTTTATTTTCGCATGGTTGAAAAATTTTCCATTACGCGCGCACAACCAATAAGCCCAGGCGAACGTGCATCTTTAGTGAATCATTTTGATACCAAATTGGTAGAGCTGACGTCTGTGGTTGCAAAGTAGCTCCAATCTCCCTATAGCCATATCGGGTGTGAGCACATACGAGGTGTGTTCAATCGTTATCGCGACTTTTGAATTTTCGCGGGTTACGTATATTCGAATTTCGATTTTTTGTGGCGTTATGTTGGTACTCATGTCTCTCACTTATGCCGACAAGCTCGGCCATTTTGAATGTTCACTTAATTGTTGACAGCTGCTTTGCTTGCACGTGTTTTGGATCGTCTTCGATTTTTACCTATTCAAAAAAATGGATCAAAGAACCTGTATCAAATTTTGTGTGAAAAACAAAATTAAGTGCGCGGATGCATTCCGAATGTTGACTGTGGCATACGGAGAAGCTACCTTGGACCGAAGCAACGTTTCTCGGTGGTACAAAATGTTCTCAGAAGGCCGAGAAGATGTGAACGACGAAGAGCGTGCCGGACGCCCGAGCACTTCAACAACAGACGAAAAAATTAATGAAGTGGAGAAAATGGTATTGGCCAATCGTCGAATCACCGTTAGAGAAGTTGCTGAGGACCTAAACATATCGATTGGCTCGTGCCATTCGATTTTTATCAATGATTTGGGCATGAGACGGGTCGCCGCGAAATTCGTACCAGAATTGCTCAATTGCGACCAAAAACAGCATCGCATGAACATTGCTAATGAGATGTTGGACTCTGTCCGCGACGACCCAAATTTGCTCCAGAGGGTCATAACTGGTGACGAATCGTGGGTTTATGGTTATGACGTGGAAACCAAAGCTCAATCATCTCAATGGAAGCTGCCGCACGAACCAAGACCGAAAAAAGCGCGCCAAGTTCGGTCGAATGTGAAAGTTTTGCTGACAGTTTTCTTCGATTGCAGGGGCGTGGTGCATCATGAGTTCTTGCCACAGGGTAGAACGGTCAATAAGGAATATTACCTGCAAGTTATGCGCAATTTGCGCGAAGCAATCCGCCAGAAACGCCCGGATTTGTGGAAGAACAAAAATTGGCTTTTGCACCACGATAACGCCCCTGCTCACACATCGTTGCTTGTGCGCGAGTTTTTGGGCAAAAACAACACACTAATGATGCCGCAGCCACCGTATTCCCCAGATCTGGCCCCCTGTGACTTTTTCTTGTTCCCTAAACTGAAGAGGCCCATGAAAGGACGACGTTACGCTACGCTTGACGAGATAAAGACGGCATCGAAGGAGGAGCTGAACAAGATTAAAAAAAAATGGTTTTTTGAAGTGCTCCGAAAATTGGAAAAACCGTTGGCACAAGTGTATAATATCTCTTGGGGATTACTTTGAAGGGGACAAAATAGATATTCATGAATAAATGAATAATTTTTGAAACAACACAAAAGTCGCGATACGTTTTGAACACCATATGTACATGCAGCTCTGTTCGCTTTCTTTGTCAATCAAGTCACTCGTCAAACCTGTAAAAGTTAGAAAAACATTTATTTATTTAAAATCTTGCTCAAACGAATGCCCGCCAGCCAATAAGCACATTCGACATCGATGGCAAAGCTCGCGTTGCACGCGTTCAAAGATTCCAGGCGCCTCCCGAATGGTTCTGCCAGCAGTAACTATTCTGCCGATCAGATCCATAGGAGACTCAACGGGAGTTGCATAGACTAGATCCTCTAGGTGGCCCCAAAAGAAAAATTTAAGACTGGACATGTTTTTCTAGCTCTTATAGGTTTGACGAGTGACTTGATTGACAAAGAAAGCGAACATAGGAGCTGCATGTATGTGTTCACACCCGATATGACCATAGGAAGATTGGAGTTACTTTGCAACCACAGACGTCAGCTCTACCTAACCGCATAGTAGGTTAAAGGGCCCTGAATAGGGCCGTCGTACTAGATGTTGAGATCTGGGATTAACGACTGGGTTGACTGACTGTCTCCGGACGGGGATGAGCCCAAAGGATATCCCAGTTATGTAGAGTCTCCTTTCTTACCTGTGTTCAAACGACGTCTCCGTCGAGGCGTCCTTCGCTGCGTGTAGTCGTCAGTAGATTTCATGGTAGCTGATGTGCGAGCACCAAGAGAACATCTGTACCAACCGTCCGCTATGTCCGCCCACACCGACGTTACATAGAATGACGTTAGTTCAGCGACTGATGCCAGAAGGTGCCAGGATTTGCCCGCGCCCAAGAACCCAATATCAAGGTGGATCCCCAAATACCTGGTAGTATCCTGCACTGTAATCCGCCAACCTACAGCCGGACCCCCGGATGAGCCTACGGCCTGTCAAATACAATGCCTCGGTCTTCTGTGGAGCAAGCTGGAGGTGGCTAGATTCCATATACTCATTAATATGTTCAAGAGTCAGTTTTGCTGCAGCCTCCAGGGAGTCCTCTCGGCGAGCCGAGACCAGTACGGCAAGATCATCGACGCAGGCTATGGACTCGACACCATCCGGCATCTCCGGAATATGCGGGACTCCATTATAGGCTAGGCTCCACAGTACCGGGCCTAGGGAGGAGCCCTGCGGGACTCCTACTATGATGTGATGTGTCTAGCCGTCGCCATAGATCAGTAAATGGTGGTCTAGATAGGAAGATCAAATTCGCTTTTACATGGTGATCTGTCGTTCGTCCATTGCCTTCATTATGGCCCCCCAATTGGCCATAATAAAGGCATTCCTTACATCCAGTAAAATAAGACGTACAAACGTGCGAAATGCAAGTGGAGCTTTAAGCTTGCGGACTGCGCAACGGAAAATCCGCTCGATAGCGTCAAGGGTAGACCAATCCCGTCTGAAGCCGTACTGAGTGTCCGTGAGGCCGCGACTGCCATCCTTGTATGCATTAATCTTCTCCAGCAGATAATCAAAAAGCTTTGCCGCTGCGTTGAGAAGGCATATCTGCTTCACAGAAGAGAAGGATCATCTATGGGTTTTGGTTGGCGCGAGGCGAGTGACCATTCTTCTTCGTTGTGAGGGAAGTGACCTTCGCGTAGAATGTGTGTAGCAAAATCTGCTAGTAGTTTTGGGTGATCGGTTGCCATTAGCTTAACGACGTCAGGGGGCACGTCTGGGCCGGGTGACTCTCCCTGGACCAGCCTATCGGCCACCATCAATATCTACTCGATGGTTGCTGCAAAAATCTGTTGTGGATCAACCTCATGAGTCTGGATGGACCTGTGATCATGGTACGCGAATAGTGTTTCCGCCTGAGTCTTTATATTCTGAGGATTCCTACCTAAAGCTAGCCAGCCCATCCTGCCTACGATTAATCGATTTCTCCTTTTGCTTGTATAGACTTAGCCTCTTGCTTGTATATGTAGATCATTTAGAGAGTCCGACAACCAGATACCTTGAATGGAAGCGGTGTTCCCAAAAGAAGAATTGAAAGTGCACTTGAAATCTATTCTCCGTGATTATAAAAAAACTGATACGTTATCCCAATAATATCGTTTTAAACCGGGATGGCAGTTTGAAAATATTTTTCTAGAGCACTTTATAGTGAACATTCCTTTAGGAAGGACACGAAGCAAGTGAATTTGGACGTGTATGTGGTATATCTACGACCACATACTATGGACATACGCATAAGTGGCTTACTCTTCTACAGGAGCTGAACGATGACCCTTACCTCTTTGGTTGCTTTACTATAACTTTATAATACAGTACATTAGTTGATACCGGTAGCAAGCTTATAGTTCTTCTACATTCCAGCACCTATCCAACACTGCCTTTCACAGATCGAGTGAATGCAGTGTTTGTCGACCGTTCTAGTCTCAAGCTCGACTCGATAACGATATCTGTTAACACGCTCGTCTCCGGCAAATAGCGACGTCCGCTAATGTTTGCCTCAGAATCACGTACGGAGACTCTTGGTGGCGGTCGGTAGACAACCGCTCGCTGCGCTGCCACGCCTCTGTGTTTGACGACGTGTCCATCGCCAGCCGGGATTCCTGTCGTTTCTCTCTCACGCACACACGCTGACACACAACTGCATTGTGAGGATGGTGGCTTCCGAGACTTCGCGACGACGACGGCGGCGAGGATTTAACAACTTCAACTACGAACACTGTGGCGTGACGCGTTGGCCGCAAAGCCGAGGCGTGTCTCGGCCGCGTCGCCATCGCTCACAGACGTTCCCAGTTTAGTCGTCTTCAGCTTCGGCCACCCCCATGGAATAAAGCGCACCTAGCGCGACTCAGCGGCCTTTTGCCTCGTTCGCTGCCGCCCCCAAGCCCGGCCTCCTTTCCTCCTTTCCTCCCTACCTCCCTCCCTCCCTCCCTCCTTCATTGCTTCCTTCATCACTTTACTGCCTGCTATGTCTGTGGTCATCTTAGCGAGGCGACCTTCATCTTCATCGGCTATCATCAGATGAAGGTCGCCTCACTGGTTATGAGTAGCGTTAGAAAAAAACTCGGCACTGTTCATCTTTCCAAGAAAGATGCACACTCGCCGGCAGCAGCAGCAGCAACAACAGTTCCGGCAGCATCACCAGCACCAGCAGCAACAACAACTGCAGTACGTAGTAACCACATAGCGTCAACGGTAACCATTCAAGCAGAACTCCAGTCGACGTTGGTGGATGCGATGCTTGCTTATGCTCACGGCGATGCGGTCAAGATTGCTTGTTCGACAACTACAGCTACCATTAGCATCATCGTTGTTACTATACGGAAGATAAAGCTAATAACATGGACATCGTGATGATGCTGGTGGCGATGGCGATGGCGATGATGATGATGACGGTGGTGATGATTGCTGGTATGTGGGCGATGGCCGTGATGGTGATGCCGACAGTGACGAATCAGTTGATCAAAGTGACTATGACGACGCTGCTAATGATGCTGATAATGATAACGTTAACGATGAAGCTGGTTACGATTACGATTCGTATGATCCGCAGCGATCAGGTGAAGTGGTCAGGTTGAATGGATTGAACCAAGGACGACGCTCAATCCCTCACGTCCGTCCGTCCGTTCGTCTGGGCGTGCGTCGTGCGTGCGTGAGTCTCTCGCTTCACCACGACACCACCGTCACGTAATAGCGGCTTGTGAACGTTTCGAACAGCCTCCTCTTCTTCTGCGCCCCCCAGCCGAGTCAGTCAGCGAGCGAGCGAACGAGACGTCAGAAGAGACTTCTGGTCTTCGTTCCACGTTTCCGCCACATCCGCCGCATCACCGTCGTCGCCAAGCACAGTCGGTTTGTGTGTGTTCAGCACGTGGAGTGCCACATGGTTCGGCACGTTAGACCAAAGAGTCCAATGCGTAAATGCATGCCTGCTCACATGCATGCCCCCCATGCGTACAGAGAGACGTCTAGGCAGGCAATTCACTGGTGACTTCGTCGTGCAGTAAGGCGTACAACTCTACTACTACAGTATTGCGAAGATGTACAACCCAGAAACAATGGTTACTACTACGTCTACTACAACTGCTACTTGTGCGACGTATCTACACTAACTGTGCTCTTGAGCGCTTTAGCGTTCCTCATATGAAGTAGGTAGATCCAGCGTGGAAACGCGTCTCAAAATCAGGAAGTTTCTCGACTTGTTTCCACGAGCGCTCGAGCTGCCGCCAGACAATCGGAAACGACATCCACGGTTTGTAGAGGTTTGTGTTGCGCATCGCAAGTGAATGGCCTTGGTGTGTTTCCTATTTGATTCTATTGAGGACGTGTAATAATTCCAGGTAAAAGCCACTGTTGGATGACGCTCAGCTTCCGTTTGTTTTTCATTGCGTGTTGCTGTTCATAGCCCACAGCGAAGGGTCTTTGTGTTCCCTCAGTCGGGAACGGAGTATATATTTGTACCCAGTCTTAATGATCACGCGCTAAGGTGCTTATATAATATCAGAAAGAGGAAATATAGAGGATTATAATACCGATCACTTAATGACATGACACTAACTGAACGCATCAGCTCTGTTCATTGAGTTCTTAAGAGGACATATCTAGTAGTTCACTGTTACGGTTGGTATCCTTCGAGGGCTGAAAAGTGAACTGTCATATAACGATCCCTGAAAACCTGACTCTACTCTGTGGCAGTACCGCTGAGCCCTTTTCGTGCCTTTGTTCTTTAATTCACACATATGCGGGATATGCAAGATTGACGCGTGTTCGGGTTTGTCTGCGATTAAAGCTTCGCGACGAAGGCCGCGTCAAACTGACCCACCATCGCCAGATGCCTGCTTCCCAAAACAATTCTGCTTCTCAAACAGTCTAGTAAGGACTCCACAAGTTATTTAAGTGTTAAAGTTGGATCAAGCAATCATTCTGCCGAAGCTTGCCACACATACCCCTGCTAGTAATCGCAAACTTTGATACGCTCGTAAGTAATTCTCAAATGATAAAAAAATAAACCGAACAGGATCAGTACACTCTAATGAAATAGCGACTAGCATGGTAGAAACGTCTAGAAAACAAGTGTACAAGGCTGAAAGCCATAACAATGGTTGCATAAACAAGATCATGTTCGAGGCCATTAATGGTGCCCCTTAGGCGTATGGGCAGTATGTTGTCGCTAACACAAGACGTGTCTCGTGCTTTTCTCTACAGAAGGAAAGTCTGCATTTTGGCAAGTACGTTTAGCCTCGGGGTCCATTTAAAAAAAGCGGCGATAAATCCATAAGTATTGTTTCAAATTAAGTTTTATATCTTAAAGGATTGGGGGTCCATCGTCATAGAACAGATTCCACAAGAATCTCTGAAAAATAAATGTATTTGCTCTATAATCACAGACGTATTAGCGAATTTCCGGGTTTATTTGCCAAGTGTTTCTAATATATTTAATACAATTTGTGTAAACACGAACTAAACATTCAGTTTAAGGTATCTCTTTTTGGCACGAGGCAGGAACAAAAATTCATAATGAACATCCTTTAATTTGTATAGTGTGAAACACTCAAATTCACTAAAAACCTGATGGTCCCCTAACCTACGTGACCGGGATATGACTTCAATGCAGTTTAGAGTATCTGTGGCATTCCACCTGCGTCGCCGGAGAAGCTACAGTGACCACTGCTCACATGACGGTAGAGACTGAGAAACTTTAGACGTGAGTGTAGCCGCACTTTGAGGGACCTCATTTCGATGTCATGATGGTGTGAGTGAGTCCCAGACAATTACGTCCCATGCTGCGCGTTGTCCTGGCGACCAAGCAGCAAGCGCTATTATGTTCCATCGGACCTTAGTGCTGAAGTGATCGTCAATAAGTTTTCTCATAAGCCCTAGCAGTTTCGCATCATTTCCGAGAACTCATACAGCAGTATACTTTGAATATAAATGTTGCCAAGTACCAGTTATTACCTTCTCCGTTTATATAAAGTAGTCATATTAATAAAAGTTCTACAAAAAGTCCAATATGAGAACGTAAGAACAGCAAGTGCTTAAACGGCAACCTGAGACCATCAATCCAGCACACCTTAACCTTACTAAACAATGTGAACTGCTTTAGTTATCCTCTCGAAATAAGCGACTGTCTTAGAGTATTCGTTTTTAGAGCCGTTTGAAAGCGGTCTTGACTTAGGCCCCGTGCAAAATGCCCGTGACTCTCAACATTCGAGGCATGTGGTGTAAAAAACAGAACCCATCATTTAGATTTTGACGTTCGAACTATTGTAAACACAGATATCCAGATTCAAGTGCATGGTGAATATGTGCCGAAGCATACACAGGAGTACAGATACATTTTAGGCAATGCGTATGATCGCCTCAAATATCTGATTGCGGCTTTCGCATAAGGAAAACTATTTTGAAGTTAAGAAAGCAATTGCTATCTAAGAATAGATGCCGATAATCTCAAACGGACCAGATTTTTTTTGACCCATTGGCTAAGACTTTACGCGGATACAGGCACTTTTGCACTACGCCATGTACTATTTATTTTATTGCACATGCAAAAACATCTCTATTTAGTTTTCTCTTTTCCCTTTGACGGCAACGGTTTGCAAATTCTGCAAAGAGAGCGAGAGAGAAAGTAAGATATATATATATATATATATATATATATATATATATATTAACGTCAACATGGCCAAGAAGTAGGCTATGCGCACCTTTTCCGACAACTGATGAGGATGCGTCATTGAAGATAAAACGTTTACATAACGCACTTGTACTGGCGCGTACCTGCAGAGTACTTAACTCTAGGAAGCTCAAGCAAGTATCTCAAGCGACATTAGAACCGGAAGTCAAACTCTCGGTTATCGGCGAAGAAAAGCGCGCCGTCAATGAAAGAGATTTCTCTGCCCGTATGAACCTTTGCTGTACACAGCGCAACAGCGGTGAGTCATTGGCTTGTCGGCTAAATATCGCCAACCGGCGAGAGGGCCTTTCTGTGAGTCACACGCTTTTCCTGTAACTCGACAAGCTCTTCTCGCGATTCATTAGCTCTGCGAAAGTACACTCCATACTATGCGCACATGCACGAACAGATAACCTACTTTATATATATATATATATATATATATTGACAGAGTACAGCTAAGTCAAGTCAAACGGTGATCTCTTATATGTATAATAATAGTAGGATCATTTCTCACATGCTCACAAAATGGCTGTGCGCAGTGATGAAGTGTTAGAATGTGGAGACTTGTTAGAGGTTCGCGCACGTCCGACCCAAAGAAATCCAGAGAATTTAAATCTAGACTGTTTGGTGGCAATACGTTTTTCGGCCATAACATGTCCCAATTGTCGTCTAACCAGTTTTGCGCCAAATAGCTCGTGTGCGCAGGCGCGCTGAAGGTCTTGCTGAAATATTTACGACCTCCTATTCGACACGTAGTCAATCCACGGCTTCCTAAAAGTCATCGGAATTCGTTGGTAGACATCCGCTGTAATTGTTTCACTCTTTTCGAAGAAATTCGAAGACATAATGTCCCCCTCACTTCACACCCCACTTAACATTTGCACCCCGGCCGGAAACTTCGTCGTTCCTGTCAAGGCACATTCTCAGGACAGTGGGCGAGCCATCAGTCATGTCTGTTGTTTTTTTATTTAACATCAACCGTAAACAAACATCTCAGAGGAACCAAAGACACCCGGCAGGCTTATGTTTGAGCGACCACAAGAGCATCGTAGATTGAGCCATTCTGGCGGCTCTAGTCTCGTTAGACAGCACATGTCGAGGATATTAGTGCAAACATCGTTAACGCGCGTCCTCGGCAGACTCTAAAGCTCTTGCGTCGATCTCCGGTGTCCCTCAATTGAAGAATTTAGCCGACAGGCCATCCATGGGGCGCTTTTATGGGGCTGTATTTAATTATCTCAACACACTTATTATTAGGTTTTTAAATAACCGCAGAAAAAAATGTTTATATGTCTAGATGAAGGTGGGATTAAATATGATTGACCCCGTGTAGAGTAAGCGACAGCTCAAGCTCTGTTTCACCAAGCGTACCAGGATTCGCCTGATAAATGCTCCTACAAAAATTCCCCTTCAGTTCGGAATCATATTCAAGTCGATGATGCCCAGCGCCGTTCCTATAGATCGATAACATAGTCGAGAGCAGATGTCGTTAACATCTCGTTAACTTGAGCTCAATGCCTTTACTTTACCGAATGTTATTCTGTCGTTGGGGATAAGTTCAAGAGATAGCCGGTGATTTTTTTTTCAAGTTCAAGAAGTTCAATCTGCGATTTAGAAGTTCCGGCTTAAACTTTATTCGTCAACAGCATAGTTATGATAACTTCTTTACTATAGGAAACATACTTATACATGCATATGTCGTTTCATGTCGTTATATTGGGTCTACAAAACAGTTTTTTCGAATTTTATAATGATTCTTTACGGACAAAACCGAAATAGATATACGTATCTTAAATATTGCATATTGACATACGTGCATTTATACGTACATAAATAAGTTGGACCTAAGTGAAGAAGTTGTGTTTTTGACTCGATTCCAGACATCTAGAAGATTTCATACACTTTACGATCAAGCCAGTCTTCACACATAGACGACGCACTGTGCATGCATATATGTGCAGGGCGCGTACGATACTTAAAACTACTTTGACCGCCAGGTCGTTAGTCGCGTCAGACATCGATGGTTGCTTAATTTGGGGAAAACTGTGAAAAGTGTATTAGAAACAAAGCGACTGAGACAGACTTTAGCAAGTGTTGCATATTGCGAGATATAGCCAAAGGGCGGTCGCTGTTGAATGTCTTCGTGTCGAAGGGCAGCCAGCTAAAATAGTGGGCTGGTTAAGCCAATCTCAACAGTTATGACGATATTGCACAAAAATAGGCCTTACGAATGTCTAAAGAGGGTTTGAAGAATTCCATGAAAAAGTCACGTGCAGAAGACGATAGTAATCCCTGAACTGGACGATGAGCTCAAAACTTCAGTTTGGAAGATCCGGAAGCGTTGCTCCGAAAGATGGTGTCCATACTCATGTGTAAGTGAGGGTACAATGCGTCAGATCGCTTGCGGGGTCCCGACATAACATTTCTACGAGTACCTTGATGTGCGATATGCAAGTAAGCTCATTAGAGCATGATGCAGCTCAGTTACCTTAAGTGCTTCTCTGAGGAGAATGCTCAAGTCGCTACATAGTAAGCCGCACGGGCGTCCATTATCTAGCTCCGGAGATCCAGAGGACGTTCCTGCACAAGCCAATGGAGTTTTCGGCTAGCGTTCTGATTTTGAGCATGGCCTGCAGTGAGGCGACTTTAATAGATATCTTCAGTGGGGTTCACCTTTAGTCTAGTCTTGCATGTGACAATCGCCACGCATATACCAGGCACAGCTCATGGCTGTCACTATCTGGTCTCTTCGAAAAGATCGCACACTCATTATGAGTAAAATAAATACATACTCAATATAAGTAAAAAACACGTATGCATACTTCAATGTATGCTTACATAGCTAACGAGCATACCGTCTGCAATACGGATCTGTTTTCGCTGTGAACTCTAAACGTTAGTTCTAACTAATTTTGCTGGCCGATTTGTAGGGTTAGCGAAAAAAAAAAGTTTAACGCATTCGTACTTGGCTCTTTTATGACGTCGGGCTTCCGTTTTGGACAACTCAAACTTAATTTAACATAATATTCTGTTTCGTTTCATACTATCTGGCCGATGATTACGGTCGCGCGATCACCCGAAGCCCGAGGCTTCTTCGAATCAGCCAACGTCGCCGTAGGCGCTCTCGTTGCGTTGAAGGGTTGGCGCTCTGTTTTCCGGCTTCTCGTTCCAGGCGCAGCTGTTAGGCTTGGTTGGCTAGGCTAGACTGCGAGCATCGATTGCATCGTACGTTGACACGTACGTTGGTACGGCAAACTGAAGTCGACATGGCAGTCGCATTTGTCGCCACTCTAGGCGCGTCAAACAGACGCTGTACGGCGTCCTGGTGCACCCCGTCACCCGGTACGATCTGTTTGTCTATCGGTCGTTCCGCGGTGACCGAATGGGCCCTCCTCGGGTCTCTGCTCGTTGATCGGGTTAGCAGGAACTGCACTGCACTCAAACGCCCGAGGTGTCGGTGACCGGCGTAGCCCGGCAGCGGGCCTGCCACGATGATGCATGTCAAACGAGCAGCGGCAGTGTTGGTGACTGACCTAACCTAACCTGCTTGTTCTTTGTATTTGATTATATTACGTTATTCTCCTGCGTCGCGCTTCTTATCGGCGGGTGTCGGTCGATCAGCCGTTCGGTTCGATCAAAGACGGGCAGCGTGCCGACAACAGCCGACACCGAACGCAATCAACGCAGCGGCAAAGACGGCGAGCACAATGAGAACAACAGCAGAGGCAGCATTTGCAGTCTAGGAAGAACAATAACAAACCTAGAATGAACAATATCAAAATCAACATCAACGTCAGCAGTACTGGTACCAAGAAAATCAGCAGCAGCAGCAACAACAACAACAACAACAACAACCTCGTTCCCGTTTTTTAGGTGCCTGCGCTGATCATAACGACAACAATAATAACGGCAACGTTGATGATGATGATAATGCTGATCTTATCGAGGTGATGGAGTTCCCCGAACACCGACCGCTTCTCAGGCTCGGCTAGAAGTCTTCGACCTGTGATCTCAACCAGCGTGCCAAGCATCTGATGCTTGTCGTTGGTTGAGAACTTTCAGGTCGCGTTGTTGTTAGTGTTGTTGTTGTTGTTGTTGCTATTAATCTTCTTCCCTCTCGGTTCCCGTGGCTTTTGTCTTGGCTTTCGTCAGTGTTCTCGCGTTGATCGTTGTCGATGGATGGAGGAATGAATGTTTGCTTGTATCACCGTCATCATATCTCTGTCCGGCTCTTGTCGGTCTCCGGCTAAGGTTGCTTTTGGCCTGCGTACTCAGAGAAATTTTGTTCGCCGGCAAACGAATCGCAATATATATATATATATATATATATATATATATATATATATATATATATATATATATATGTACAGAACACGTTCGTTCGAGAAACTTCTCTCTCCTCGACATTGTGAGCTCTACGCCTTTCGTCAATTCTTTCGATTCTCCATGCGCTTCCTCTCGTGTGCACGCGATCGCTCGTCCGCGCGCTCTCTCTCTCTCGCTAGCTGCTTTCTCCGTTTTCCTTCTCGATTTTGTTCGAGCGCGAAGATCGCGCGCGCATACTGCTGTATCGCGACGGCTGCGGCAAATTGGGCAGATGAGGCGGCGACGATCATCGATGGGGCCGTAGCCTTTCGCCCGGCGTTGACTTTCTCGCGCTGTCGCAGACCGGCGCAGAACCATCAACCCATCCACCAGATCGCCATGGATCGAGACGGGGAAACGACGATCTACATGACGACGGCGACGACACCAAGACTTGAGGCTAAGCGCCTTGAAATGTGACAACAGTTAGCGACAACATCTTCCGATCTCCGAAGTACGAAGGAGTAATCGTAGTCGCATCGCAGTCGCAGCTGTACGAAAAATTGCGATAGTCGCACTCTGAGAGCAATCGTCGAATAGCGATAGTGATAGTGGTGGATGACAGCAACAACACCAGCAGCAGCAGCAGCAGTTAGATGGCAGCTGTGGTAGCAATGGTACCTGTAACAACAGCCAACAGTTCGTAGCGTTCGAAGTAGTTCCAGCGGTCGATATCTTAACGGAGCGCGAGATTACACGCGGGTCAGACATCATACACTGGTGTCAGTCCGCCCGTCCGTCTATTCGTTCGTCTGTCAGTGTAGGCGTATTCTATGTTGATGATCTACTACTACTACTACTACTACTACTGTACGCAGATTTGGGCTGGGTCGTTCGTTGCGGGCTGGGTCGTTCGTTGCGAGCTGGGAGCTCGGGTGCTTGCTGCTTGCTGGTCGGTACCGGCGGGGGGACCGTAGAGAATGATAGCGCTCGTCAGAGGGTCAAGGAGTTGGAGGGTGGTGGGGTTGTGGTGGAAGCGGGGGGAGCGGCGAGGCGGAGCTTGTGTGGCGGCTGCTTCCCCGTCCCGGGGGAAAGAAGAAGAAAGCGGCCTCCTGCGTGTGCGCTCGCCTGAATGCGCGCTGTTGCTGTCTCCAGCGTGTCGGTACTGCCTTTGTCGTTGTCGTCGTCGCCTATCTACTCTCTTCCCTGTCTCTCTCGTCTTTCCTTTTTCATCGTTTCACCTACCCCCGCCTAACACACGCTCTACCCGAAACTCCCTTAAGATATCGGCTCTAACGGCTCTCAGCAGCCGGGCGTTTCCAACCGGCGGTCGTTTGGTGGTACACACACACACAGCAGCATCAACAACAACAACAGCAACAATAAAAACAACAACAGCCAGGCCCAGTAGGGGTGGCGGTGTTAGCGACTGTAGTAATCAAGAAAAAAGCATCTACAGGAGTAGTAGAGGAAAACAGCAATAGCAGCAGCAGCAGCAACAAAAACACCGAACAGCTCGATGACGACCACGACGACCCTAACCCAAGCTCGCGATCTGTCTGTTGTCCTCCGTTGTGTTCTCTCCCATTCTCCGTTGTGTTCTCTCGGCGTCATCGTCATTGCCACAGCCGCGGCGGCGGGGAAACTTCTCTCTAGAAGCAGCAGCAACAGCCGCAGGAACAACAACATCTATCTCGTCGTCGCCAACAGAAACGGTCGCGGCGGCAGCAAAAGCAGTAGTAGAACCGGGACCATTACAACGATCAACAGTACTAGAAGTAACAGCGTCAAACACCAACATGATCTTCTACCATCGTCGTCGTCACTGCCAGCACGAGCGCGAGCAGCAGCCGAGACCGTTATGAGGGCGACGCTGGTCGACGACAACGACGACAACAACCGCTACGAACCCAGAACCAAGACGAACAGCGGCAACATTTAAAACACTGCCAGAAGCCAACCAACGACGTTGGTTGACAGTGGTTAAGAGGCTGGACGGCAACGCGCGTGTCCCACCCAGCAGCGTGCCAGAAGCGACGGCGCACCCACACCCAGCAGCGCTCGCGAACGACAAGTCGCTCAAGACGGTCGAGAGCGTACTTTCGTGTCGTCAATACGCTATTACGTGTTGATTCATCCTTTCGTATCAGCCCTTCTGCTTGCCACTGCTGCTGCTACTGCTGTTGCTAGTGATGTTTTTGCTGACTGCTTCACTAACCGATTGCGTCACTGGCTCGTTTCCGGATTGGTGGCGGGCTGACTGATTTCCTGCTGCTCAACAATCATCGAATCGATCACCAACCGACCCGAATTCATCTGTCCAGCCATCTGCGTGGGGTTGTGGTGTGCCCGTCCCGGCGTTGATTCCCGGCGAACGAACTCTACGCTCATACGCCAACATAAGTACAGTCCGAGTGCGTCCGTCTCTCGCCGGACACGTGGTGTGAGTGAGGTCCGAACGGCGAACCCCCCCACTGCAACCAGTTCGCCATCGTCGCAGTAGTAGTCGTCGTTCGCATCGATCCGTGCGTGCGGTTGGGTTGTTCTTCTTTGGTTGGTACATTGTGCGCGCGCGCGTATAAACTAGACTTAGTACGGTTGGGTTTCTCTGTCTGTGTACACGTGATTGATTTTTCTTTAGATTCAACCAGAGTCTAAAAGCAATACTCCAATATTTCACAATATAGCAATTGTGTGTGTGAGCGTAGGGGTGTGGGTGTGTTTGTGTGTGTGTGATTGTCGTAAGGGGGGTGTTGGTGTACTTGGTTGTACTTCTGTGCTTCATCATCGGTGCTCCGCCATCTCCTGACAGATTTTCTCCTGTTTGTCGTCGATTTGTGTGACACTGTTGGAGTTGTGCTCATTGTTTCTGTCGCTATTTGTGCCTCTGTTGTCGCTGTTACTGTTGCCGACCGCGACGTCGACGTCAAACTGCGTGCAGTAAACACGCAGGAGTCATAAGAGATCAGGGAGACCGAACACCATCACCGCCATCGTCAACATGCCGCCCCTACGACGGTTCTACGTGGTAACGGTAGCCGTCGTCACTCTTCTCGCAGCGAGCATCGACGCAGGGCTCGCCGAGGAAGAGTGCGCCTGGCCGAAGTCGCTTGTCGAGCTGCGCGAACAGCTGACGGACGAGGTGCAGGCCTCATCGCAGCAGCTGATGCAGATGGCCATCATTATCGAGCGACTCGAGACGAAACTCGACAACATGAACAGCCAGCTGCAGGCGACGGCGAGGCTCTCGCAGGCGGCCACCTCGCAAGGCAGTAACGGTAAGATGAAGCCGAAGCAGAGCAAAAACAGACAACATCAAATCTAACATGGTCTAACGTGCCCGTCTCTCTCTCGGTATATGTGAATATACACGTATTTATTTACGTGCATATATATATATATATATATATATATATATGTGTGTGTGTGTAGAGAGAGAGAAAAACAGGTATTTGAGAACACACCGCGTTGGAATGCACATATGACGACACATCTGTGAAAAGGATATTTAACTTTGCCTTGTATTTATTTGCATTTTTGTTTATAATCGCCTCAGTTCTAGTCTGCAGGTGGAATGTTTGTCATTCGCTCGAATCCCTAGTTCATAAAGATTCACTATTACCGGTGCTGGGTTACCTTATGCAATGCTGAGGTCTAGTCATTGCGAAATTGTACCGGTACTTGATTTACATGCGTATTTATTGCCTTGAAGTTAGTGAGATTTTTCGTCTGCAAAGAAACAAGGAAAAAAGCTGTGCACATGCCCAAGGTGTAAGCTGAGCGAGGCTAGCGTGTCTGCTAAATTCTTGATAAGTTTAAGTGGAAGCTTCGTAGTTACTCGATGCGTCTAAGCATCGGCGTGATCTACACACACCTCAACAACTGAAAAAACCGTTCAATGAGTTCCTTTCGTGAGGACGGATAGCTTCCTTGTGCGCTTCTATTAGATAAAGCCAAATAAGGTGTCTCTCTTAAGCAGACAAATTTACTAGAAAATACGCAATTACAAAATTAGGTCTGCATTGTATATATAGCTGCGTTCAGCTGGCAAGTCATTAGGCATACTACGCATATACATATATAATGAGCTGGCAGGTTAGCGACGTATATATATATTTATATATATATATATATATATATATATATATATATATATATATATATATATATATATATATATATATATATATATATATATATAATATATATATATATATATATATATATATATACGATGCACTATGAGTGGGAGATTAAGCTATTTAAACTGAGAACGTTGCGAGGTGGTTGCAAGCCAGCAAAACGAGAGACATTCATGCCGGTACGAGCCCACATGCAGCGGTCGGACAGATCGAGCTGGATTCGAGTGATATAACCTAACTAACGATGGTGTAAAAATCTTAGCGCTAGAAACAGCGGACAACCAGCAATACAAACATTAGCACAAACAGTGCCGAAACAAATAATACGAAACGGTGACAATAGCAACACAGAGCAACACCGGCAGCAGCAGCAACAACAATCACTCAAGCATTGCCGGTCAAACAGCAGCAGCAGCGATAACCACAACAAGCTGTGTAAAATAATTACGATGAATAGCATGTGCTGTTCACACAGATTCGTACCATTGAATAATCCACAGTTGGCTCATTGGGCATGTTTATTCCAGTGCCAGATGCGTTCAGTCAAAGAATGATTGCGCGTTTGAAAAACATTTGATCAAGATCCGCTAGCAACTTGAGCAAACTGTATTCTTCGCCCTCTTCTCTCGTAGTACTTTTCTCACCTTCTACGAATCGCTCGTTTTCCACGGCTCTACACTACCCATTGGCCGCTGGAGACGGCCACTCAGTGAATGAGCACAAACATTCGATGTTCGTTTAGTTGAGAGGCATAGCTGTACTGTGCGACTCTCTTAGGTGTGCGGGATAAGATCCTTCTGGAATCTCCGTCTTAAACAAGTTATTCAACTCCATATATATATATATATATATATATATATATATATATATATATATATATATATATATATATATATATACATATATATAGCTAAAAATCTTCTTTAAATACATAGGCTATAAAAACTAATTAATACGAGAGAGAAGGGCTCCAGTAGAAACAGTGATATATAGGCAAATATAGCATTAGTATAGGCCACATCGAGCATGTGTTGACAACGCCCGCAGTCTCCGACAACCCTTATTACTTTCGAGCGGATATATCGCGCCACAGCAACGCAATCTTTACTATTCAACACCTTATAACGGCGCGGATATAACGATATGTCAAGAATGTGACAGCTTGTTACATTCGCGTGATAAGACAAATTAACATAGATGGAAACCATACATATATATATATATATATATACATATATATAAATTTATATATATATATATATATACGTGCGTGTTTGCTCGCTTTGTTCGTAATAGGAGCAAGTGCAGCACGGACAAGCAAAGCTTGAATCAAACAGCGCCTATTGAGTACATCTGCACGCCAGATGTCTGCCTACGGATTAATGGGGAGTCTCAAGATGGGGAGAGTAGGCGAAGGGAAGAGAGATGAACATCAAGAACAAGACGCCTTCACAGCACCGTCTTTCGCTATGCGTATTTCGTAGTCGAAATGAAGACGGCGTCTGAATTCGAATCGTTTACGATTCACCCCCTAGTTTGTGCGTCTGGTCATGGTGAATCACTTTCATTGCCTCGTTACGATCTACCGCGATCTACTGCGACAACAGCATTTCCGACTCGAGAAATTGCGCGCACCGGATCCAGCTGTGTTGCATGTGGTGGCTACTGCGGCTGGTACAGTTCATTCCTCTTGCGCTAGAGACACGTTCGTTTCGCGTAAAGTTCTACTTGTGGGTTTTCCATCCTTTCCTCCTTCCTTCCCTCTGCCTGCTTGTACGTCACGTACTGTCTCCACTTGCTGTCACTGATAGTTTGAGTTGTTAATCGAAGATGAAGAAAAATAAGATTACATCAATTGAGCATTTATTATCTGCGGTGGTAGAACAATGGGTAACAAATAGTATGGCTAAATGCCAACACGTGACAATGATCACCTACAATCTCACTAGGTTAGGGGTGCTTTATTTGTAACTTCTTATGTTCTGTCCTACCTTCTTGGTTTCTTCAAACAAAGGTCTTGCTACTACGTTCGCAGGTTTGACGCCGTCTGTCCTTTATCATGCATCTTTAAGGCACACGTATATATATATATATATATATATATATATATATATATATACAACGTCCTAAGACGTGATGTTCAGATGTACGCTGCGTCAAACTGTGGTGACGGACAAGTTCGAATGTTGATTTAGACGAGATCTACAAGCGAATGGCGATCACACAAGATTCATCAGAACATCAAAGAGCAAAGGCGTCTCTTAGACGCTCGAGGAATTGATGCGGTTGGTCGGCCGGTCGCTGTGACATCTCGAATACTGTCATGAATGTCACAACGTAGTTACAACACGTGCAGTAGATAGCCTAAAGCACGGCATCGGTCCAGGTGGGTAGACAACAGACTACAAGGTAGCGAAAGCCGAGAGCGCCCTGGTTGCATCGACCTGAGTGACGCTTGGCCGAGATCTTCCGATGAACCCGCTGATATGAATGCAAGAATCATTACCTTTAGAGGCGTATATGCGTCAATGTAGCACGGGTTCTCAAAAACCCACCGAAACGAATGGAAGAAGAGGCCTACGCACTGTGCCCTCAATTCATAATAGCCTCAGGTTATCCTCACGAAAATATATCTTTCTTTGTCTTACGTATATGTGTATACATATGCATGTATGCACATATATATATATATATATATATATATATGCATCGCTAGGAAACTTCTCGTCTTTGTGTGTCAAGCTGATGTTGTTTGATGCGAGTACTGTGCGGTGTTCACCAGAATGGGCGTCTTGCATGCCGCTGTCAGTACATGCGATACTTGCCTGTACTCTAGTCACAACCATAACCGACCAATCGGCATGTGCAAGCGATAAACTGTGTATAATTTTACCAATGTGGTCGCAACATATCATACATGATGGTTGTGACAGTCGCAAATGCTGTGCGGTTGTTTGCAAAGTCAATATCTAGCTATTTCCCGCCTGCATAGTATTTTGCCTCCCACTTCAAGGGCTATTCAAGGGGAGACGTAGACCAAAAGTCCTACGCATGTTTTTGCGCGTTCAGCTAAAAAGTTACGTCAAAAGTAATCCCCATATATATATATATATATATATATATATATATTTATATATACATATATATATATATATATATATATATATATATATATATATATATATATATATATAGAGAGAGAGAGAGAGAGAGAGCAATCGCGCCTCCCTCTCCGGTTGATAGGTACGTCTGATCAGCAGTCTTTATTTGTTTTGATAAGAGAACGGTGAACTCGATTGAGTGGGCCGTTGATCGTAAGCTTGATCAACCGATCACAATCTTGGGGTGGTAATACCGTAATTAAAAGTGCTGCGCAGCGGAAGGCAACGCAAAATGATCTCGCATATTTGTTCGTCGATCTGGTAACTCGCTTGCGTCAGTAAGAGTTTTTCATGCTAACAAAGGTTAAAATAAAGACATGGTTCTCTTCATAAAGTACAGCAGAGTGAATTACATCAATGGAAAGGACCTATTACCTGTTCTAATGCAAGGGTGTTAACACCTGCTTAATTAGTAATATCGGTTGATAAACGATTAACTGTTGATTGCGCAAATAGATATGAAAGTGGTAAAGCTTGTTCGGTCTAACAGGCAACGTCGATACTTCAAAAGTGAGCACAGTGTAAACACACCGCGCAGCCCCCAGAGCCTGACTTAGACGCATTCGAGCTTATACGCATACATTGTAGCGTTGCGTAGCGGTTTTCTCGGCGGCGTCTCGACAAAGAAAGCATTTGCATGAGGGTTACTGTGGGCTCGAATCTGAATGTAGTTTAGCCTTCCAAACGAACTCAGCTTCTTTTTAGCGGAGACAGAACATTTGCGCATTATCTCTCAGGTGTTAGCAGATATTGTGCCTTTGTGGCACTGATGCCACTGCATGGGTGATCTTGGTGCCAGCCAAGTAATGACCACTATGGTTTTGAACATAATGTTTATTACTAGGCATATCATTTTATGGTTGTATACTACTGCTGTTCACGATCTTCTACGACGTGGCGCTATGCATGCCGTGACGAATAAACAAAACACATTTATTCGGTCTTCCATCACGCTGGCGGCTTGACTTTGAACTCGGCTAATGGCGGAAAATAAAACGGGAAGAGACAGAAATAAAGCGCGAAAGAGAGAGCGAGCTAGAGACAGTGTGTGGGCTGTGGAGTGAAGAAGTGGAGAAACAGCAAAATTCGTAAACAAATGCCATGAAAGGTGGGCGGCGATTGTTTCAGCAGAACTTGAGCCCGGGCAGCTGGGCCAGTTTAGGCCTGCATTCCGTGTGTGGACGACGCCTTGTTTGGGGGTTCGTCCAGAGCGCTATACCAAAGCAGAGACAGCCGCAGCAACATCGGCCTCTGAAGGGAAAAACAATAGGCGAAACGCGATACCGCCAGTGACAGAAGGGGGGGAGGGGAGGTCTTGGATTGCCGGCAACCCAAGACCCTGCGCGTCCAGAACATCTCACTTGTCTTCTTTCTCCTTCTCTATCTATATTTCTGTATAAGGGGAAGAACCGAGACGAAAGCCAAAAGTTAGTTCAACCCACTCCTGCATGTCATCGATAAAAGGACCAGATATCAAAGGCCTCTCTGTAGCAAGCAATGTGGCTCGCGTGTGCAAACGGTGGGCATGGCCGGCAGGCCAACGATACGTTGGAATCATGCTCTATATATATATATATATACTTTTTACCTTAATCTTATATAGCGCATAGGCGAATGTATGCGGTTGCTGCCGAAAGGCGAGCAAACTGTAAGTATATATAGGAAACTAAACTTACTAACTATAATACCTCTTGTATATATATATATATATATATATATATATATATATATATATATATATATATATATATAAATACAATTATTGTCGGCTTTTTAAGTATAAAGCCGTACAGAAACTAAGGGCAACTAAAATACGTCAAGCAAAAGAAATATAGAGCTTATGCAGAAGCTGCTTTTCGCCCGTCTTTGTAGGCGGATATCCAATAGCCTGGATGCAACGCTATTTCTTCAACCATGTTGCGCTTCCGCATTCCTTCTTTTGGGGTTTTCCTCTTATGTATATATATATATATATATATATATATATATATATACTTATCGCTCCTCACTCTCTTCAATGACTCCTTCTGTGTGGAATTCCCTCGTAGTCTTTTCGTTAGCGTAAGCTACGTCGAACACAACTACGTTCTGTCTTGATCGGGGTTGTCACTAGTTATCGTGGCGGGCTCAACCCTCTGCTATGCAACGCGTTTAATGGCGATAATCACTTGAACCGACACCGCAATCTAATCTTTTCCTTGGACGACAAAGTCCACTCGCATATTTTAATGCTATGTTGTCGTTGTTATAGTCGTTATGGCCATCACGGTCTTCGCCATTAGAGTTGTTGTTGTTGTCGCTGTTTTTTCGTTGTTGTTGTTGTTGTTGTTGTCGTTTTTGTTCCTATTGAAATTATTCTTGGTGTTGGTGTTTTTGTGATCGGCGTCATGGCAGTCCTTATTATGGCAGTTATCATTGACCTCGGCACTTACACCACGACGTACCAATCGTTGGTGCTGTACTGGAACCTATTGCCGGCCAGCCAGCCAGCCAGCTTTCGTCTCAACCTTGTCGACACGTCGACGACCCTCCTCGTCGACTCGAAGAATGCACTCAAAGGCGCAAAATCTGTCTTCATCACCATCTCGCACGACGTTCTCAAAAAAAAGGGGTCTTCACTGACAGCCCGCCATAGACAGACAGCTTGCTAGCTGCCTACCGCGTTCGCCGGTCTCCGTCAGCGCCGCAGCCGCTGCGCGCACATATTCCGCGCTGCCCGAACATATCGGCGGCATAGACTATAGAGACCCGACCTCTCACCCTACAGCCATGCTACTAAGTGCATGCTCACGGACTATCCGTCCGGACTCTTCCGGAGAGCGAAAGAGAGCGAACATGTCAAGCAGCGCCAAAGCCGCACAAGTCTACAACGAAAATCGCCAAACAACTCACAGAGAGTGCGACGCTGGCTGCGAGCCGACCTAGAGATGGTGCTATCATCATCAATCAGCCAACGTCCGACGTCAACGGTGACAACAGCCGGTTGGTTCGTCACAGCCGTTCGTCAAGAGAGACAGAGTCAGTGCGGTGTGGGGTGATGGCAGCAATGGGTGGTCATATTTCAAGTACACCTGTGAACATCTATTTCTTCCACCTACGGGGGATCATTGCCAGACAGCGAAAATAGGTGGTCTAAGTCTCATCATTTTATTATATATATATATATATATATATATATATATATATATATATATATATATATATATATATATATATATATATATACGTATATGAGGGTACCGTTCTTTTCACATAAAAGGGTATGTGTTTTAATTATTACGGTCATATATGCACTGTTTTCCGTAGGCGTACTCCTGATACATATAGGGGGGTGAGAACAAGAGAGAGGAGAAGAAAGATACAATTTTAAAACCGCTACGGCAATAGTAGACACTAAGAGAGTTTAGTGTTTATAGGTACTCAAATTGTTATCAGTATTAAACAAACATTCTCTCAAGCAGTCTCACCGTATTGTGGCTCTGTTTACAGTTACCGTTTCGAAAGGGTTCAAAACTAAAAATTGATAATCTCTAAAGGGTGGAATTTTTTGAATGCCTGGTCGTACGAGGCATTTGGTATCCAAAAGACACAAAATAAATGTTTACTATAAACAAAACAACACCTGGCGGCGTCACCGGGTGTTTTTTTATAATGTCAGAAAGTCGAGTGCAGTATGTAGTAAAGTAAATTAAGAATAACTATAAATATTTAGCCTTACCTTAGAACAAAGGGTGTCGGGATCCCGCTGGCGCAAATTGTGGCTTTCTCATAAACCACTAAAAAACGCTCCACAGGTCCGTCATTAAGGTCTGATGGTACGTAGGGACCTCTAGTAATCTAAGGTTATATGATGATAAAACTGAGAGTCAGCGGTCATACTGCCACAATGTCTATTGAGAAAACCCTTGATTATCAACTTGTACGTCGCTCAATGCATTGAATATATCCGTCACGACAATTCCAAGCCCGAAGGAGACGGGGATATTTTAGAATGAAGAATAACTTTCTTAAAAGTGTCGATTAAATATGATACGACAAAGCGATACAAATTTAATACAAATTGTGCTTGACTTTCGCTCGTCAAGTTTGTAGCGCTTGCTAGTTAACAGCTAAACTCGATCGTGGGACCTAATAGACGCGCATCGTTTATCTTGGGTATTATACAGTTATATATAAGTTAATCATATATAACTACTAATACACAATAATATATATTATATAATTAATAATACATAGTAATACAAGTATATATAAAAATTGTATACACAACAGTATATATAAAACTATGTACATAGTTGTATAACTGCCATAATAGCAGCTTGAACGACTTTTGCCACGAATTGGGATTAACTGGACATCTCGTTCTTCCAGTCCATGGTGCACACTTGGTTCATTACCCACGGCTTCCAATTTAATTTCGCAGTATATACAATATTTGGCAGCTGCAGACCGAAACAGTTGCAATTGATTTGCACCCAACTGATGAGCATGCCATAAGCTCTAATCATATTGTAAATTTGCTGACCACATATCGATACACAGATCCTGAGGCGACAAGAGATGTATATTTTTTTATTTTACACGATTTCAACTAGGTGGTAAGTACGACGCATGACTATCAGGTTGGAAACTTATCGATTTTGCAATGTGTGCGTTTTACGGCCCTTATTTTAGGCAACATGGACGGCCGTCTGCGATCGCTCGAAGATTCGGTAACCGCTCTTCAGCGACAGTTGGATGAGAAGCTGAACACGTCTCTCGAACGCGTCGTCGCCGTTGAAAACAACCGCGAACAACAGGAGCGTGTATTCACCGACATTCTCAAGAAAATCCTCAATAGTACGTATACTTCTATCCACCGATACGATCGATTTGATCACCTGTCGGCTTAGACAGTATTTGTCAACAGCATCTTTTGTATGCGTTTTTGGGCTTTTTTTCTGAAGGCAGTGAGCGTCTTCTTCAAATGCTTTTAGCACTCTAAGTTATGAAAGCCCATTTATCTAGAAAAACGGAGATAGACTTGGAAGCGAATGAGTACAAATCCTGCATTGAATGCAAGCTGTCAGTGAGCTTAAACTCGTGATAAGCATTTATAATAATTAGATGTGGGGCTAACAACGGTTCAGCGGCTAGCTCCAGACGTTCAATTTGCACGCATGAGAAAAGATTCACCTAATGAAAATGCTGTTCGCCGCATGTAATAGCGCACACATCGGCCTTACACCCTGCGTTGTAAGCCAGGGTTCTACGTTATTGGTAAGAGCGAAAGCCTCTTAGTAAACATCTTAGAGTCCTGGAGCTCTACGATCCACAACCACGTTACATCTTGCGCCCGAAATCGGCGTACACACGGCACACTCGCCTGAGTCTTGGTAAATCGACGGAGACCCTACCAAGTAGAGATTATGACCAGCAAAGCGTCAAAGTTCAACTAATGGGGGGCTCATGATTTGAGCGAGCGCAACAAAGTGAAGCGTCTAGCAAAATGCTTTTCCTGGTATACCAGCACGATGAGTGCTTGCTCTTGGATAGAAACATTATTTGTGACAAAAAATGAGCCTTTCACGACAATGTGAAACGTCGTGGATCCGAGTGCGCTCGCCTGCAGACGCCAAAGCGACCAGCCCATTTGCGCAAGACTTTGGTCTGTATTTAGTGGAATAGGCATGACATCGTCTTCCACAAGTTCCTTCCTCGTGGCTAATGATATGCACGGGTGCCTACTGTGATCAGCTCGGCAGAAGGAAAAGACACAGTCTCGTAAATACAAATAGCGTTATCTTGCGTCAAGACAACCGATAGCCTGGTCCAGAGATGGCGGAAGGCTGTGGTTAATAGTGAAACGTACTTGTAAATTAATATAACGTATTACTTCGATCATTTCTGTCTTTCCATACATGTGAGTGCAATCCAAGTTTCTTCGCACTAGTTCTTCGTTTTAGCGACCGTTGAGATTACTCGGTAGCACTCCGAAATTTAGGAGTAAGTCGTGGTCTGTGCGAAAAGTATTTTTTTGCTACTCTAGATAGCCTCGCTGACTTTCGTTCCAGATTCGTTTAGGTGGATTGCACTAACCTTGTCTGATGGATCATGATTTGCAGCTGTGAATACCCTGTATGAACGGATACACGCTGGTGCTAGCGATGGCAGAGGCCGCCCCGGCAGCACAGCGGCTTCCGGCAGAAACCCGCCCAACCAACAAAACTTTCTCTTCCTACAGGTATGAGAGTGCTACTATTTTATGCAGATACCACGCACAAGGTAGTCTGTTTTTATTTTTATTCTACAGTAAAAATGCTGAACTGGTTTTGGATATCAAGTTTGCATTACACACTCATCTTAATGGTATTCAGATTCAACATCTTCTATTGCGCGGTCTTCTTGCTATCTATCTTCCCTCCTTCGCTTGCCATCCTCTTAACTGGATGCGTTTTGTAGACCCCAATATCATCCCGATTCAACAAAATTCGTTCATGCTGTCAGGAATTAGACCAGACTTGGTAGAGACTTGCCACAAAAACGAGTGACATGCTATTGTGAATTATTTTACAGGACTTGATGGAATCCCTAAGTCGCGAGTTTAAAGAGAAGCTGGACGTGCTTCAGGAACGGCTCAGCGAGTCGATTAGCGAAGTTAACATGGTCACACAGTTGGCCTCCGAAAAGGTTTCATGTAAGTATTCGAAACTTGCTACGAAGCTGCGATTCAAACTAAGAGACAAAAATAAGTCCCATAAACGACTGCACATAATATATAATCACAGAACCGCAATGTGGATATATATATATATATATATATCCTCTATAGGGGGTCTGTCGAATAAAAATAGCTTTGCCCACATCAGTGGGGTCCCAACTGCTATTCACTAATTTATTCGTGACCGCATAAAACTGTAATGGGACCAACCTAGGGACTAACACCTGCATTTTGTGCTTCACACTTGAATGCAGACATTTCCGAGAACATGATCCTCACTGAAGACATGCAGCGCATGGGAGAGAACAACCCGCGCATTGTTGAAACCGACATGTCCAAGGTAAGTGTATATATATATATATATATATATATATATATGCGTAAGCTTACATGCATGCGTAAAGCTGGTTACTTCCGACGTAAACAAACCATCGAACCATTTTCCTGAGATGCAGCAAGTTTTGAGAGAAGCTTTTTAACCAGCTAACCGGTGTGTGTTCACTGATTCAGGTTCTTGAAGAAGTGCGTGATGGATTCAAGCGTTGTACTCGGGCCGTTGTAAACGCCCCACCAATTACTCAGGTAGGTGTGACGGTTACTGCAGTCTTCCAGGATGCCATGTGTATCCGTTTTGCTGACGCGACACCCTCGCTGAACGCACTAACAGCGCAACGTGTCACTTACGTTTTCGCGAGTTGTACATATTTAGTCGTGACACGCGAATAATTCTGTTCGAATCTACCGGGAAGAATTGGGATTCGGAGAGGACATGGAATTCAACCCTTCAATAGTAAAGGACCATTGAAATTGGGGTTGCAGCTTCAATTCGAGGTTACAGTTACAGTAAATAAATACATTGTATGTATGTTCACATACATACATACATACATAGAACAAGCCGATAGATAATATGACACAGATATATTATGTGCATCAGTAGTCGGTAACGGGTCAAAGTTCTTTTATCATGTCTTTAGCAAGTTATCGGTTCAGCCGGCTCGACGGCGGTTACCGGCGGTCAGATGTCTTCAGCGACACCGCCAATGGTTCCCACGACACATCAGCCTGAGCTTTCGTTTTACATCGGGGCGAAGCGGGATGACTGCAAGATGACCACCACCGTGAAGGTGCCCCATAGCTGCGACCAACTTGGACAAGGTTCGTTAGAGATTCAATTGCGACCTGTTAGATTACATCAACGGAGAGCTCATCACCACCGGCCAGGAGGCTCTAACATGGCGCACTTATACTCCCCGCTAGCGGTGGGAAATGCGTAATTGGCGCGTGCTTTTACGTATTGCGCTATTTGATTGCTATCTGTCAATGCAAAACGCACAACAGTGGACATATTACTAATGTTGATTGGATTTGTTTATAGCTGGTGCCAACTGCGATGGACCGTACATTGTATACGACTCCAACGGAAAGAAACCCATGAAGGTATGTATGCATGTATATATATATATATATATATATATAACAGCATTTATTGCATTTGCGTTGTTATCAATAATATATATATATATATATATATATATTATTGATAACAACGCAAATGCAATAAAATGCTGTTATTATTATTATAACTGTCGTGATATTTTGTTCCAATAATGATAATGTCAATAATCATATTAATAGCTGAAATGAAGCATGTGTATAGAATAACAGAGACAATGAATGTTTGCCTGGATATAGCAACCCTCATAAATATTGCTCATGATCGCTGTTCACGTCGCTGCTAGCACCGTATATTCATGTTTCGCTCAGCGAAAGTGGCATGGGCTTCGTTGCGCTTCCTTTGTCATCTCGGCCCGCGCCTGCTGCGGCTACCATGATCGCCTTACCGAGTACTCGGTTCAGTCACCATTGGTTCTCTATTTACAAATATATATATATATATATATATATATATATATATATATATATATATATATATATATATATATATAAACTTTAGTCGTAGTAAACCTAAAAACGCCGTATTTCAGGATGACTTACGTCATTTGCAGTCGTTTCTCCATTTTCTCTCTCACTGTGGGTCTCTCTTTTTTGTGATACTCGCGCACTTCCTATTTCCATGAACCCGCTCTCCTCCATGAGTGTGCCATGCAAGCCAGACGGCTTACCATAACGCAATGCCACGTCTTGCGCCGAGGCGTCCTCGAAGCGCAAGATTCTATGCGAGTCCGTTTTTCGCCTTATTATTGTCGCTATATGTAGCAATGATGCTGCTTGTGCTACTGGCGCCGCTGCTGCCGATTGGAGTCAGCCGGCCAGGCACGGCGTCTTTGACGACCAAACTTACATCGCCTTGATGACTGGCTGCCAGGCTGGCTAGTTGGTTGATATTTGTTTTTTTTCGCGACGGAAGATATGTACATAGGCAGGAAAAGCGAGAGTTAGCAAGAGAGAGAGAGAGGTAGACATGAGTGCAAGAGTTGGCCGTCGTCGCAAAGCCAATTAGCAGCTCTCGTGTTTTTCGCGGCTACGCGGTCACACGTGGCCACGTCAGAAGCCATGTGTCGTCATCTTAGTGATTCCAAATGATGCATTTCCTAGGTTCCAGTTTTCCTCGATTCCGGGAAAAGCAGTTCGTATGGACCATGCACTTAGTGTGCCATTAAATAGAATAGCTTTATTAACCGCTTATGGTTGGTTTACAATATTGCGCATACAGAGAAAGCACAAATTAACATATACGTATATTCATCACGGTTCTAAAAGTCGAGTCAACGGAACTGCTCTATCGCCTTGTCGAAGGTGATAAGATTCACACTGTGCCATTAAATAAAGCTAGACGAAGAATAATATTAACGAGGCCTGCTTAAATAGCTTAATACGCTTTCGTTGGAAAGGGGAGGATAGAGAGGGACCGTGAACACAACTGTATACATGAAGCGTATATTATGTTCTAGTTTTGAGTGAAATTAACATAATTAAAATGAATAAGCTTTAATTTAATGGAACAATAGCAAAATTCTCACACAGCTTAATATACAAATCTTGAATATACGAGTTATATAGCATAGCCTTGCGCAAACTCTGTTATTGTTGTCAATTTTGACTGGGCTATGTATTTTACCATTGCACCTATTTCAAGCTGCACATAATTCATTATCTACTGGTAATATTGCAGTTTCTGATGTCGTGTGTCTCGTTAGCGCTGCTTTCACTGGGTTCAGTGACGTTGCATTTAATTGCCTTTTTGATTTTTTTTGGTATTACTGCTGTTCCAGTATGCTGTTTTTGCTGCTGTTGGTGCTCATATCGTTTTTGCCGTTGTTGTTGTTGACGCTTTCACTGTCTTGTTACTGTTGTTTTTGTCTTTATTTAGTTAATCATATTTTTTGGTATTATATATATATATATATATATATATATGAAGCTTTTCGAGTACTCTACACATATATGGAGCTAATGTTGCCAGAAATGTTTATTTCTTGGATTGATTTCTTAACAGGTGATGTGCGACATGACCGGAGGCGGCTGGACAATTCTTCTTCGACGTGGTCCGCCGGCCAACGGGCAACCACTTTCGTTCGATCGTAGCTGGGCATCCTATAAGCACGGTTTTGGTGAGTAGTTGTTATGCCTTGAGTCCGAATCGACTTACGTCTTCATCCAGGTTTCTCTCTCTCTCTATATATGTATATTTATTTTATGATTTTCCGTAATGCTGTTGCCCGTGTACGGTATATATATATATATATATATATATATATATATATATAAGCACTATCACATCTATCTACGTTAGAATAACCACGATTATTTATTACATTGGCATTCGGTTACTGGTGCTAGAGAAGGTAATTCACTTGTTGAGGTTATCGCTGGTGTTGTAATTTGTATTGACTCGTTATGGTGTCACTGGTTGTTGCTAACAGTTATTTCATTTTCATACTATAATAGTTAGTTCTAGTTCGATCACTTAGTTAGCTTCGAATAGGCAGTTACGGCTTGTTTCTGAAAAGGGACGATGGTTTACATTCCTGTCATTGGTCGGAGAAACAATCTCACGTTCTCATTGGCTTCATGTATACATTCAATAGGCAACATCCAGGAGGAGTTCTACTTCGGCAACGAATACATTCACAAGCTAACAGAGACACCGAAGATGTTGCGCATCGAACTCGAAGCGTTCAACGGCGCCCGGATGACGCTTGACTATGAAAACTTCACGGTGGCCGCGGAAAGCGACAACTACCGAATGCGCGTCGGCCGATATATCGGAAACAACACAAGGTAACAAACACTCTTGCCAAAGTTATGCCCAAGAAGTTCTCGCCCCCCGCTCCCCTTTTGTCTCTTCCCGCCGGTTGCGTTGAGCCTTGGGAGTCTTGAGATTAGACGATAGAGTAGAAATGCGATCACTGTGACTAAAGCAACACTGTAACAACTCATACAATACAATACAATGTGGTTTATTGTCGAAACTGCATATTACAATGCCTGAATAATAATAATAATAATAATAATAATAAGGAGGCGGGATGGGTTGCCGAACACGCAGAAAAAGAAAAGTGGCGTAAATACACAGAGTTAGAGCCTAGATACAATTTCGTGCCGATTGCAATGGAAACAATGGGCCCGGTCAGCAGAAGTACAAGGAAATTCATAAAAGACTTAGGTGATCGAATACGAGCAAACACCGGGGATATACGCGAAGACGAATTTCTGAGGCAGCTGCTTTCACTGGCAGTTTGCAGAGGAAATGCCGCGTCGATATTAGGTGCGATGGGCTGAGAACAGATAGATGGTAACCATGAAATAACGAGGATACACATTCACACCTCACAATTGTATTGTCCTAACACATATTAATGAAAATAAATAATAATAATAATAGTTATAATAATAACATTAATAACATTAATAATAGAGTGATATAATAAAAATTATATACTTTAACAATCGTATGTAGCATCACAAGTAACTGAGTGTTTGTATTTAACGTCGTCTGCATAGCGGCATTGCATAGGCGTGATTTACTATCGCGTAGCTCTGCTTTACGCGATGGCTCTCTTAAGCGACGCGGCGTGCAGAGATAGAGAGAGAGAGGGAACCTCCCAGAACTATTAGGTACTGAGGGATAACGCAATAACTAGATAGCTAGCTTGTGCTAAGATAATAATAGCACATTAAGCACAAAACAGCGTGTACAAAGGGCGATTGATGATTTTTGTTGCTTTTATTGTTGTTGCTGCTGCTGCTGCTGCTGTTGTTGTGATTGTAATGGTGGTGGTATTTGCTGGCAAAACAGGGTTGGAAACGCGTTCCGCCGGCACAACGATAAACAGTTTGCGACCTCGGACAAAGTCAATGGACCGCGACACTGTCCGGTCGATCATCGCGCTGGACACTGGTGGCATTCGTGCTACAGCGTGCTCCTTACCGGCGAGTACGCCACGCCGGCCACCGCTACCGCCAAGAATGGCATCAGGTACGCCGTTACGTGGTACACTTACCGGTATACAAGTACACGCGCTAACACATGGCAATGTGCATACCAGCCAATCGGCCATATATATTTATAAATAAATATATATATATATATATATATATATATATATTATCTCGTTAAATTGTAGAATTTATTTTAGTTATATATATATATATATAAATATTATCTCGTTTAATTGTAGAATTTCTTTTAGTTATATATATATATATATATATATATATATACATACATACATTTTTTTATTTTTAAGTAAGTTTCATAAGTTGGTATCTGAAAATAATGAGTGGTCTACGCGCTATAGAAGAGGTTGTCGTCGGTTGTGACCTAATATTACTTCCTTGTTCTGTTGAATGTGATGGTATGTTACGTGAGAACTATGTAGACTTTTAAAACCTACGCCTGTGTTCTGAGAAGCCACATCTATCGGACTCTCATAGTGGAAAATAATATATAGACCATTACTTGGCACAATTAAAACTGCCACTGTGCAAACATATGAAAATATTTAAAAGTCTCCCGCTGTGAGAAGATCGAAACAAAGTTGACGTCGTTAGAACCAAGAGAAGTTGTGCCTAGAAGTGGAAAATACGTACATTAAATAAAACCGGCGAACACCAGGACGAGGGTTGACAATCTGACTTTTATTGACGCAGGTCAAAATTCACTCCCACTACTGCTTATAGACGTTCGTTATGTTAGCACTGTAGAGATGGCACTAACGCAGGTTGGCTTTTACTGAACGTTTTATAGGTGGTCTACTTGGAAGGCCGAGCCGCTCAAGGGGGTTGTGTTGAAGATCCGGGACATGAAATCGAACAGAGCATAAGATGAACCCAATGAAGCCATCAATAAGGCCGGCTGCTGCACGAACTTTTTGGCGTCTGGAAAGTAACTGCAGCAGCAACAACAACAACAGTCTTCTTTGCACTTAGACTGAAAAGAGATAAACGAACCTCAATACCTCGTACGCGTTGCAGTACGTTGAAATTGTGTATTCTGTAGAAAATGGCGAACTCAGGAAAACACAGCTTAGGAGCTCTTTATCAGATGAGTGATCATGTAAGCTACCGTGCCATCAATGGCTGTCGTCAGCAGTAAACCGAAGAATGTACAATTTCGTCTTCATCTCCATTCGTGCCCCCTCTCCATTTGAGCCATTGTTATCATTCTACATATGCAGTTTACAGGTAGTTTTCTAAGAACAGAATGATCTGCGCACATAGTTTTTGTTTATGCGTTATAAACGTCATAATTAACAATTGGCACAAGAGCTCCAATTCGCACTATACAAATAAGCTCGCTTTCAAGAACATGGGACAATTTGTTTTTATTTTATAAAGATGTTTGGTGATAACACAAATACTCATATGCATTAAACATATATATATATATATATATATATATATACATACATACATATACATATATACCACTTTCATCGGCTATTGCCCGAGTGTTCGTAAAGGTATAGCTTTTTTACCGCCCGTGTTGACTTTCTTGTGTATTGTTCACTTAAGACCAAGTTATTTGATTTCAGCTAACGTTTAAGAGCATATCAATATGTCGGCAGCTCATTCTATATCTCTATGCAGTTTATCTTGTAATTTTTGCATCAAAAGTCATCATTGTCTCTTTCTCTATTTCGTCGCGCCTCTTCCTCTATTTCTCTTTATATATATATACCATATATATATATATATATATATACCATGTGTTTGTCCTCTATCATGTGTAGAAATTTCTTGCTCGTATTCGTATAATAATAAAAAAAAATCATAAAATACGAAGATTTTTCATACTAAGAATATCTTCTGTGTAGGCGGCTACAGCGTGTTAGCGTTTGGTGAATGAGTAGTCGGAGTAGCTAAATAGCCGCAGTGAGAGGCGCAAGATCGGCACCTCAAGTAGCGTTGAAGAATTCGTACGCAAAGTAGTTCAGAGTAGTGCTAGTTGAAGTACGATAGCAGCCGCCCTGACGGTAGTGAGGCTTAGTGTGAGGCGCGGCCGGTCGACGTTCATGGAGTTGCGCTAGGCACATGAGCATATGACCGTTGCAGCACGTACGAAACGCATAGACAGGGTAATTTTGGATTGCTACCTCCTCGCATCACCATGACGATGATGGTGATGGGATGAGATGATGCCATAAAGGTTGCGGCATATGGCTTTTGGCGATACCGCTGCTGCTGCTGCTGGTGCGTCCCGTCGAAACAGCAGAAGCAGCAATAACAGCAACAGTAGTAGAAAACACTGCAGCAAAGATTGTTGCAGTGAGATTTGACTAAATATGTATTATAGGACCGATGACCTGGAGTGCTTTTTTGCCGTAACCGTTGGCAACAGAGATCGCCACGCGTTGCGGGTGCATCTCGTTGCAGACAGCCTCACAACACGCGCGCAGTCACAAGCATGAGTTTACACATTTATATATATATATATATATATATATATACATACATATGCACACGAACAAGCACACACATACACATGCATACACATATAAACACGTCGACACTCTGCTTATCTGTAATAAGTTATTGAATAAACTGTATACGAATTATACCAACAAATGAACTGAGCATTTTCTGATTGTGTCACGGGGCAAATATCTACTCTAAATCACACACTCGAATAACCATTTTTCTTTATCAATAATAATAATAATAATAACCTGTGGGTGGGGATGGGAATGGTAATGCACTATCTCGTTTATTGAAGATATCTGTGTTCTATTTTTTTGTTTTTCCTTGCTTACGACTGATTATATAGTCCACGCCGGACACTTCATTTGAATGCATTTGTGTGCGTCAATAATATAGTCGCTATTAAAGACGAATTACATAACGGGCTAAATTGACAGTGATGCACTATATCTCCTACGCATAATGATTATACGCTTTGATTATTGCGGCACATGCGGGAAAACAGTTGTGCTCTTCTGCTAGCGTTGCTGGGCATGTCCAGTACGCAATCCTTTCTAGTACAATGGGGATAAAATTGTCGCATGACCTATCCTATATTTATTGACCATTTATTAAGACATGCATACGTGTTCGTTACGACAAATTGTTGCAGCATTTGGTTTATTGAACAATATTCAACCTAGAAAATCAGTTAAAGTGCGACCGGTGAGCGAAAGACTAATGATCTTTTATGAGAATAAGTTCACATGATGAGCTGTTGAAAAAGCAGATAGCCACATCGCAAGCAGGTACGCAAACGTGGTCAGCAAACAACAACTGAGGAATTTCCTGGGGTATCACTCTTGTGGCCAAGCTTGATTTCAGAAACGCCTTTAACCGTAGTCTGAGGACCACCTGTTAAGTGCGGTCATAACTTAGGCCCCGAGTATACATCCAGCGCCTGTCGGTGGATATGCAAAGGAGCAGTGCGGCCTCGGTCCGGGGAACCCTCCAGAGGTGGCTGGCCCATGCACTGGCCTCCCTCGTAGAAGTGCACACGTTCGCAGACACTAAGGTCATGTTCTCACCGTTAAGGATTGATTGCATTGAATACATTTTGCTTGTATTTAAAAGTATCTCAATAAACAAGAAAATTATGTTGAACAGATACACCAGAGTCCAGACTTTCATGTAAATTTCATCATCATGTTTAACAAATTGAATGGAATTTTATAGATTCGTCCAATAGTGTGCCACCTTTCTCAATTAAGGTGCGCTTGTATTGCGACATGTAATGAGCCGCGTTATGCAGACACTAAATCTATAAACTGTGCTGAAAACTTAAAAGCAATACATAAATCAACTAACTAGAGGTATCGCTCGCAAATCTATTCAAATCTAGTCTACGCGTTGTAGTAGCATACGTAACATAGCTTTTTCGCTACGTCACGGCCGCACTGTTCTTTCACGCTATGGCTAAAATAATGCTAGAGGCAGAACCACTACTCCTCAAAACGTCCAATTCGCTACAAATGGAAGTTGGGTTGGACATCGCTTTCAAGTCTTATCTGGTCACTAGGTTACAAACGTAGTTACATAAAGTACATGACGAAAATAATTCGTATATTATTTCAGTAATTATGCAGATTAAATCAAAAACAAACTCAAGATGTTAGAAATAAGAGATAAGAAATAACAAAGTGCTAAGTGAAGGACGAGAAAATGTGTAGGACGACACCATCCAAATCTAGTGAACATGGATGTGTATTTCCAATTGATGATAGTTATCCTGGGTATCGAATCATTGGCAGAATAAATCAAGTAGTGAAATCACCTCAATTGGACAAGCAGTACACGACTTAAAAGCAAATGGCATCCTGTTCGAGTTTATGTTTAGGGACTTTCCGCTGCAATATACTCAGAATATTCACAACCCGTCAAGCAGCGAATTAAAAGAGTTATGTGTGCTCGAGATTGCGGCCCGTAAACACCTTCTTGCGCAACTAACCTACCTAACTTCCTTAGGTCAGGCGACGCACGACGCGTGATGGCAACTTACGCGTTATTAACCTTCAGGTTCTCGAATCCGACGTGCACCGGCCGGCGTCCACGTTGACGACCGATATCAATGGCGTTAAAAAGACGTGCAGAACCGGATGAGGTGTCGTAAGTTCAAGTCCTAAAGGTTCCATCGGTGGTTCTCCAGGGTTTGTTATGTTAGCCACCACGACCTGATTAGGTGTCTGCGTTTAGGAAAGGCCACAGCCAAGCCAGAGCTACAAGTACGACGATGGAGGGACTACGCTAATCAGACAGAAGAAAAAAGAGAAATCCTATTTTTTTTAGCTATGCCGAAATCAAAAGACAGAGTATGGCCGGAAGGGCAAATCTTTCTAGCAAAGGTGGAGCGAGACCCTACGGCGTTTATTTTCCACACTTAGAAGGTGTGGAACCTTAACTTGCTGATGAGCGGCGAGTGACCACCTTACTAACTTGTTATGCCGCGGAACGATCAATTGCCTAATCAAACGCAAAACGAGCACACACAATAGTAAAACTCCCGCTTACATTGGAACACCACACCATAAATAACGGATTCACAAAGAGTGAAAATGGTGCTGTGCATTAGTGCTTTCAAAAAAAGAAAAGTCGTTAACTGTAGCCAGTGTCTACTGTGCGCACTGGGTATAGTTCGAGCCTACTCTTGTAGGTATTCTTCGTGAGTTCTTTAACGGGATCATTAAGGGAGAACGAATATCCAGGGGTTGATACATCGCCAGGCTCTCTCCCATAATCAAGAAAAGCTTGGTGACGACTAAAGTATCCCATATTTATAGCGGGGAGTTTTTTAAAAGATTTTCCGTAGGGCAATTGCGCGTGTACGGTTTTTTCATGTCATGGCTAATTTGTTTCCACTCCGGCATTTACCTTGTCTAAATTGGAAACCATGCAAACCAATTTAAGAGTGGCCGGTCTGGGTCTCGAACCCAGTTCTCCCGAATGCAAACCAAAGGCTTTGCCACTAAGCCATCTTGCACGGTCGTCTCAAAAAGGAAGTTTTAGAAGATCCTACTATTTACTAAGCTATGCGAACGTTTGAAGATAACCACGGAGAAAAAAAGCCGTACAATTTTGCCAGAGGCTTTCCATAGACGTCTATAGCAGGACAACGCGATCTCATATCTAGGATCGCTTACCGAAAATGCAGACCAAGGTTATATTAGGTTGAACGTAAACACGTTCACTTAGACAAAATTGTTATATGATTTGATGAACGCACGATTCTAAAAAAGAAGATTCTTCACGCTGACTGTAACTATGCCGGATTCCGCGATAAACCACATCATTGCGCATGAACATGCGGGTTTCGGAAATGTGTAGAGACGTGAGATGTCATTCTCTATAATGTCCGAGCCGGGACGAGGCCAGGAGGCACCTTCCATGCACTCTTCATTGACTGTTTCAAGGCCTTTTTTCGTTAACAATATTAATTGACGGAAGTATTCGAGATGCAGCAAACCATGGGGCTGCCCAGAGAGATCCATTAGGCTACTTCCCATTTCTCTTTCTCCACTCTGACCATGTGCAACGGTACTCCAAGGAGGCCATGGCGGTGGTGTACGCTGATGTATCGTTGTCACTCATCAAGTCATCGGCGCCATCACTTAAATGGTTGAGTCATAACTTGGTTCTAAGGGATTGCAGCCAAACACCCGGATAATAAAGGCCGTCAAATTCTGACGAGACAAGGAATTTAAGAGGAGTGACACCATACGCTTGCTGTGGCAAGGTCTTCGAGTTCGTCAACACGTTCCCGTATTTAAATCGTCGACTTCGCTATACGGGACGTGTTTTTCACACGTTGCTTATGTCTTAAGCTCGGCCTTCGGCCTTGGTATTTATCCTAGAAAGGTCGTGGATTCGCTTAACAAGGCACACTTTAATTCCCTCGAGAGTTGACTTGCGTGACGCGTATACGCAGCCTTTCCATAAGGGATAAACCCGTTCGTAAATGCCCTGACTGGTTTTGGGCCAATGATAGAGGCGCTTCGGCTGAGACTGCATGCTTACAACTCCACCGTTTTACCAATTTTTGCTGAAGTGAAGGAAGAAAGGAACGCAGACAGCGTCGAAGATCAAGCAACTATTATAGATTTTCGAACCTGAAGCTGTTCGAATTTTTGAATCTGAAGCTGTTCTCGAGGTAAGGTTAAGTTTTAAGTTTTTTTCAACTTTAACTTGTGGGCCTGAGCAGCCTGCGATAATCGCCACGTGCATACTAAGCACATTGTGCATGGCTATCACCAAGTTGTGCGTTCATTCAATAAATTTAACAAGGAGTACTTTCAAGGCACTTGTCGCTAAGTACCACTCAGTCGACTGCACGGCGCCTCGGAAAAGGTCGGAATACGTCTCTCTCGTGGGGACGACTGCGAACAGGAACCAGCTGGCCATCATATTATCATAGAATAATATAAACGATCTTGACGAATATACGCTGTTTGAGTGCAATAGATAAATTATGACCTCGAATAGCAATAACAAAAACACCAGCACGGACCAACAGCAACAACAAACAACGACGACGTAATTACAGGGCGACATAAACAGCGCCAAACTCCATAAGTGTATTCTAACGAATTAGTAGTAGATGGAATGCTGGAATTCATTCGCAAGTCACGTTCTCTTCTAATCAGCAGACCGGCGGGTCGTGTGAAACCGTCCATATATGAATAGACTTCACTACCTAATTTATCAACTTATCCAGCCATTGGTTTTCTCTGTGCGTTTTCTGTATCCATCATTGATGATGTGTATATCCTCTTGTCGGTCGGCCATCGAATATATGTATCTTTATATATATATATATATATATATATATATATATATATATATATATATATATATATATATACGTGCATATATTGTTTGTTTCGTTAATTCGCTCGGTTGTCGATATTTTCGGCATGTCACATAGTCGTGGTCTCGGCATGTGCTCATGTATTGTCCAGCTGCTGCTCCGTTTTGCCTTGCACGGATGAATGCATATAGGAGCGCCGTGCGCCTCTGCGCGCTCCTGATGTGGGCTGCCTCGTACACGTTTCAGCCCGTCTCACGTGGCAACGTCTGGTTGATCGTGCACAATGCTGACCTTGATTGAATTCCGATGATCCCTGCCACCGTCGTCATAAACATCGTCCTCATCATTTCGACGGCCGACGCCGTTAAGGGGTTAAGTGAGTGGTGGGCCGTCATTGGTCGCCGTCACACACCCACGCACATACGTACATACGCAACATCGTCATTACCGTTACCCCCACCCCCCGACAAGACGAGACTATAGTGATCGCGATGACGCAGCCGCCCCCGTTCTCGTCGACGCCCCCGTTCTCGTCGACGCCCCCGCCGTCGTCGTACCTCCCGCAGGTGGGTCCAAGGAACTCGGAGGAGGCGGGGAGCTGGGTCTCTGCGTCTCGAGAAAGATGTCCCGCCGATGCGGGTAGATGAGCTCGTTGATGCCGTCAAAGCACGGCACGAAGAGGGCGGCCAGAGCCGACCGCGGATGGTTCATGTCGGTGAGCACGAACCACTCGTCCGTCGCCGGACTGTAGCACTCGCAGAGCTTCGTCGTCGCCTCGCCCGTGTAGCCGCCGAACACGTAGATGAGGTCGTCGCACACGACGGCGGCAAAGTTGCTGCGGGCCGTCAACATGGCGGCGATCGGCGTCCACGTGTCGCGCTGCGCGTCGTAAACCTCGCACGAGCTGAGTCGCGTACTTCCGCTCGACCCGCCCAGCACGTAGATTTTGCCATTCAGCGTCACCGCGCTCACGCCCGATCGCACACAGCTCATCTGGGCGAGCGTCGTCCACATGCCGGTGGCGGGGTCGTAGCGTTCCACCGACCGGTTGCACGTCGATCCCGTGAAGCCGCCGATAGCGTAGACCTTACCGTCGAGGACAGCGCACGCCGCATCGCTGCGCTGAAACTCCATCGGCCGTATGTACGACCACTAGATCATGAACGATGACACGACAACAAACGAACGAGCATCGAAATTGTGTTTCGCCATTAGAGTTTGAGTTGGACGCACCGGCGCGGCTTAGGAGGAGTAGGAAGCAGTAGAAAGAGTAGCCGTAGTGGCGTTGATTAGTAAGTTATTTGGATGATATTTAAATCTCAGTAACATTGATATCTAGCGGTCAATGACAGCTAGATATCACTCCTACTGAGAGTTAAATATCGGTCCACTAAATTACCGACAACAGTAGCAATACATCAGTGGGCTTTATTAACCGATGGTTGGTTTAAAAGATTGCGCGTACAGAGAAAGCACACATTTACATATATGTATATTCATCACGGTTTCAAAAGTCGAGTTAACGGAACTGCTCTATCGCATTGTTGGAGCTGATACAAGTAACACTGTCCCCGCAGAGATTGCACATGCAAAACTAGGAAATTGCATAGAACTTCTCTCGAGTACAGATCTTCATGTGGAAGCCATATGCGATGTGATGTCTATTCTCATAATTGCAGCGCGTCCACTAACTACACGTCTTTGCCTGGGTTTCATAAGAGAGTATGTCATCAGTGCCTCCCATTTAGACATGTACTCGTTAAAAGCTGCCGTTTTCGGTAAAGTGTGTATTTTTTTTGTAAATTCTTAACAATAGCGGAGACGACGCCAGTAAATAGATTAATCTGTTGAGTGCGATGGACTCTTAGCGCTTTCTTCAGAAAAGTGACCTTGATTTGGTCAAGCGCCTTAAAGTTTAATTTTGATAGATAAGGCCATATCACCTGTATACCGTAAGAAACAGTAAGCGCAATCTTCAGGTTGAAAAATTAACGGCAACGTCCGTTGGTAGTTTATGAGTTTGATTTACTAAATTGAAAGCCTGAGGTTAAAACGAGAGTGTCCGTGGGAGTTCCAGAGGTCACTGGTAGTGATGTGGCGGACGGCGTTGTGACCACTCATTGGTGGTGTTGGGGCCCCCCAGCACACCTCTGGTATGACTATTTATAGAGGCTATCTCTATCTCAACTGGAAAACTACGGTAAAGTTGTTTAAAAATAGTGATTTAGAACCAAGTAGTATTCAATCAGCTTTGTTTCGTGAGGAAGTAGTTTTTCCATCAGAGACTTGGAGGGACCAGTAATCAAACAGCCCTAAACCTGTAGAAAGCCAAAGTTGCATAGCACCACAATAGGCAACAGCTGGATTGTCTTTACAATTTATTACGTTATATGAACAACAAACTTAGGCAGCTGGAGAAAGCTCGCAAGTGATTCATACGACAATCGAATACGCGAAATTTACCTGCCGTCCGGGCGAAAACAGTGAAAATAAATTTGTAGAATGCAGTACAAAATTGAAAACTCACCCCCTACACCCATGTGACTGTGGCTCCATCACCATGCACTAATGAAAAAAGCAACAACAAAGACTTACGAAATGGGCCAATAAAAGAAAGTTCCTCTGACCCTAAGTCAAGTTATATTAACTTGTTCGTACATGTTATCTGAAAGAAAGATCACATTCTAATGGTTCGTGTAATATATGCATGCAACACATAAGAGATCTAGATTAGAGAGAGAAAATAAGTGCGGATTGCCTGAACCCACCTGGTTGGTGTCAAGGTTAAACACTTCAGCCGTGTTGAGTCGGAACTGGCCGTTGTAACCGCCGAGGGCGTAGATCTTTCGTCCGATACAGCCGACACCGACGTATGACCGCTCGACGTGCATCGGGGTTACGTGCATCCAACGCTTGCTCGATAAGTTATAGCGCCGGCAGTCTTTCCGGTAGCTGTTGTTACCGTTGTACCCGCCGATGACGAAGACGTCACCGTCGATGAATACCATTTTGTGGTAGGCGCGCATCTCGTCAGTGTCGGCGAGCTTAGCTGCGAACGAGTACGCACAGGCGTCAACAAATGGTCATCCTTGTATTATGATTCATACATACGTTTCTACCTATGTGTACATATGGCTCTTTAGCATTTGCTAATATCGTATAGCAGCAAAGCAATTCGGATCAGCTTAATATATATATATATATATATATATATATATATTACTCATTCAGCATTTATTTCACCACAAAATTGGTAGACAGTTGATTCAATTTTCACAAGGTGTCACAATGTGATACTTTTCGGCCTTACAATATGTATTGAACTTTAGATGATAAGGACGTTCCGCAAATTTCTGGGCACACAAGTATAGCGTCCAATATCAAACTCTCCGCAAAAGCTACAAACACATACTTCAATATTAAAACAGCTTTATATATATACAGGTAGTTCAATAAGTTCTTAGAATGAGCTTTTTAGAATTCGAATTTTGGCGCGCTTCCACCGCTATTAGGATCTGCAACTTTTCGACTGCCAGCAGTCAAAATATTATGGTGATTGGCCGTTGCGATTTCGTTTGATCGCTTTTCCCGTGCAACGTATCGGCGTGATTTTGAAAAATGGAGAAAAAAGAGTTTCGAGTGGTTATCAAGCATTTTATTTCAAAGGTTGGAATGCGACCCAAGTGAAAACTGAGTTAGACGAGGTGTACGGTGACTCTGCGCCATGTTTTGCCACTGTTTCCAACTGGATTAATGAGTTAAAAAGAGGTCGCAGGAGTACAGGGATGAACTACGTTCAAAACGCCCAAAAACGGCAACTGATTAGGAAAACGTGGAAAAGGTGCGGAAAATCGTTGCCGCAGATAAGCGAGTGAACATTAGGGAGATAGCGGAGGCCTTGAATCAGTTTGGGTAGTGTGCATTTCATCCTGCACGAAAACTTGAAGATGAAAGAGCTCAGAGAAAAATGGCTGCCGCATTTGCTCAACCAAGGCCAAAAAAACGCGCCTGTTCTCGCTTCACAGCGAAATTTGGCCAAGATGTCGAACAATCCGTCGGACTTTTGGCGCAGATTCATGACCGTCGATGAAAGCTGGGTCCATCACTACACTCCCGAGACCCAAGAAGCATCTTGCCAATGGTGTGCACCTGATGAAGGACCTCCGAAGAGGATGCGGACAACGGCATTGACCGGAAAGGTGATGGCTACAGTTTTTTAAGACCAACGTAGAATAATGCTGGTCGACTACCTTGAGAGCGGTAAAACGATCACAGGAGAATATTAGGCAAGACTGTTAGACTGCCTTTAGCAAGAACTCATCGTGAAACGGCCCGCTTTGCAGAAGAAGGTTGTCCTGTTTCACCAGGACAATGCTCCTGCACACAAGTCCCGGCAAGCATCGGCAAAACTGGCCCTAACTGAGGTTCGAACTTATTGAACAACCTTCCTATTCTCCAGACCTGGCCCCCTCTGATTATTTCCTCTTCGGACATTTGAAGAATAGTCTCGGTGGAAAGCGTTTTTCCAGCAATGAAGAGGTTAAGGCTGCTGTCAATGCCTATTTTCAGTCTAAAGACGCGGAATTCTACTTAAGAGGTATAAAAGCTCTGAAATCTTGGTGGATAAAAGTGTATTGAGCATCTCGGGGAGTATATCGAATAAGATAAATTTAAAAACATGATTTGGAAAATTCTTGGTTTTCATTCTAAGAACTTATTGAACTACCTGTATATATATATATATATATATATATATATATATATATATATATATATATATATAACATGTTTAAGGGAATACAATTACTTACGCCCTATTTCGCATATCCTGGTTTATGGTTACGACATATAGCCCAATTCTCTCAATGGTGCAACCAAGGAGAAAAAGTCGATCAAGGGAATTCAGACAAAGCAGACCCAACACCAAAAGTCGTTTGACTGTTTACGACTACAAGGAAATCATCAATAAAGTCCAGACAGAGCTAGTCATAAGGAATGCGAACGGCCTCATTATGTGGCAAGCTCGTTTGGAAGTCACGTAGTAGAGTACAAACAACTTATATTAAAAGCTTTGAAACAAACTTTTCAGATACTAATACCATATTATTTGAACACTTTTGGTTCAATTTTCAAACATAAATCCTTAATCTTCACGTCTGTCAATCGCTCCGGGACGCTGTGGAAAACTTAAAGGCCGCTTTGTAAAACCCAATTTCCCTAAATTCCCTATATATATATATATATATATATCGTAGTAGTTTTATTAACCAATGATTGGTTTACGAATATACATCATCAATTTCCCAAATTCGTTTCCAAATTATCGATGGCCTGTAGGTTGGCTCCAATGTCAAAGATCTATAATTTGCGACAAGACAATTCTTAGGGTCTTAGGGGCTTAGGGCACCCTTCACCCCCGCCCCCAGCCCTCCCTACCCCCTCGTTCACTCTTCTAACGATCTCCGCTCTTCGATGAATGAGACATTTGCTGGTGTCTGCACTTACGAAACAGCGTGTGGCGATCGGCGCTCGGGTCGTACACCTCGAAACAGGTTGGAGGGCGCTTGCAACCAGCCACCATGCAGCAGGATGACGCCGTGAGGTTCGCGGGGTACCGTCGACTTGCGCAGCTCGGCGCTAAGTTCGTGAGGCAGCGGCACGTGGCGAGTGTTCATCGCGCGTCGCACCGCCAACAGATAGTCGTGACAGCGACGATCCTCGCGCAGCACCGCGTTGCCGGGAGCCGCGAGAAGCTCGCGAAGTCGCGCCTCCTCGATGAGGTAGAGCCGGACGGCCTGTAGCAGCTCGAACATGTGCTGCCGGCGGTGCGCCTCGTCGAACTTCACCCAGTGCACGCAGACGCCGCACAACCGGTCTTCGTCGCGTACGTTCAGCCGGTCGTCGGCGACGAAGCTCATGAACTCGTCGAACGACGTCTCGAGCAGCTGCTCGCTGCCTGCGAGCGTCATGAAGTCTTCAACGATCCGGTGGTACAGCTGGCCGGTCACGTCGTTCATCATGTACAACTTGGCCAGCCGCCACAGCGAAATCACGTTAGCGCCGTGCGAGCCGTTGCATATAAACGCTCGACACTCTGTCGAAAAACGAGCGCAAGCAAAGGTAATCTACTCGTACTTGTATTGTACGTACTGCCTAGGTCTGTATATATATATATATATATATATATATATACATATATATATATATATATATATATATATATATATATATATATATATATATATATATATTTGTTTATTAACACCCAAATTGGGTAAATGTGTTTATGTTACATTAAAGTGTTTCGAGACACCAACAATCTAGCGTTGCGCTAGTTCTGCTATAGACCTAACCGCCGGGCATACCGCGGCGTGGTATCGATCACATTTGCTCCAGCATTGTTTGCATTGACATTCAACCTGTGGTTCATGAAAACCCTGCACGTTGCACAGAACGTGATGAAATCCGTGAGCTGCAAAAGCCGTACGTAGTTAGATGTCGATCTTTTACCCCGGCCATTCAGTGCTCGTCATTCTGTTCCATAAATAGTTATGTCCACCTCACTACTTTTGGTTTCCCAGATCCGCATATAAACTTCCAAGGCGCACGTTTTCTTCAGATTACTCGTTCTTTGTAGGTCTTGCGTATATATATATATATATATATATATATATATATATATATGTGGATAAGATGGATGGTTATCAACGATAGAAATATAAAATCGTTCTCGACGCGTGTGTATGTATGTAAAGATCGATCACCTCCAAGTTCAATTTTCACTGCAAACTTAAATAAAGAATATAGAGTGGTTTTGATAAAACAGAACGGCGCAAATTCATGAGGCCTAATTTAAGTTGCCCTTCTGGCAAACGTTAGTATAATAACTTTAGCTGTTTCAAAATGTGGCGATCTATTCGGAGCCAACTATATGTATTTTCTATATTGGCCAATACAATGAGACACATGACGCAACAGGAGACCCTGATCGCTAAGTCTTCAATCAAAGATCCATATGAGGCTGTATAAAACTCATCTGATACAGGTTGGCGGAGCCTATCTCGGCCATTGCTGCACGTTGCTTATAACTTAATCATTTTTAAAGACCAGCATATTGCAAGATAAATAGTATGTATCTACATTTAGATGTGTACCTAAAAATGCATTGTGGCAGTGTTGTCTGTTCAGTTGAACACAGCATAGCAGTGTGAGGATATATGACTTCGTAACCATACCTTTAATCAAGTTTTCCATTCGAAGGTAGTCTGCGGCTTCGAGCGTATCCTGAATGCTATCCAACGACAACTTCGGCGGATGGCCGTAAGAATAATCCACCGCCGTTACGAGCTGGCTTGCTTTTAACATTGGCACTTTCACAACCCTGCGGAACAAACAAAACACTTAGCGGGTATAGGTTTTCCTATTTATTTATACATTAACAGTAATTAAGTTGATAGTACCTCATCAAAACAGTAATCGTTTGAAAAGTTAGTGCCTTCAACTTGACTAGTAGTACTACTTTCTCTCCGCAAGTCATCAGGCTGTTGATGAATTCCTTAAAATAACAGACAACTATCACTATAAAATACACACTGCTTTCACTAGTTTCAGCAACGCACTGCGGTTCGCTGCATTCGGTGAAAATGTATGTATTCCTGTCAGCAGTTACACCGATTGTTGCCACTCTTAGCGTTTAACGCAACAACAGCGTGGTTTCGTTTCGAAGGCACACTGCACCTACGAAAGTTTAGGATCAACGTCTGGACTTTCTCGACGAACTCTTCGTGATACAGCGGCGACCAATTGACTGCAAAACTTCCGGACCAAATTGCCATGAATTGGCAAACGTTTTTCAAAATATTTAAAATAAACGTTTCACATTAAAGTCAAGGCTGGCCCGCGCAGATCGAGATGTTTGTAGCCAAATTGTAACCGGTGCTGCCTGAAAGAGCTCTGAAAGAGCCACCACGCTAGCTTTCGGTGATGTCAAACGAAGCTGTCCCTAATGCAACTGACATGAGGCAGACTGCCAATGACAGTACGCTTGAAGAGTTTCGTCGGCAGCCGCGGCGCGTCCAAAGGCTGTGAGAGGCACCGCGTGCGTGAGAGGCGAGGTGAAAGGCGGATCATGACGGACGAAAGAGGACGAAATACATGACAAACACAACGAACAAGACACAGATCACGCATGTAACTTCGCTACTAAAGTTGCTAAACGCACGATATCGTTACTTCAGAACGTTGTCTCCACTGCGGGGCGCGCCGAACGCAAAGCAGGCAGCGCGAAAGTACTCCGACGCGATAGCGAGCGCGATTCGGTGTGCGGGAATCTTCGAACCATCGTCACAGATGAGCACAATATCCGGCGGAAAACTCCGAGCGAAGGCCAGGTTCATCGGTGATCGCCTGCCCTCGCCGCGCTAGCTGTTCTTGCAGGAGACGGTGGCCCTTCGCAGAGGAAAGTGGCGACGAGTTTATTCGGGCGGGCTTCGGGCCGGGTCGATTCGAAACACGACACTTCGTTTTTATTCAAGACTTTGCAAGCCGACCGTGTTGCAGACTACGCTGGCCGGCCGGCTATACGTTTGAATTCGCGCGCGTAGGCAACGACTCGGGGCAGTCTAAATGTGGAGGGTAGGCACTCACATACGAGGTCATAAGCGCCTTAAGGCATTCAAGTACGGGAGATAATCAGCGCCTAATGCTAACGGCCGTGTGGCAGACGCTGAGACGTTGCTGTGCTAAGGGACCAACGACAGTGACGGTTAAGTACGCTTATATTATACGGTGTGCATCGTACAAGAAGCGTATCGCACTGCCGATCTCAGAGGAACTTTACCGCTGCAAAAATTACGTATTTTGCTGTGCAGTGGGAAGACTCAAGAGCTCAAGCCTACGGACCGTCAGGACTGGTTGAACTTTGCCAATTGGGCTTTCGAGTGGATGCAGCGTGATGCGTTTAGATTTTTTGACCCAGAAGCGACAGTCCGTTGGCTAATTTTCATTTCTCCTCCACAAAATAATTTATTATATGTTTGCATTTATATATATATATATATATATATATATATATATATATATATATATATATATATATATATTAGACCAAATCGACCGGAAAATCGTAATGTGGTCCCAGCTTGCTCTGCTTCACTATGTACTAGCTTTTTGGCAAATTGGCCGGGCAAGGCTCTCCCGGGCCACCTGTGCTGGCAAATCTGACATCTACCGTCTCAGATAGAGTGGGCATGGCGGGAATGTATCTACGCAAGACGATAAGAGGTTTACCACAATAGTTAGCCGGCAAGAGAAGAAAGCCGCTTTTCGCGAAGAACAAGCGCTGTAGGGGCTCAAGGCAGACCGGCTAGTGGGCCTCAAGGTTGTGTTACAGAGGCGAGACCCCAAAGGCAGAAGGCAGAGTTCAAAGAATATTTCTTTCTGAAGTTGTTTAAAGAAGTGCACGCCATTCTCACGCAGTCTAGGATTGACCGGTGGAAAGATTAGCATTCTCCTGTGGTGTCCGACTCTAGATGCGGCAAAGGTTGCACTAGCAATTAGATAGCTAGGGTGAGAACCCGTGTCGGCCACCTGCCGACAGCGTTGACTTATTTCAGGACACGCATTACATCATGAGCCCCGCGCTTTCCGAGAATAATATCCAATCAGAACTGAGCGAGACTGAGTGACGCTGGCGCCGTAGGTTTCGTCGGAGAGACGGATAGCCGGCGACGGCTTGACAAGGTAATTCTGACCTCTGACAAGCAGCTCCCTACTTTGCCCAGCGACGGGCGAACGAGTTGCAGAGCAACTACAGGGACTGTCGATTGAACATTGAAAACTGTCATCACTTAAGCAAATGGTCCTCGCGCTCGCTGCAGACTTCTTTGTTCGCCCAGATGACATACTACCTGTCACGGTAGACGAAATTTCACGCGCAGGGCGATAGCTTTGCGCCTGGAAAGACAGCCGTGTCGTTCGGGGTCATTCGACTTCTGGAAAAGCAGTATCCGGAGAAGTTGGCGGGCATCGCCACTTGACTGTTCGAAAACGGAATATACTCCGCGCAATAGAAGCAGGCGCACTTCGCGTTCATTCCAAAGCCGGGATCTACGTGCCAATTTGTCTATTAGACACAGTAGGCAAACTATTCGAAAATGTAATAGCAGTGCGTCTAAGTGGACAGATCGAGGACCTTCAGGCTCTGTCGGGTGACCAGTAAGGCTTCCGACGAAGCCGGCCAACGATAAACGCGCTCTAACAGATCCTGCAGAGGGTGGATCAGGAGACTAAGAAATCTCTCAGGACCCGATTATTCGTTTTTCTCATCCTCCTCGATGTGAAAAACGCTTTACTTACAGCAAACTGGAGGGTGATTATGACAAAGCTGGAGCACAAAGTCATCTCACGTTACCTTCGGCGGATAATTTCTTCTTACTTGGGCGACAGGATGCTTATTACAGGATAAAGCCAGCCACGGTGTGACAGCCGGCGTTCCGCAGGGCTCCGTTCTTGACCCATTTATATAGAACCTGGTGATTTGAGTATACTATCACATCTCACTTCGTTAAGTAATATTGTCATTACAATGACTGATAAACTATTCGCATCGTCTAAGTATTAAAATATATATATACGTATATTTCTCTACCCTATTATTATTATCGCTGACTGTTACCCCCTAGTCCCGAAACCTATCCGGCTTCCTCACCACTCTACCAGATCTAGTTGCATTGTTCCCCGTCTGACTGTGAGACAGTCTTCCTCCAGCTGACTGGCCGTCTCCCGGACGCGTTGTCGATGGGCGGCTGGTGGCTGGAGGCTGTGGAGGAGCCGCTGAAGGGCGCACCGTAGGAGTTGACGGAGCCCGATGAGATGATCGCCAGAAGACTTGGCGGGTCTGCGGCTGGGACGACTGTGGGGGAGGCGGAAGCTTGGACTGCGTCGAGGTCTTGCGAAGGAATACTCGGTTTCGAACGAGCATGTTACCGTTGGTCATCTTGACAACGAGCGTCCTGGGGTTGAGCTGATGAACGACAGCACCCGGTCGCCACTCCTTCTCAAAGCCTTCGGGTTGAACGCAAACCCAGTCTCCCTTGGTGAGCGGGGCAAGGCGTGTGTGCCTTTTTCTGCACCTCCCTCCGTTTTATGATTGCTTGCTCTACGCCTTTTGGAACGGACAGCTTGAGATTCTTCGGGTTCTCAGGCAGGAGAGAGCTAGGCTGCCTGCACAAAAACTTCTGCGCCGCTGAGTAGCCGTCGTGATGAGGAGTACTCCGCCACTCCAGCAGAGCCAGTTGCAAGTCTCCGCCACTCGCCCTGCTCTTCTTAATCAGTCTTTTAGCCACCTTAATGGCAGACTCCGCCTTGCCATTGGCTTGATGATGATGGGGGGCGCTTGCGTGATGCGTGAACTTCCAGTCCTTGATAAACTGCTGAAACGGCTTGGACAGGTAACGCGGATCGCTGTCCGTGCGAAACTGCCCTGGCCTTCCGTACGCTGCGAAGAACTTCTTTGTGGCCTCGACGATCTTCTCTGCCGTCGACGACTTGCCCAAGGACTGAAGATCGAAGTAGTCACTGAATCCGTCCGCAGTGACCACGAACATCTCGCCCTCCCAGTCCAGCAAGTCTTGGTGCACGATTTCCCACGGGCGGGTAGGGATTTTGCCGGACACCAAAGGAAGAGGTTTTTGTTTCACCTGGTATCTCTGACAAGCCTGGCACGCTTCGACGAGGTTCTTGATGTGATTCCGCATGCCTGGCCAAAACACCGTCCCCTTGGCTCGCCGCAGGATAGCCTCGAATCCCTGATAAGATCCATGCGCGCGGTTCATCATCTCAGCCTGGAGACTTTCCGGAACGTAGCACGCCGAACCATGGTAGACAAACTCTCCGTCGGTCACGAGCTCGTCCTTGTAGGGCCTAAAGGGAAGCAGGCGGTGATCTATCTCACGGGTTGGCCATTCTTCCCTGATAATCTCGACGAGATCTCGACGAGAAAGAGAGAGATGTTGGACGACGGGATTTCGGAGGCCGTGCACCTTGATTTCTTCCTGCACTGGATCGGAGATTCTAGTGCTTGTCGTAGACGTCCGTGTTCTCGTACTCGACTCTAAGAGCTTGATCTCGGAGGAGTGGGGTGCCGTCGCGGTTTGGCAGAGGTGCGCGCGACAGGCAGCCCGCCACGACGTTGTGGCGTCCCGGGATGTAGCGCACCGAGAGGTCATAACGCTGTGGTGTCAGCCTCATCCTTTGCAGTCGCTTAGGACAGGATTCCAGAGGCTTCTCGAAGATGCAGACGAGCGGCTTGTTATCCGTCTCGATAATGATGCCTGGTTTCCCGTATATCAGATGATCAAATTTAAGACACGCGGACACGATCGACAACGCCTCCTTCTCCATGGCGACGTAGCCCTTCTCGGCCGGAGACAGAGCGTGGTAGTGGTAGGCGATGGGCTTCCCTTCTTGCAGAAGGAGAGCCCCAACCCCGACATCTAAAGCGTCCGTTTGGATGACGACGTCTTTGTTGGCATCGAAGAACGCGAGCGTTGGAGCTCGCGCCAGAGCCGCTCTGATGTCATCGAAGGATTTCTGTTGGGCGTCGTGCCAACAGAACTCGTTCTTCTTCTTCATCACGTCGCGGAGTGGGCCGGTGAGTTCTGCGAGGTGCGGGATGAATCTCGTGTGATAGTTGTCAGTTCCCCGCAGCCGCTCGACCCCCTTGGCAGTCGTTGGCGAAGGCATGTCGGCGATGGCGCTGACCTTGCTGGGGTCCGGCCTGACCCCCTTCTTCGAGATGACGTGGCCCATGTACTGCACCTCCTGGCGGCATAGTTGCAGCTTGCTCCGGTTGAACTTGAGGTTGATGTGTCGAGCTCCCTCGATGAGAGCGCGAAGATTCCTGTCGTGATCTTCGCGAGCCGACTTGTCGTCAGGCCCGGTGCCCCAGCAGATCGTATCGTCAGCCACGCACAGGACATTGCGCAGTCCTTCAAAGGCTTGCGCCTGACGGCGTTGGTACTCCTCCGGCGCCGAGCTGATCCCTTGAGGCACCCGCAGGTACTTGTACCTGCCTTGGGGTGCCCAGAACGTCGTCAGATACTGGCACTCTGGGGTCAACTTCATTTGGTAGAACCCATTCTTGGCATTCAGTATGCTGAACCACCTGGCATTCGCCAGTGCGGGCAGGTGATCTTCGAGAGTTGGCATTGGATCTGATGATTCACAGTAGTCCACTGAGGGTATATCACGCGCTACATTTGCACATTTCACTTAGATTTTTGCGATCTGCGTTATGATTTGGTGACAGAGACAACGCGTGAAGTTGGGAGAATCAATCTGACCGTTTTATTCAAACGCTCCGCCACGTACTGCTTAAAGACCTTCTAGTCGTATAGCCCGGCTCGGGGTGGCGGGCATATTTGAGTACACTATTACCGCCTATGATGATGTTCTGCGGCTGAGGCTTCCAAAAGGTGTGAAAACTGTCGCGTACGCCGACGGCCTCGCCCTCTTCGTCACGGCTCGCCGAGAGATAACACTAGACGAAATTGCCAACGCGGCGTCAGCCAACGCGCAGGCGCGAATGACCGCGCATCATCCACAGCTTCCCCTACATAAGACGGAGGCAGTTTATCTGGACGGGACGGAAGAGCCAACTTGAGGCTCGCCGGCAATCCTATTCCGATAGGAAGGATTGCCAGGTTTCTGGGCGTCATATTGAATTCCGGTCTTACGAGTGCCGCGCATATCAAGCACATCGTCGCCAACTTCAGCAAGGTCGCCCAGAATCTGGCCAGGATTTTCCCTCGGGAGGGGGAGGCTACGGACGGGTGCCGCCGGCTGCTAGCGTCAGTCGCGATGTCCTCGGCGATGCTCGCAATGCCGGCGTGGGCCGACTTTCGCACCGCTTCGTACGCACCACTTGCAACAGACGAGATTTCCGTGCGGCGCTGCGCAGTGCGGTATGGCCCTTCGGGTCTATCGGACGTACCGCACGGTGAGCACACAGGCAGCTCTCGTCCCTGGCTCGCCAGCTCCGCTGGGATCTCCTGGCCCGGGAAAGAAGCGAGCGTGGGTCGGGTGGCGGGACAACTTCACACAGGCCCAAACGGCAACGCTTGAGGCCTCCATTCGTCCATCCGTGGGCTCACGAATGGACCACGCCCGTCTCAGGAGTGCCCCGGGCGGACTGGACCCGGTCGCTCATACCGGACCTCCGACGCTGGTATAACGGGCCGGGCCGGAGGCTACTTTAGCACTTCTCGGTCCAGGTTCTCACGGGCACGGCCAATTCTATACCAATATGGGGCGAATTGGGAAGTCGCACACTCTGCACGTCGGGAAGGATGCCGCCGAATGGGCGGCAGGGGTCTATTTCTCAGTCTCCATTACGCGCGAAAAGACGCGGTTAGAGGACGCTTCCCGCGCGCGCTACAGAGGCACGTAGGTGCCATTGGGTGGCCGAGATGAGGATGCCCCTCAGCGGGCTATGGCAGCCCAGCCTAGTGTCACTGCCTGCTTAGAACTCACTACAGGGCCATATATTGTCAGCAGACACATCGTCAATTAACCCAATTAAGTATATAATCCTGTTCTTACTGAAGACTCAACGAAAAGTTAGTGTTATGAGAATTTTCGCGATCTTAGTTTGACAATATCAGTTTTAAAAGCGGACATATAAAGGGAAGTAATCGTACGGGTCCCGTTGTCTATTGTGTCGTAAGTTTCTCGCTATTAGTGAGCCTGTGTAAGTATATTTTTGTGTGCACATGACATAGACCGCCAGAACGAATTCGTATTACAGACTTATTCGATCTGCATATCTTATAGTTACAGTGCTTATGGCAGGGAGGTCGATCGATAGGTATCCTCTGAGAAGCACAGGAGAATGGCGGACCAGGAGGTCGTTTTTTTCACAGATCACGCTGTTCTGTGTCGTTGTTAGCGGTCGACGCAGGGTCGACGACGAAACGATACCAATGACAAATACAACAGCGCTAACAACAAACATGTATGTGTGTCAGTGACTATCGGCGATTGTCTCAAATATGCAGTAAAATAACAGGAAAGTTAAATTCGTGCATTTACTCTATTTACCGCAGTTTCATTCGGTCTAAAAAACAATAATCCTAGTATCTTGCCGTTGCGGCTGCCGATGGGACATGCGCTCTTAATGACTTTTTTTAGCCAGGCTCCGCCAACGAACAGTCAGGGGGTACACATCAATCGACCTTTGGCCACATTGTACCACAGCCTGGCAACTATAAGAATGGCTTTTCCTCCTTAAATGAGAGGCTTCTTACGTCCGCGACTAAAGTTTAGCTGTTGGAGGCTTGTCTAGTAATTAAAAATACTAATGCAGCCCGGCGAATACCATAACCAATAAACATCATAAGTATATTTATAATTTGTTTAACTTGTTTATTACGTGCTCAAACAGAGCTTACTTTTCAGACTACTGTACAGAGTGCGATCGTTTATATTGCAGTATTGATGTAGTGGTGGAGTTTTACGCACGCGCGTCATATTAATATTTAAAGTGGTTAAGATAGGGGGGAAGAGATAAGTACACAAAAAAACAGATGTTTTCCTGTTGCAAGATGGCAACATTTCATATACGGCGTTAAGAGCCACTAGGAAAGGGCCATGCTTTTCTCATTTCGGAAACCGCTACGCCTCGAAATTAGCTTGCTGTTGCTCGATGTGTCGTAAATACTCTCGCTAGACTAAAACGGCAACTATCGGGTGAAGAAATTAATAATATGATGATAAAACAATGAGGTTGACGACTTATAAACACTAATTCGTGTTTGTGAGTGAACAGCGCGACAAGTAAATGAAACAAATAAAAAAAAATAGTAATTGAAATATTTATGCGGAAATAACGAGCCAGCATGAGCATCAGCGACGTCGACGAAACACCAACCAACAACAACTAACCACAGCAGAACTACTTAGTATTCTATTTGATGCGATCTGAGCTCTGAAAATACCAAGCTAATTTAACTACCAATATTATTTTTGTTATATGAGTAGAGCTCCAGCGTAATGCTTCCCTGAAAGATATAAAAGGATAATATGTGTACACACACTTGTTAAGCGAATATCAATTAATATGAAGGAAATATAAATATATTTCATGTATTAGACCTAATGTCGGTAGGTTGCAAAAATCACTGACATTGTTGTTGGCGTACTGTCCGTGTGGTGGCGTCAAGAAAAGTGAGCATAAAATCCTTCTCTCTAGGAGCGTGCCAGTTTTATAGTTGCTGACCATACATTATATGATCATCCACTCGTTTCTGACTTGAACACGTTTTTCAATACCCTAAGTTATGATCCATCTAGTGCTATTCATTTTTGAGACTGCATTAAACCACTGCATGGTTTATGCTAGTATTACATCCATTGTGGTTCTGCCTTTAAATTCCTAGCAGTGAGATGTCTATAAAGGGCGTCGTCCTTGCGTTATAGCCTATTATTGCAGTCAGTCGTTTAATAGACATTTGCGACAGCTGTTGCTTCATCTTTGTTAATCCCACATGCTAACGTTTGACGCGGGCGATCTGGGGTACCTTTTGATTGTGTTTATTTTTATACCTTAACAACCGAAACGTTTATTTTTCGTTTTCGTGAATCTAGTCGTGCTGCAATTTTACCTTATCGCGACAATATTTTTTGACCCACATCAATTGTTTTCTGTGCGCCAGCATATGCCCTAAAACGCTGCTGTTGAATGTGGGAATGAGTTATTCTACGCATTTCCCCTCTGTGTTGTACCGCGCGATCAGTAGAATTATTTCTTTCGGCGTATCTTTTTTCTAGGGTGTTTACTACCACTTTGACTACCTTATCGGTGCCAGTGATATTCATCATTTACTTTATTCTGCTTCAGTTGTTTAAGCTTTAGCCTGAGTGACAACCTTAGGTTTCGATGTCTAGTACATCTTTCTGTGATTGTCTATGATTTTACGTCCTACTACTATATATTTCAGTCTTGGCTATTGCCCACGATATCGTACGCTGCACGCGTTGTATCACCGCTACTGTTAACTACCAAATGATTGTTGTAGTTTTTTTTTGTTGCTTCCAACGTAAGTGTTAATTTAGATACGATAAATAACGTTGCTCAACTACGGGAGAGGCTAACCCACCAGTTTGAAAACTCCAGCCATTCTAAGGTCGAAGTGGCCCAGGTTTTTGTTGTTATGCTATTCACTTATTTTGGAGGCTTGCAGCACCTTCTAGATACCACCCGAGAGCCCATACAAGAAGTCCGAGTCGACCAGGTCACCATTATCGGGATTCTCAAACCACTTTGAATAACTTCTGAGGCTTCGTAAGTGGCTTCCTCACACATTGTGTAACGACAAAAAATGCCATTCGCGTCGGCACTTTTCTTCTTAATTGCTTCTTTTTTTTTGTTTTGGAAAACATTCTGAAATAAGTTACAACACTTAATTGTCTCCAAGAAACAAGCATATTACTAAAATAGAGGCCAAAAAGGTAGGTTCTTGCAAATTCGTGTTTTCGGTTTAGGCAAAAAGCGATAAGAACTTTTGCATCTTAAATATAGCGAGAGAGAGAGAGACACTCGCCCGTCCGTCCTTCGACACTTCTTCGTAAAATCCATATTTAAAAGTTCGATTAGTCAATGTTTTATTATGACAGAGTTTACTTGGATCTGGCGCGTCAGCAGAATGGTAGCATTTTCTTGACTGGCTAATGTTCCTACCGGACTCGTCTGCTACTGAGTTTTCTGCATGATTAATACTCTACAGCTGCATACTGTAGAGCGTTAACCGTGTTTACTCACGCTGTAGAAAAAAATCGAACAAGGTAAAGAGTGTGCTTACTCCAATGGCTCTCATATATCTTTGTTGGCATAATGTGGGGTCGTTCAAAACAGATGTTTACTGTGTGCTCAGCTCGCCGCACCACTGACATGATGGCTTAATTAGGACATAAGCTGAGGGATGCTAATATTTAAACTTTTTAGACCCCTTGTTACTCTTGTTACTCTGACTTTTTGGAAAAGCTAACATTGATAAACGCTAGCGGCCTCCAGCAATGCTAGCAGCCGATTCATAGTTGGAATCATTGTGGGACAGTTTCGTTGCATTCGAGACATTCTACAGGAAGGAAAATTCGACTCTTATAATGAGTGTCCGTTGTCGGATCGAATTGTAACCTGCGACAAAAAATTGTTTTTTGCGACAATTTGAAATAGGGAAGATCCCGGTGCGCCCTAGGCTAACCTCCCCAGAAGACGCGCGAAGAAACTAACCCATTCGTGCAAGATTTTGCTCCGTATTGGGCGGGATAAGCACGGCATCGTCTACCACTAGTTTCGTCCTAATAGCCAAGCGATAGATACGTATGTTAACTGTGATCTGCTCGACCGAGCGTCTGCCATCCTCCAAAGGCAAGACAGTGATTACAAAGGGCGTTATCTTCCGCTGAAACAACGCATGTGAGTTTATCCATTATCTGCTCATTCACTTTACTTTCAGATATATATATATATATATATATATATATATATATATATATATATATATATATATATATAGTGATTCGCACCGTTCGTACGGTCTTTTATATATTAATTTTCTAAAGAATGAACAAAGTAGGTAAGCAAACAGGTAAGCCCTGTATGGTGGTCCGTCTATAAAGCAATGCAAAAACAGTCCCGTGGACGTTAAATCTTGTCTGAGGGTCAGCCCAAAAAGTATTGTATGACAGACTGTATGTATAGCATCGAATATGAACAAGAACACTATAGCCTTTCATAGATTGTCACTATCACTCATCCGACGAATGGCTGTCACCATGTTTCATCTAGGTTATTAGTCTCCGTTTGCTAGCCGAATGCCTCCTTCGTATCTTCTATCTGTTGTGGAACCCGACATCGCCCGTGTCGTCGCTGGAGGATTCGGTCATTCTGTTCCACGGAAAACGTGGCTCGGATGTCGCCAGCGTGACTGAATTCTCTACTGGCAGCCCGTTCTCCGTATATTGATTGTCTAGCGAGCAATCTTGTTATCTTCGGATTTTCTCTACTCAGTTAAATTCTTAATAGTTTGCATGCGCCGCATATGAGTGCATCTTAAGGGGCAGCGAGGGTAGGCTTTATACACGATGCTTGTAGAGTCTACAGAGCTAAAAAGAAAGCCGCAAAAGAATGGTTTACAGCTTAAAGTTTCGTTACACTTCACCAGCAGAAGGAACAGTCGTCTTCAGAGAATGGAAACTAGTGTTCGTTCTACAGTTGACGTGTGGCGCATGTTGTTGGCGCATAAATGGCTGTATAGTTATTGTTGTTCCTCAGAGTTTATATACATAGGTGCACCCATCATCAGATTTACATCACTTTAATTGAGTATGCATATAAGATTGCTCCGTATACTGTTGTTAACTGGTCTCAGCATATCATTTGAGAGGGGCGGTGCAGCGATCCCTTCGAAAGGGCTAGACAGGCAAGCTGTATTTGAACAGACCAGGTAATGATTACCATGAACTATATGTCTAGTGGGCAGTAGTCGAAAAAGGTCGTCGAAAGGCAGTCAAAAATGACAATTTGCGAGAGGAATGGATGGAATTTTCTTGAAATGGACTACAAATTACGTGTACTGTTTGCAGTGAACATCGTGGTGGTAAAAAACTCGTCTAATTAATAAACAGATGACACCTGAAACTGGTACAAAACTGAAAACGGACCACGGACTAAAAACAACCGAGTAGCTCAATCTAGAATACACGCAAACGACAATGTAGCTAAACTTAGAACGTTAACTCTCGATGAATTATGTCCGGAGCCAAGGACTTACTAGGCGGCGCCGACCATTAGTTTCGGTGAAAACCATTGAATTCTTATTTTTATGTACGTGCTTTATGCGCGGAAGGGTGCGCACGGGACGGTTTATTCGACACAACTTGGTTTGCAACGAAAGAGCCGATCACATATACGACGCTTAAGCGGTGCGTAGGCCGCACATGAAAATTCACAGACAAACAGATTCAAGTCTCAACGAATGTAAGAAAGAATGTATGAATGGGGTAAAGGGCATTCTAAGAACCACCCTGTAGGGTACGGCGATAGGTATGAATTGGGTACTAGTCATATTATTTTGAAAAATGAGGGAAAACAAGCGCACAAGGATATTGCATGTCTATTCAGCAAAGCCTTGTGTAGGCAAAAATAAGTAACTGGCAATAGAAGGCTATAATAAAAAAAAACAATCTAGCGGCATACCGTTTAAATGAGTGATAAATAGCTATCGAAAGCACACAACTGTGAAATGTTATAGCATTTCTCGACAGCTCAACTGTCTATGACCGAGCTATAAAAAAAGGTTGGCTGAACTACGGAAAACGTGATATGCAAAAAACAGTAGTATGCAAAAAACACTGTACCGCTTATTCTAGAGAAGAAACAAGTTTTAATAACACTCAAGGTGGGACCGATGTTTCCCTTCCCGATATAATAAACACAATACTACCTCAGAGACTTTTTGTAAAATAGTCTAATTTATACGCTTGGCACAAATAATGTGCATACTTTCGCGTACGGGTAGCTATAAACGTAGTTTTCAATATTTATGATTTTGCAAAGGGGATTTTAAATCTAGGCTTACTTTTATTCAAGTCTGTCTTTAAATAAAACATTTCATCGATGAAGCGTTATCGGGAGAATGCCCCGACTACGGTTTCCATGTATCTTAAAAGTTGTAACCCTGACTATACACAAACCCGAAAACCAGTGATTTAATGAACCCCCAACGGTTCATTAAATTGTGGGGTTTTGCAGTCGTCAGATGCTGGCAGCTTGGTAGACATGTGACGGAGCAGACTGCCTGCTCCTTTAAAATCCAGGTTCCAGTTGGTGACAATTTTTTACACCGGGTGGGGTGAGGTAAAAATGCATAATTTACACCCCTTGGGTCTTGGTAGTATGGGACTCTCGGACCCACTAAAAACCTCGTAATGCCCTAACATACATGACCGGGATATTACTTCAGTGCATGTAGGGAGCCGATAGTCTGGCTTTCAGCGTTCAGTCTGCTGATGGCGCTCTGCACGTTACCGCCTCTCTTCCGTCATCTTTGTTTTCGTTCTCATAACGATCTCCGCAAAATTAGAGTCCGCGTCCCAGCTTTTTTAGAGCTGAGCATCCCTCAAAGTAGATCTCTTTTCATACGACCTCATGTCGTGCAAAGCAGCACGTTTAGTCGTGATTGGGTCGTCTGCCTCGTGATCTCGAGACCCTACATACTAAAAGCGTGTGATCTACGTCATTGGTCTTGCCGGCGTCACACAAGACACATATGCCTAATTTAGTCTTCCCGATCTTCCCCATGTAGGTCTGAAAGCTGCCATGACCGGTTAGAACTTAGGTTAGGTAGTACGTAGTTTCCCCGTACTCGCATTAGTACCATTTCATTAGGTCTGGGATTATTGATCTTGTCCATGACCCTGGTGCCTCTCGCTTTTCTCCACCCCACTCAGCCTCTCAGCTCTCCAGAGCTTTTTCATGCTTCGTCTTTTCTAAGTGCCTGGTCCCGGTATAGGAGAATATTCTCCTTTATCCGTTTTGACCAAGGTATCATGCGGGCAAGTACCAGCACAGCGTCCGTGGGCACTGTCTGTATGCTCTGGTGACCCTAATAGCCAGCACTTGCTTAGCTAAGAGCCTCTTTGTTCTTGGCATTAGCCACGTCAGCTTGCTTGCCACTTGATACGTTTTGGTCGTTACACAATGTGGGCTTTACAGCTTACGTTTCTGTTAAGCCCTACACCCGGGTATTTGGCCCGCATGTTTCTTTGGATCATGTGGTCGTCCACACGGATATCCAGCTTCCGGCAGTGCTTTCTTCCAATAAGGAAGAGTGCCTCGCTCCTTTCTGGTGCTAACATTAGGTGGTGGGACTTCGTCTACCGATCGAGCGACCGTGGCAAGAATCCTGAAGCGGTGCGAAGTTAAAGACAGGGAGCTAGAAAAGGTCCATAGAGATAGTGGATGCACTAAATGGTTTCTTCTCCTCATCCATCGGTATAACAACTTCAACTTTGTTCCCATCTTAAGAGCTGATTGACAATTTTCTCTCGAACCTATGGAACTCGGGGCCCAACGCATTTTCCTTTAACGCTACTACAACTCATGAACTGCAACCCGCTGCGTAAAGACAGGCTCATTCGATAGGAGTGAAAACGTAAATTCCACTCTAAATTCATTAACATCTAAGCGGTAAAAGACACCTGTTAAATTCCACTCTAAATTATCTGCGATTAAAATTAATTGACATCTTAGCGGCTCCTCCAGCTGCCGTATTCAATATGTCAATTAAAACGGGCGTGTTTCCAGAACGCCTCAAGACATCTGCGGTGGTTCCACTATATAAGTAAAAGGGCGGAGAGGACCAACCTAGAAACTATCGTCCGATATCCTTGTTGCATTTCGTCGCAAAAGCATTCGAAACGCTTGTTAAACAACAGCTGGAAAGTCATTTAAACGATCTAAACTTCTTCTTTAGAAAATAATTGGGTTTCAAGGAGGCACGATCAAGTGAGTAGACATTGAGACATTCCTGGTGGGAGATGGGAATATGTGCCTTATTGGATTTCCTGACGTAGTCAAAGCGTTCGACTGCGTTGACGGTCTTATATTGTTTAAAATGCTCCAGAGTAGCATCTTGGTTTAAACTGTATGTTAGTGGACGGGGGCAATCTGTAGCGGTAGAAGCCTTAAGGTCTGCAATGGGAATTGTATACACTGGCACGTCCTAGAGATCGGTCGGTCCTAGATCGTCCGAGACTTCTTATTTTTGACAAATGGGACGCCACGTATTCAGCTACTCTAGACAAACTCAGGGTCGTCAGAATGACGCGATTGGAGCCATTATAAGTCTTCCTCAGTGCGCGGGTCTGACTCCATGGTACACAGGCTTGAATTTCTCATGACACGTCTAAAGTTAGCAGTGCTAACCTATAAGGTGCAAAACAATGGAATTCCTTCAGATTGTGCTTTCGACTTCGCCTTTCCCCCAGTACAGTTGCAACGCTACACTTACCCTTCTTCGGCACTTCTTGGCTTACATGCTGCCCACCATTTGGAACGAGCTACCACTGGCGCTTCAAAATGCAGGCCGTATCGTTGTTTTAAGACGACATCTTCCTTTGCAGCTAAAAAAACGAGTTAACACGTAATTCACAGTATAATGTTTTAAGATTAAATTAATATGTAGGTCTACAGCGTGTATTGGGCCAGTTATAAGGTTTTACGCTTTTAATACATGAATTGTTCTCAATCGTGTTGCTTTATTGCTTACACAGAATTGATTTGTATATATATATATATATATATATATATATATATATATATATATACTTGTACTTATCTATATTTTAAACGAAAGGTGACAGATTGCCAGCTGGGTGGGCACGCCAATAAAATCCGATTGATTAATACTGTGGGTACGGTTTAGCATGTATAAGAAAACCTTCGCGTCGAATTTGAGTACAACGAGGATAAATCTCCTTTGTCTGAATATTTGCGGCCTGAAGGACGCAGTGACGGGTACGAACAGTTGCATTCGGAGACACGACGACTTTGAAAAATAACGAGTGATAGGGCCGCAATCGCGGTAGCCCCGCCATTATATATATATATATATATATATATACATATATATATAAATATGTATATATATATGTATGTATATATATATATATATATAAATATATATATATATATATATATATATATATATATATATATATATATACATATATATATATATATATACATATTTATATATATACATATATATATTAAATTGTTTACAATCATTGGTCCTACATGTATGCCATTTGATGTAGGCAGTCAGTTGACAAGAAGAACAGCTGCTTTTTAAGCCGCCTTGGAATCAACAGGCAAAAGAAGGCGTATCAGTCGAGCACATTTCGCAAAGTTATTACGATACGTAACCAACCGGTGGCACCCATCAAATCGGCAACCATTTGGGCGCCACCTCCGCGACAAACAGTCGACTCATGCCGTTGACGTTAGAAAATGTATGCTTTCTTTTCTGCCTCTGTTTAACAACGTTTAGCAACGGTAGCAATGGAAAATAACACTAGAAAGAAACGACATATCCCATTGATCTAACAGCGCATATATTCATATATATATATAAATATATATATATATATATATATATATATATATATATATATATGTATTCGGTTTGCAATTGCTTATGTGTTACTAGTGGTTTGCTTGATCTCGTTTCCACAAAGTACTCGTAGATATTTTTCTACTTGAATTAAAATATCATTAAAACCGTAATAACAATACACGTGCGCATAACGGCGTTGTGTTTAACCCGACACTACAAAGGCCCAAATGGCAGGTCGCGAGTGTTGACAGCGGGCGTAGTGATGACTACAACAGCGACGAGAATAACAACACAAACCATGCTTTCTTCTAATGAGCTCTCATTCTCTTTCTCTCATACTCTCTGTTCTTCGGTTTACTTTCACTGACACCCTCTCCGATAGTCGACAAAACAAACTTTATTTCCCCAATGATATTTCTCTACTTCCGTATCATGGACTGACTGCACTATCGCCCGGATCAATGCGAGGCTAGTATACATACAGGGTCATTCATATTGTTGTGCACGCATTTCGAGGTTTGATAGAACTCGGCAAGAAAATAAGTTTTCCCTATGGAGGGAAGACGTGGAAACGTCTTGTTTAGGAGAGAGAGTGAAGTTTATAAAAGTAGTTTTTCTGCCTTTTTTTCCTACATAGTTGTGCGAAATCTCTGTTTGCGGAAGAACCAGTCAACGCATGAAGGAACCGATTACACCGGCGTGTTCGGAGGAAAATTATCCACAACGGGAGACACTTCACTAGCTTGCGAAGCAAAAAGCTAATACCCAGATTAAGGAAAGTCATGAAAAGTCGATATTTTACGTTAACGCCTTTTCATGAAAAATCGTAAAATTTTTCCATTGCGACTAAAAATGTACGTCCGAAAGACCACTCTCACGCAATAGCAAATTTAATGCCCATCATTTTCGTACCAATGTGATGGTGCTGCGTTACGTAGTTGTCAAGTCACTAAGCTTTTTCGACAGTCATAGTTGTTATGTTTTACGTGCAAGTTTTCACGTTCAGGACCGTAAAAATTTGCCAAGACGTTTCCGCCCCCTCCTTCCACTAGGAAAATTTATTCTCTTGTTGAGTTCTACCAAACCTCAAAATATGTACCTAACTTTCTCATACGCCCTATGGAAATATGCATGCCTTCGCTTTCGATATGGCTATCGAAAAAGCTTAGTGACTTGACAACTACGTAACGCAGCACCATCATCTTGATACGAAAATTATGGGCATTAAATTTGCTATTGCGTGAGGGTGGTCTTTCGGACGTACATTTTTGGTCGCAATGGAAAAATTTTACGATTTTTCATGAAAAGGCGTTAACGTAAAATATAGACTTTTCATGACTTTCCTTAATCTGGGTATTAGCTTTTTGCTACGCAAGCTAGTGAAGTGTCTCCCGTTGTTTTCCTCCGAACACGCCGGTGTAATCGGTTCCTTCATGCGTTGACTGGTTCTTCCGCAAACAGAGATTTCGCACAACTATGTAGGAAAAAAAAGGCAGAAAAACTACTTTTATAAACTTCACTCTCTCTCCTAAACAAGACGTTTCCACGTCTTCCCTCCATAGGGAAAACTTATTTTCTTGCCGAGTTCTATCAAACCTCGAAATGCGTGCACAACAATATGAACGACCCTGTAGATACGCATGCACAAATATAGTAGTCATGCATATTTACGCTCATATGCGGATGCGCATACCTAGGCGTGACGAACATGTCAAGCTATCTTATCGTTCTGACAAAAATAATTGATGATGACAGATGTTTTCGAACTTGTGTGCGAGTATATACGTATGTGTATAAATCCGAGAGGTCACATGATGATACAGAATCGAAAAGTATTGTATTTCTTTGCTTGTGGCCGAAATCGAGTCCCTAGCCATGCAGAGCTATATTTTTCGACACTGATAATAGGATAGTGACCTTAAGAGATAACAGCATACAACCAACACAAATATGCGAATTAGAAAAAATATTCTAAGAATATTTGAGCGATAATAATGATATTAGAGTAACATTAACATGCCTCTGCAATAATATTATTAACCGCATTATAAAAGTAATATTATCAATTACTATCGACGAGAACGAGTTAAATTGCAACAATTAGAACCTTTATCGGAAAATTGCCTTATGAAACGGTCAAATGCCATGTATATACTAATCTCTATACAATCTGTGTTCTCGTATTGCTATTAATTTGATTAATTTAAATTGACTTAACTGATCTGCTGTACAATTATTTAAATATGGGCGACGCTCTGCTAAGCGTTGTGTCAATTCACATCTCACGTTTCTTAAATGCTGCAATTTTGAGATTTTCTATCGTTTACCACCAGGTATTTTTAATATATTTTTTGTCTTATTTATGTTATTATCATTATTTTGTTATTATATTGAGTCGTATGTAATGACACGGTTGTTTTTAGAGGTGTGTCAATATGAGTTAAGGCGCGATGTATAACTACAACGAAATGCATGGCTTCATGTAATCTTCATTTATACCCAAGCCAAAATATGAGTTAACTGTTTTAATGCTGTAATCTGGTGTTAACATGGCATAAAAACATACTCAGAATAATCGTGAGAAAATCAATTCCAAATAAATTATGACGAGAAATTATATTCTTTATAATAATTATAATTTTAAATGTTTCCCCTTTATCACAAAAAAGTTTAATTATCAACACTACATTTGCGGAGAAATTTCCTTCACTCCTAGACTACTGAATGGCGTTAAGCACGTATGTTCAGGTTGTCGGACGTGTTGGAAGACGATGAAGTGCGCATAAGTTCCTTTGAAGACCGATATAGTCATATATCACCACCCAACAGCATGTTTGGAAACTACCTTTTTAGTGTAAAAGTTTGTACATTTTGTCGCGCAGTCTAGAAGTAAAAAATCACGTACACATATCGCTATACTCGGCTACGATTGATGCAGTAAACTACCTGAAACCGGACACTAACTTGGTCAAGGACAAACGGGTTTCATACCACCGTGAAAAGATTGAACGCATCTGGGAATCCTACCCTCTAACTCTCTGACTAAAACCTGTGCTATACGGCGAAAACTCAACTCGCAAGAAGGAAACGCACGAACAAGGCTAATTGTCGCTAACTTCTAGCAAAATTTGTCTCACGTCACTAATCTTTCACCTCAGCAGAGCATAGGTCTGCTCGTTTATTAATATAACTAGGTATAAACGGGTCTATACTTGGCCCACTTTTCTGGAACTTGGCTTACGACGACGTCCTCCGTCCGTCAGACCTCCACAATAGAGTGGACACAGTGGCCTATGCCTTCGACCTAGCGCTTGTCGTGCAGGCTAAAACTGTCGACGAGCTTGAATTGAATATGAATACAGATGTTCACCTGACGTCAGAGTGCATGAACGCAGCGGGGCTTAGTCTGGCCCCGGAAAAAGCGAAACAGTACTCCTCACGGGAAGGAGAATCCGTCCGACAAAAGCAGCCAGGGCAGTGCGTGTTATAGCCAGGATTCTGCCGAACATCCATGGCCCCCGGGCCCGCACAAAGGCACTGCTAATGACGGTTGCGGAATCAATATAATTATTTGGAGCGCCAGTGTGGATTAGGGCGACTGTTAGTACGAAGAACGCGAAGCAAATGCTACGCAAGACCCCGAGGGTAGTAGCCCTGAGGGTAATCCAGGGGTATCGCACAGTCAGCACGAATGCTGCTCTGGTGTTGACAGGGTCGATCCCCTGGAATCTTCAGGCACTTGAAAGGAAGCGGTTATGGAATTCAAGTGCTCCTACGCAGATGGAAAAAGACAGGGAGAATAACGTCACAATTGAGACATGGCAGGCGGAAAATAATAATAATAATAATAATAATAGGGCTGCGTAGCACGTATTTTGGCCAACAACTAAAGAGCACCTAGCCTCTAGCCACACGCAACCTGGGTACGGCCCGCCATACGGACATGATCCTGCGTGAATTCGCTCATTATAGAGCTGTGATTAACCAACCTGGACAGCACGCATTAGGTTCCGAAAATACATCGATGTGAAGTTGGTGTGTTATAGTGCGCCTTCATCAGCGCAAGTTCACATTTCTAGTTGCATTCATCTTTTCCTCCGTTATTCGGCCGGACCATGTAAGATCGACACCATCACCATCATACAGCCATTATTTTGTGTGAGATACAATTGTTTAGTGAACACTGGCTGTATCCACGTGACTGGCGCGCTTTGCCGGAGTATTTATGCAACAGGTCGTCTTGGGGGATGCTGGGATCAGCTAGGCACAGAAATTGCGCCTTTATCTGGCAGTTCAGCAAAGGAGTAGCTAAGGGTGCTTAAGAAAGGCGAAGTGACGAGTATTTCACCTAGCATTTCACACTGAATATACAACGAGGTAAAGTCATCGCCATTATGGAATAAATGCCAAAGGCCAAGAAGAAAATATGAGTTGATATCGAGCTATTTACTTTGTCTGATCATGAACTGCCTAGCTCAAAATAAAACTAGGCCACTGATTGGCGTGTATTCGCCATCGGCCCATCAGATAACGAAACGTGACTAAATCAGATAACGAAATGTGACTCAATCAGATAACGAAATGTGACTCAATTCTCTGTGATCAGTTTAGGAATGCTATCATGCAGGTGGGAATGCTGACACAAGAAGCGCAAACCTGTACCGAACGTTCTAGGTGAGCCACGATAAAGGCATATAAGAATGTTGATTGGTTACTTAACTACTTTCTTAAGCGTCCAATTAGCGTCTAATGCTGCCGGTAGTCAACCGATAACTGGTAACTGAAACCGTTGTGAATATTATTGTTGTTCCTATTGTTGTTGTTCTATTTGCTGCTTCACTGCTACGCTGTTGTTACAGCTGATATTGCCGTTTTTGTTATTACATTTGCATATCTATATTTCGTACACACGGATTACTGTTGGTTACGTGTACATTGCGTCTTACAGGCGTTGCCACTGAAAAATATTTTTATAGATGCTACCTAACGACATTTATCTTTCCGAAATGTTAATAAACACAGTCATATGTACTGTTTTGTAACCTTTAGGCATATGTCCTGGCAGGTTTCCGTCAGTCTGTTCTGAAGGCGGGTGTAACTCTTGACTTCTGTGTAATTCTTGACCCGTTATACTTTTTTCTGTAGGCGTTCCACTGCGATATAACTGTCTCCTAGAACGTGTCACCGTCCCGTGCTATATTTTCCATTAGAAGTTGCTCTTCTCCTCTATAACTTTCTCCATGAAAGTGCCACCGTCCCGTACTATATATCCGATTAAAATTTGCACAACCGCAGTATCAGTGTGATAGGTGCTTTTTTTTTCGAAGGACTTAGAATTTGTTTAATATAAGATCCGTTAACTTTGTCAACTTCATTCATGGGCAAGCGTTCGGAGACGGTATAGGGTAACTGGGACTGTGTTCATTCTGAAAACAGTCATAGCGTTTTGTGAATAAATTAATTCAGGTCGCCTGGTAGCGTCGTTGTCGCTGAAGCCGTTGTGCGTGTTCTTCTTTCTTTCAGATGCCGCGTAAATAATAGCCGAGATGTTATTGTTACGCCTAGATTTGTAATACAGCCAACTAGTTTTACTTTCTCATTACTCATCTGTATGTCTGTCACAGCCCGCGTGCCGTCTACGACTCAATATAGGATTTTCTTTCTTGCAACATTCATAATGAGTTTTTGCTGTCTGTGTTCTTAATGAGACATTTACAGCCATAACGGAATAGTTTTCATTAGTAGTTGCTGTTGCGATGATTGAAAGAAAGGCGTAAAGAAAGATGACCACGACAACTACGGTCATTACAATGTCATGAGCGAGCGTCGGGTTGTCGCCGTGGTGAGTACAGCGCTGGTAACCGCCAACTCTTTCGGAGCTAACTAGCTAACCAATCACTAACGGTAATAGGGACGCCTCGTTCCGCCGTACAAGCTGAAAACATTAACAACAACAGCAGCAACAACAACAACAACAGCAACAACAACAAGAGCAACCAGAACAACAACAGACAACAAATCCCTGCCCATCTTTTGGCAAAGTCGGACGACCGGCGCGTGCAAAGTGTCCGAGTCACCAAGCAACCCTGAACAATGATGACACCGGCGGTGCAAATTGAAGCGACTCGACCGGGGGGGGAGAGGCACGAGAAGGCAGTCGGGCACCGGGAGCAGTTCGGGGGTAACCCGTAGTCCCGTCTCCCGCTAGTGAGGGTCGGACGCCGGCAAAGGCTCGGATGCCGCTGCCGCCGCCGCGGTAGCAAGCAAGCGCGCACGTCAGTCCAACCACTGACGGACCCACCAACCAACGAACCAACCAACCAACACGTAAACAAACAAACAAACAAAGAAAACAAGAACGAAAACGTCATCTATCACCAAACAACAGTGGTAGTGGAGCTGTGGCTGTGTTGTATGTGTTCATGTTGTCGGTCTGCCAGCTGCTTGACGATCGAGTTCAGCAGCAGCAGCAGCATTAGCGCAATGGCGATCGCCGCGAGCGGCCGCGATGACAACGAAGATCATGGCGACGACGGCGACGACGCGACGGCGACGACGCGACGGCGTCTAGATAACGTCGCGAACTACTTCCGAGCAGACAGGCGGCTTTAGTTCTAGACGGTGGCTGCAATGGGCAGACAGACGGACGGATGGACAAACGGGCAGGCGGCGGCCGGTGATAGCAGCAGCAACAGCAGCAGTAGCAGCCACGTCAAAGGGGATGACGTCGTGGCCTGGCACAGAGTCGTCCTGGCTAGGTTGTCGCCGTCGATCGCCGGCACGCAAGCATGCACGTAGACTAAACAACAAACAAACAAATCGGCAACATTCACATAAGGAACAACAACAACAACAACAATAACAGTAGCAGGAGCAGTAAGGACAACAACCATCGATAACAGCAACAGCAGCAATAACAACAACAGCAACAGCAACAACAGTAGCAACCACAGCGACAACAACAACAACAACAACAACAAAACTGCAGCGGCAACAACAACAGCGACAACAACAACAACAACAGCAGCGACAACAACAACAACAGCAGCAGCAGCAACAATAACTAGCACCACCCTCACCACTACTGGCTCGACCACACATAAATAAAGAAGGGCATGCTCGTCTCTGACACACATTGCCTTACCTCCGCACAGAAGCAGATAGAGGCAGATTGTGGACAGCATATATATATTTATATATATTTATTTATTTATATATATATATATATATATATATATATATATATATATATATATATATTTATTTATATATATAGAAGCAGGCATCGGCAACGCCGGCATTCTTCACACACGTGCGCGACGTCAGGCAATCATCGGTCAGACACGGCAAAGTTGCGGCGGTCACAAATTACGAAGTAGAAAAAAATAAAAGAAAGTACAATGATAGGGAGAGAGGTCTCGGGGGGGGGGGTAGAGGGGGCTGGAGAAGCGAAATACGAGCAGAAAGGGCGCTGTGCATGAAAGAAGGAAAGAGCGAACCCAACAAGCGAAAGTAGTTGTGGTTGTTGTTGTTGTTGTTGTTGCACCATTGGCGACAGGTCACCAACTATAGTCGCCCTGGGCAGCTGTGTGTAGCAGCGGTTGCACTAGCAGCCGTTCGTAGTAGTAGTAGTATCCTAGTTCCTAGTTCAAAGAACTGAACGCCACACGTTGTTCAAAACAATCGGTGCCCGCACCACTACCGCCCGCTTCCCAATAACGGCAATACGCCAGTGGCAAAAGTTGCCTTCGATCTACTCTTTCGTTTAGTTGATCTTTTATTACTATTATTACTATTGCCATCGTTCTTTTCTGAGTTGCGTCGCTCATATTGGAGCTAGCTATTTACCGCTACGATTGGGTTAACAACGAAGTCAAGGCGTTCCAGGCGGGTATCGTAAAGGATCACTGGATTGAAGGACGATAGATGAGACGTAACCGTGTTACACACTTTCTGTTTCTACTTCTGCTACTGCAGCGGTTACGACCGAGCTGTGAAGTAGTAGTTGGGGACTACCAGCTTTTCTGTGCTTTTAGCTTCCAAACATTTAATACCCCTTTTAACGGCGGCCATTGACCGTGTCGCCCTCAGATCAACAGTAGATTCGCGCGCACTCGACACTCTGCATCAGTGACCTTCGATTGCTTTTTTGCGGATAATATTGTCGATGTACCTGTAATGATGTTGGTGTTCGTCGCGTTATTCCTGCGTTTGCTCATTTCTTTTGCTTACATCTGGTGGTTATATATATATATATATAAATTCAATTCTTTTGAAAATGAACCTAATGTTCACATGCTTCGACTTAATCGAACAGAAAAGAACGTCGAAAAAAGAACGTAAAGAAAAATAATGTAAACATAGAATTGCAAACTTGTCATTCCCGAGATTACGCATACGTCATCCTACAGGCGTACGCACACCTTACGAGTTCATACAAAAAGAAAAACCACACAGTGTTTCGCTGTTCCGGGAAACAACATTTGTGCTACTGTGGCTGTTTGTCGATCGATGCTCTCATAGTTGGTAGCGTCAAACATTTCTTTGATTAGAAGACGTGTGCATGAACGGGTTCACGTATGCATAGAACATCTAAGAGGAAAATTTGGGGATTCTTTTCAGAACAATACAACACTCTAAAGCATTTGGAACATGTTGACGTGAATAAAACGTAATCTAGGCCGGGTCTGTACGTCTGGTGGGCCAACCGTCTTTTGCAGCCAGTGTCCAAAGATGCTCGAAAAAGGTACATGTTGCGCCACGTGTCTTCTAAAGAGACGGTACACTAGGCCAACAGTACGTAAGCTAGATGTTCTACGTGTGCGGGGTGGCGCAACGCGTTCATCAGCATTTTTCCGCAAACCTGGTGAGAGGCTTAAGAATAAGACGTTTCGTGGATTTTCGAACACCAATAAGTGTTCGGGCTATCACCAAACAGCCAATTGCGACCAGATGTTCGCATGCCTCTAGTTTCATGGAGTAGAGGCCGTTGTTTCGTGTGCAATGCCTTGCACGTTGGCCGCATCGTATGCTCGTCATATTAGCCGGGAGATCGGAGCAGCCGCTCGCCCTGCAGACACCTTGCAAGCTAGCTAGATATCGTAAACGGGAGAAAAACTTTATCGTCCAACCAGTCGCCTTCTTTGGGCGACGATTTTAGGCCTAATTGGAAAAATCACAAGGAGTTTTCTGGCAAAGCTGGGAACTAGAATTGCTGCGGCAACCGGCGATAGGACAACAGGCATGACATTCTTTGCTACAGAGGATATCGATTTAACGCGGAAACTGCGACGATCATGCATTTTGCATTGCCCACAGGCAAGAGACTCGCCTTTGCGTCGTCGCCGATTCGGGTCCTGCGTTGAAAATGCATGTGCATTTGACTGACAAAAATAAATACGGAGCACGTAAAACATGAGCTAGCGTCTAGCCCGTTTTGACAAACTCGACAGTAAATCGTTTCTTCTATTTCCTCTATTCAATACGGTAGATTGACTCAATGGCAAACTTTGCTAAAGCCCATGATGCATTGCAATAAAATCGATGTCCATGAAGAGGAGGAGACGGCTGTGGCGACGGCTTCCTCGATATACCTAGCGGTCCTGTAGGTCTGTAAGTATTTGGTGCACGCCAATGACCTTAAGAGCTTAAGATCACGACCATCCCAAGGTATATAGGTGAAATCTTCCTTCTGAAAAAGCAACCTCGAGCGAGGCTAGTCAACTAGGAGTGCTTATTGTTGTTGTCGTTGTCGTCGTTTTAAAGTACAGTAAGTGTTCGGGCTGACCCTCAGCCAGATTTAACGTCCACGGAACTGTTTTTCACAGTGCTTCATAGACGGACCCTATAAATACAAATGTGCAACGGTGGGGCTCGAACCCGCGCACTTATGTGCCTCCTCCGGTTGCGATGTCGTCGTTTTGGTCGTCAGCCAGCGAAACGGAAACAGTGACAGACATATCAAACTACGACCAGACTACTAGGACACCATTATACCACTACATTTACTACTAATTGCTTAGTTACAGCAGTAATAACAGCAGTAGCAGCATTATTACTCCGCAAAAGTAGCTAGCTCAGAACTAGTTGTCTTCTTAGCCGGGGCCTAACAACATCATCCCTATCATCTTAATCATCATCATCATCATTATCGTAATCACAATCATCATCATCATCATCATAACCATCATCGTGACCACAATCATCATCATCATCATCATTATCATAACTATCATCGTGAGCACACAATCTCCAAAATCGTAGATTGTCATCACGTTTGTGGCAGTGGCGACTCGCACCAATGGTGGTAGTTTGTCATAGCCGAATTAGCCGAGGCGACAGCAGCAGCAGCAGCGCCAGGGGGGAGCTATGAGCTATAAGATGAAGAAGAAGAAGAAGAAGGGAGAAGGGAGAAGGGCCCTGATGTGGACACTCTCGCCTATCCGGCCAGCTTGCCATCGGCCCCGAGCAGGCGGGCTCCTTCGGTGTTCTCTCTCCCGGCGCCTGTCTTAACACGGCAGCGCCGGCAGCCGGTAGGGAGGAAGGGTGGGAGGAAGGGTGGGAGGGTGATGGGTGGGATGGGGGGTGGGTGGGGATGGGTGGGAGTGAGGCAAACGGCGGGCAACAACAAGAACAACAGCTTCTAGCTAGGGCGGGCGGACGGGCGGCGGACGGGCGGGCGAACAGCCAGATCGACCTAGTTTTCAGTCAGCAATAATAAGAATAGCTCGCGGTGACAACGAAATCATCCAATCCAAGATGGCGGCATTCATGGCCGGCGGCCAGACAGACGTCTTTGTTTTGCTCGGCGCTACTGAGTAGCCGCCGTAGTCGTAGCAGTGGTTGTAGTTGTTGTGAGTCCGTCCGTCCGTCTGTCTGTCTGTCTGTTCGTCCGTTTCTTTGTCGTAGTAGTCGCTGTAGTCGCTGTAGTCGCCGATTGGTAGTAGAAGAGGCAGTGACACGGCGCCGCTCGCCGCCACCGCCGCCGCTGCTGCTGCTGCTGCTGCTCATTGTGACTGACTGGCTGTGGCCGGCGGCAGCGCCATAGGCCCTCATAGTTGATAGAGCATGGACGGGCGGACAGACGGTTAGACAGACAGACAGACAGACAAACAGACATACAGATAAACAGACAGACATACAGATAGATAGACGGACCGACAGATAGATAGACACACAGACAGATAGACAGACAGGCGGAGGGAGGACAAACACGGTAGCCGCCGCCGCCGCCGCCGTCGTCGCCGCCGCTGCTACCGCGGGCGCCACGGCCGCCGCCGCCGCCCCTGCTTTGTGGCGGCTGGCAGACCAGGGCGGCTACTGCTGAAAGTTATTGTTGTTTTTGTTGTTGTTGTTGTTGTTGTTGTTGATGATGTTGATGATGTTGTTGTTGTGGCGGCAGAAGCAGCAGGAGCAGTGGTGGTGGTGGTGGCGGTGTTGCCGCTGCTGCTGCTGCCGGATGAAGGGCCCTCTCTGTGCCGCCTACAGAGCAGCTGCAGCTGCAATAGCAGCAGCAGCAGAGCAGAGCAGCAACTGAGCGGCTGTTCGGTGTCAACGGTGACGATAGAATGACAGCGAAACGACGATGACGACGACGACAACGACAACAACAGTAGTAGTAGATGAAGCAGTAACAACAACAATAGCAACAGCAACAATAATAGTAGCAAAAGCAACAACAGCAACGACAACAACTATAGCAATAACAACAACGACAACAGGAGCAGCAAGAACAACTACAACTTCGGCAGTACTAATAATAACAACATCAACAACAACGACAGCAACAACAGCAACAACAACAACAACAAAAACCATCGATAGCAACTTGAGTGCATCTCGACTGAATGAATACTCATGCATGTGGACGATGACGACAACGACAACGACGACGAGTCCCTCGCTGCCGGTCGTCGTGTTGATGGTGTTGGTGTTGGTGGTAATGGAGGTGGAACAGGTACAGGTGCCGTTGCACCTGCTCTACCTGGCACCTGCTGTCTGCATCTATCTGCTGCACAAGAATCACCAGCAGCAGCAGCAGCACCGTTCTTCTACGAGTGGCGGCTAATCAACCCGTTTAAATCTTCCTCGACTCGCGCAGAGAACCACTGGAGAGCGGGTGAGCCAGCCAACCAGCCAGCCAACCGGATAAAGGCAGGCAAGTGCATGCAGGCAAGTGGGCGATGTGGAAAGACGGAGGCTGCACGGGCGGGGGGTGACGTGGAGAGAAAGTGTTTGTGCGCGAGCAACTGACAATGAGAGACCGACCGGGAGTGATACCGAGAATGACGTCTCGAATGTTTGAAACTAGCAACAAACAATTCAGTACGAAAAAAAGACAGCCTAAAATCAAGCACCAAAGCACCAAAGGCCAGGCGCGCGGGAGGCCGGTTGGTCGGACCCGCAGCCGGATTCGACAGGCCACCCACATGACAGGGCGCGAGCACACCTGTTGTGCGCACCCATCTCTTACTCTCCCCCTTCCCCTCTCTCTCTCCCTCTCCCCCCTCTCTCTCTCTCTGCATCTCTCGGAGAGAGTTCGTGTTGCCCCTCGGTTCTATTTGTTGCGTTGTTTCCCTTTCTCTGTTTGATTCTCTCTCTCTCTCGAGACGTTTCGCTGTCTCTCTATGGGATTCACGACGACGACGACAACGACGTTGCTATTGCTGCTGCCGCCGCTGCCTCTCAAATTCTCTACCTGGATGTCTACTGGATAGCTACATGCCAACCTATTGCCGGAATTGTGTGGAATCAGCAACAACAACAACAACAGCAACAATAAGAGCAACAATAGCAACAGCAACAACAACAACCCTCGCATTGCTGGATACTCTTGTGGCTGTGTGAGTGCGTGTGTGTGATAGCCGTGCAATATGATCTGATTGATCTGCGTCATGCTGCCATACGAAGCTGCTAGCGTGCTACATGTGCGTACGTATGCGTGTGTGTGTGTTCAAATAGTGGTGATGATGATGTTGTTGTTGATGATGATGCTAATGATGATGGTCATAAAATGATGTTAATGGTGATTAATTGCCGTATTATATTGCCACCGGTTAAACATCAATACCAACTGGAACAACAATAGCGCTGAACAATAGCAACAACAGATGCAGCAGCAGCAGCAACAACAACAACGACAAAAACAACGGCAACAACATCAAACACTTGTATCGGTGTGGATTATGGATGGAAGCGGTTAGTATGGTTCTGGTTCTGAACATTCGGCACTCAGTAGGATGAGGTGGAGTGATGAAGTCGAATGAAGTCGAACGACTGTAGTGCAATGCAATGCAATGGAGTGCAGTGCAATGGAAATTAAGTGGCAGCAGTGACACGTGAATGACGATCTGTTAGTGATGCTTGATTGCTGGTGACTTAATGTTGTCGTTGTTGTTTATTTACTCCTACTATAACCATTACGATTACTACTACTACTACTACTACAACAACTACGCCGCTCACGTTTTCACGTTGTTGTTCGTGATTGTATGCACGATGATCGCCGACCACCGCACAGGTGAAATAAATTCTCGCCGCCTTATAGCCGTTACTTATGATTGTGCGGTGCCAGCGGTTGGTGACGACGACCGCAACAACAATAGCAGCCGCAACAACAACAACAACAATAGCAACAGCAGCAGCAACAAGAGCAAGGGACCACAGATCGCTTTGCTTGGTGGTTGGTTGGCTGTCTGGATGAATGCAGAGGGCCTGGGGTGGCCTGGCGCGGTTCGCCTGGGTTTTCCTTCCTTTCCTTCCTTCCTTCGTTTATCCGTCGTTTGCCCGTCGACTTGGAGCTACAAGTTGCCACCGCCGCCGCCGCCGCCGTACGGTCATAGTGATGATGAGTTGTTTAGGTGAGTGGCCTATCCTGTTCTATCTAGTCTGCCCTGGGCTGGCTTGGCTTGGCCAGCTGATGACGTCGTCTCGCGCCGGATCAATCAGCTGAGCGGGCAGCTGCACTGGAGCGGCGGTGACGGCTGGCCTGCCGTTCGCCGACGCTGTCGCTGTACCGAGCCATGCCGGGTGGAACAGCGCGGCGGAGCGCGCGGACAAAACTCGCCGGTTATACGAGGGGACCAGCTGGCCGGGGGTGCGCATACTCCCTGATCATCGGCCACCCATCCACCCACCCCCCCGATCGTCCCGATCATCGGCAACACTCGTATCGCCCTGGGTATCGGCTACTCCTTGATCGGCCGCTGCATAGGCCACCCTCTCTGATCGGCCACCCTTTTCGCGTGCGTGCACGACGTCATACGCATTACGTGCATATTAATTATCGTGATGCTGATGGTGATTAAGTAAGCTGTTGCTGCCGATGATGATGATGACGATGATGATGCTGGAACATCAGTCGCAGCTCTAGCAAGAACGGCAGGACGTTCGAGCGCGACTATCTACTTTGCTTGGCAGTTTTGACCTGCGTGTAGACCCCCTTGTCGGTGGAGCATGGCTCGGAACCGTCATCATTGTTGTTAATAGTGGTGTTGCCATCAAACATGTTGCTGTTGTTGGTGCTACTGTCCCTAGTGTTGTTGTTGCTGCTATTCCTAGTGGTGGTGGTGGTGGTGTTGTTGCTGCTGCTGCTGCTGCTGTTGATGTCGTATTGTTAATTTGATGACACAATTCGATCACCACCACCACTACTGTCATCATGAAATATTAGTAACGTTTGCAACGAGCGTTGCAATGAACAACAACAAAAGGAATATTAACAACTACAACGGTACTACGACCTACTGGTCGGTCGCTCTCGTCTATCGGCAGTAGACGAGAGCCGCTCCAGAGGAACGAGGTGCCCAGTCCTCTGAGACGAGAGCTATGACTAATAACTGCAGAGTCGACGGACTGAATTGGCCGTCGTCGTGATTGCGTTTAGTAGCGTGGTGTTTTGGGAGATCATCGTTTCGCGAGATTTTCTGCCGACGATGAGCAGGTTCGAAAGCGCGCTCTCAAGACACACATTGAGAGTACACAAAGTAGGGTCGTAGGGTCGCGATTGCGGACCGCGGCTTTGCTCGTACAGCTACGACGACAACAACAACAACAACAACAACAACAACAAACAACCACTACTTCTACTAGTACCTAAAACTATCAGAGTCCATCGTGTTGCACTCTGAAATCATCTACAAATCTGCCAAGACCCGGAGAGTCGTCCCGGAGAGTGAATCGATGGAGGGGGGGACCCTTCGGTACATGTCGAGTGTGAGCTGGGCTAGGCTGCTCGACACGTGTGATGGAAACGCGGAACGTTGTGCCAGTACAATAAACGTGTGCACATGTGCTTGTATGCACACTAGCGGCGGTCACGTGAATCGGGGACCGGTGGCCGCTTGGCCATAGACGACAATGACAGCAGCAGGGGAAGCCGTAACAGCAGCAGCAGCAGCGGGGCGAATATCGCCTGCGTGTTGTTTCTGCAAGTTGATGACAACGGATCTATTCGATTCTGGATGTGGAAATCTCCTCCGCTCACCCCCGAACCCCCGGTGCCTCCGGCCCGTCACCTCTGTGTGTCTGTGCGTGCGTGCGTGCGTGCGCGCGTGTTGAGTACAGGTGGCGCAAATTAGCAACGTGTGCTCTTCGTTCCAAGGAGTTTTCGCGACGATTTGCGACGAATGCACTCGCATGCAACGTGTGCTTTTCTGCGAGTTGAAATTGTGTTGAAATTTCTACATACGCTACCGGTCTGCGTACTACTACTACTACTAGTTACTTCTACTGCTACGACACGTTCTATCCTCGGAATTCTCATGTCGACTTCCACAACTGCGACATCTGCTAAGGGAAGGAAAAAGAAGAAAAGGATACAAGTGCCCAAATACGGTATGTAAGTAGCAGTAGTGTAGTGTTTTCATCCTCCCTGTGACGGTGTGTGTGTGTGTGTGTGTGATTATGAATTTAATGCTAGTTCATTCAATAGGTAAATTTTGCCGCCGGCAAAAACACAGTGGCTGGCCGCCTGTTGTTATTGCTGTGCCATTGTTGTTACCGATGATGATGTTGTTGTTGTTGTTGTGGTTGGTGGTGGTAGTGTTATTGTGTTCGGTCTTATTGTTGTTGTTGTTGTTGTTGTTGCTGTTGTTGTCGCCATTGTTGTTGCTGTTGTCGCCGTCGTTGTTGTGTTCGATGCGCCGATCATATAAGACGAGAGACGAAATGAGCAAGGCTGTATACTATCTAGCTGGCGGTAGCTACCGGCATAGGCGTTCTGCTGGGTGCCTTTTGGTTGACGAACGAAGGGACGTCTAACCGACCGACCTCGCTGTTGTGTAGCAGCTGCAGCAGCAGCAGAGCAGCAGGCTAGCCTGTCGTTGGTTCGTTGCTGCTATTGTTATGGCTGTTATTGTTGTGGTTGTTGTTGCTGTTGTTGTTGCTATTGTTGCTGTGGCAATTCGCTGCCGTCTTAATCGTCGTCGTCGTCTTTGCCGCTGTTGTGTCTGGCTGGTGGCTATTGGTCGGTTGCCTGGTCGGTTATGTGGTCATTGTGGTGGTGGCTGGTGTGGGCTCATGGCGGCACATGTCAACAGGTGGCTGCCGGCTCGTTCAGCCTTACTCGCCCAATTCGCCTTCTGCTGCTTGCCTCAATGGCCGTAGTGGATCGCTACCGGCCAGCCGCGAACAAACGATGGACAATGACGGCGCGGCAATGATAAAAGGAACAGGAGGAAATGAATGACGAATAACGTTGCGATTGTCGTTGTTGTTGTTGTTGTTGTACTAGTTGTTGCTGTTGTTGTTGTGTTTAATAGTTATTCTTCTTGTTGTTGTTTTAATAGTTATTCTTATTGTTGTTGCTGCTGCTGGCGTGGTTACTGTTGTTGTCGTTTTTGTTGGTATTATTGCTGCTATTATTGTGGCTCTTCTTTCCACGGAGTTTTCACGTGCCGACTACAAAGACAACGACGCCGCTGTTGTCTTTGTTGCCCTTATTGTTGTTGTTGTTGTTGTGGTCGTCGTCGTGCTCATTATTGTTGTGGTTATGTCGTTACTTTTGGTTATTGTTGCCGGTATTGCTGTTATTGCTACTCTTGGAAAGTCGATGTTAATTACAAAAAAAAACAACAAAAAAACAACTGAACCGTTTTACTCACCTGTTCTTTTGCACTTTCTTGTTTTGCACAAACAAAATGTGTCTGTCGGTCTTCCCCATTCCGCTCTAAACGGATCCTTTGACTTAGTCAATCTTATTGGTGGCTCATCAAGAGAAAGACGATGGTATTGAACACACTGTGCTTCGTACTTAGCACATTGAAAACAATATCGAAGTCCAATCGGTGTGTGCCGATATATATATATATATTTTTATGGGACCGTCTTTTTCGACGGCAAATTTATTTAAGTTCAATAATTCTTCATTAAGCTTGAAATTTCCATAATTACATACATTCAAACAATTGTAACTATTCAGGGCATTTTGCAGAAAAGGCTATCGCCCGTGTCTGCCCATATATATATATATATATATATATATATATGCACGAATATTTACAACATGTCATGTGTGAATTCTGTACAGTATCCCACGAAAGCTCTCGCGTGCGACGCGTATGATATGTAGTTTTTACAAGGTCTCCATAGGAAGCTAACTACGCAAAGAAAGACCAATTAGTACGTTAGTAAACATTCGACGTCAACGATCTGCTTCAAAGCGTGGCAATCGTGTTAACTGTAATGGTTTATCTTTTTTTATGTATATATATATATATATATATATATATATATATAGAAAGAGAGAGAGAGAGAGAGAGAGAAGGGGCAGTACAACGAAATGAGCTTCAACAGACAGATTGTGAAGCAAGTTAACTTGTTGTGCATAGCGCATTTGGCCTGTTTATGATAACAGAGTCAAATTGTTATCGACAGAGATTGAGCACATCTGCCGATTTCAATGGCTAATTGTAGAGGAAGCAAATAGGCACTCGCTCGGGTTTTTGCTATTGCTCTTGTTGTTGTGCTATTATTGCTATTATTGTTGTTGTGGCTGTTCTCGTTGTTGCCTTCGTCGTTGTCGTCGTCGTCGTCATTGTCATCTTATCATCCCGGAAGGGTTTCAGGGGTGGCTGAACAAATCACTAGCGGGAAAGGCTAGTCGGTCGCTGTGTGCTTGTGGAGAGAGAAATCTATTAGAGAGAACGAGAGAGAGAGAGGAGGCGTCGCGTCTCGCCGCACCAGAGATATAGCTTAGCTTGACACGCAGATGCAGATAACCCAGCCAGCCAGAGAGAGAAAGAGATAGGGACAGCGAGAGCAAAGTGAGACAAAAGCTAGAGGGAGGGAGTCAGGTAGTAGATAATAGACACAGCAAAGCGAAAACGCAGAGACCTTCAGAGAATGCTTGTTTATTCACTACTAGTGTATCTATCTACATCTAAATGGTACAATATTGTTTAATATATATATATATATATATATATATATATATATATATATATATATGGGTGTGTGCACATCTACCATTGGTTTGCATGCTGTTAACTTCTGACTGACTGTGGCACGACCACTAATCATGATGATAATGATGACGGTGGTGTTGATGGTGATGATGATGATCATCATCATCATCATCATGGGGTGGCTATGCTCCCAATGCGTCGTGTTGATGTAGAAAATGTGGGTAGAGAGATGAAGGCAACGAAGCCGTTAGCGGCCTTGCCAGGCAAGTTTGAACACGCCACACCATGGCCACACAGCGAGTCAGTCGACACACATACAAACAGATAGGCCTAGCGAAAAGAAAGAGAACGATATAAACACAATACGACACAAAAGAAGTGAATGAGAGAGAGAGAGAGATGCGAAAAATAAAGATAAAGGGGATACAGAGAGAGAGAGAGAGAGGGGGGGGGGAGTATCAAAAAGGAGGGAGTGATAGGGGGGAAATTTTCCCAATGTTTTCCGTAGTGTTTGCTCTTCGGGCGTACACGCGCACAGAGCGACCGACGGGCAGACGGACAGACAGAGAGTCAGACACCCAGGCGAGTACAGAGGAGGAGCCGTGAGGAGCTTATCCAGGGCGCGGAGGGAAGACGTTTTCAGAAAAGCTATTTTCGTCGTTCATCCGTGGCGGCGTTCGTGTCCACTACTCGTTGGGTTGTTGCTTCGTTCTTCGCCGGTTCGTGTCTGCCAAGAAAGCAAGCAGACTTACCTTTACCACCATCACCACCACCACCACCACCATTTGGCTCTCTTCTATTCGTTTGTTTTGCTACTGGAGCCGTGGCGACGTTGTTCCTGCTGCTGCTGCTGCTGTTGCTTATGGTGATGAGGTGGTGGTGCTGATGGGGTGCGATGCTGGCCTAGGCAGGCGGAGACAGCAGAGGAGCTGGATCAAGGAGACGCCTCAACGGCGGGCGGCTGCTTCCGTTGTTCCCGTGTGTCGTCGTTCATTTTGGTCACCGTCGTCGTCGTCGTCGTCGTTGTCGTGAGCTGATTCGCTTGTTGTGTTGGCTTTCTTGTCCTTCATCTACCGCCGGCCTTTGCTGGCTGCCGCTTCTGTTGCCGCTACTCATACAACAACTGCCTATTCGAACTACTGCAACTGCTACTATAGCAATAACAACAGCAGCAATATCAGCAGCGGCAGCTGGAACAAAGAATGATTTTTATTTTTATCACAACAACAACAACAACAACAACAACAACAGCAGGAACAACCGGTAATGCTACTGCAAACTCTACGGCAAAAATAACAACCACGACTTGAACTGCTGCAAAAGTCGTTTCTGCTTGAAGCCTCGATGACGACTACTACTTAATACTAAATACTACGATTGTTATTATTATTATTATTATTATTATTATTATTATTTTATTATTATTTGCTCGTTGAACTGCTGGTGGGCAGCAGACAGCGCAGTAGATAGTCAGTCGCCGCCGCCGCCGTCGCCACCTGTACGAGGTGAGCGGCGGTCTCTGTCTACCTGTTTGTCTATGTATGTAGATACACATTAAGCAAGCGTGTTTGCTTGAGCGCTGTCCCGTAGTCGTTCACTTAGTTACGTGCCTGCTCTTTCCGGCTGCAGCCTGCGAGATTATGCAAGACGACAGGTGCTACAGCAACAATAACAACAATAGCGGCGACAGCAAAAATAGCAGCAAAAACGATAACATTAATGACGACGGCAATATTGACAGCGATATCACCAACAGTGTAGACTAAAACAAACACACCACTTAACAACAATAGGAAGCAACAGCAGCAGCAGCAGCAGTAACAATAACAACAACAACAACACCAATCAACAACAACAACAACGACCATACGTTTTCCCGGTCGCTCGGTAGGTCGGTGAGGTCGTCTTTCGTGCTTGCTCGGTGTCGAGAACTGAGGCCGCTCAGAGCAGTGGACGGCTCTTAGAATATCTCTCAGTTTAGCCGTCCCTGGCCGTGTTGTCGGCTGGACGGATGGATAGTTGAGTTTTGCTTGCGAAATGAAGAAGAAGCAGTTGTGGTCATGACGGGTTGTTGTTGTGTTGTTGTTGTTGTTGTTGTTGTTGTTGTTATAGTTGTTGTTGTTGTTGCTGTTGTAGTAGTTGTTGTTGTTATTGTTGTTGTTGTTGTTGTTGCTGTGTGTGTTGTTGCTGCGTGTTGTTGTTGTTGCTGTGTGTGTTGTTGCTGCGTGTTGTTGTTGTTGCTGTGTGTGTTGTTGCTGCGTGTGTTGTTGCTGCGTGTTGTTGTTTTCCTTGTTGCTGTTAACGCTGTTGCAGTGGTCGGTGCTATACCGTGCTTGGCACGCGAGGCGCAGCCATGGGCCAGGTGCAAGCGACGCCTTCGAGAAGGATGATAATAATGATGATGATGATGACAATGGCGATGATGATGATGATGATGACGACGACGACGCCCTGCCCTGCCCACCATTGCGAAAGAACCAATGAAAAACACAAAGCTATCTCAAAGCAAAGGAAAGACAAGCACGACAGCCCAGAAAACCAGGGGAGGGAAAAAAGGTACGCGAGCGAGAGAGAGAGAGATCGAGCGAGAGGAGAAATGAAAAGAGACTGAAAAGCTATTGAAACTCTACGGAGAATCAAGCCGCCACCCCCGGTGCTGCTGCCGCCGCTGCTGCTGATGATGATGTCTGATCTTCTTCGCCGCCTGTATTGCAGGATGTCGGTGGTGCTGGTAGAAGAAGATGATGATGGTGGTGGTGGTGGCAGCCGCCGCCGCCACCAAGAAAGGATTGTTCGTCCCTTTCCCGTTCCGCTTTCGTCTTCCGCTCGTTTTTATTCTAAGAGTCGTTTGACGTTTTCTTTGTCTTCGCCCACCACCATCGTCCCCCCCCCCCCCCGGCCCCTGTCTGTTTTCCTTGTTCCTTCTGTTTTTCCTTTTCTGCCCATTCTTATTGTTGTTGTTCAACGTTGTTCGCCTTCTTTTCATCTTCGTTTTCTCCGTTTCTACTTTTTTTTATTAAGGACCCCGCTTATTTTCCTATGTTTCCTTTGTTTTTTTTTTACTACGTCTGCACTACTACGTCTACCTATTTTTCTGTGACTCTATCACCTTCTTTAGCTACTTCTATATCTTCTTATTATTTTTCTTCTTCTTCTTTAGCCTCTACTACTACTACTACGGCCAGTTCGTTCGCGCTCCCTTTGTCTCTTTATTGTTCTATCCTCTCCCGCAAATTCCTTTTCTTGTTCTGCTCTTGTTCGGGTTGTTGTTGTTGTTGTTGTTGTTGTTGTATCGTCGTCGTCGCCGTCATTCTAGCCCTTCGTTGTCATCTTCCTACGTTGGCGGCTGCCAAACCTCATCCTCTTTTCATCTAGCCTTCTTTCATTCCCGCCTTCTAGCTCTTCCTTCATTCGCGATTAAAGTTTGTGTTTCCTTTACTTGCTTGCAATGACGACGTTGACGAAGACGCTACCATTGCCGTCTTTGTTGTTGTCGTTGCCGTTGTTGTTGCTATTGTTGTTTCCGCTGTTGATTTCATTGTTGTTGTTGCTATTTTTGCCACACGTCACAGGCGTGCTTGCAGTGTTGCTGCTTGTTGTTGTTGTTGTTGTTGTTGTTGCTGCTGCTGCTATTATCGCTGCGGCTGCTGCTGGTTGTGACGGGATGAACACTATCGTCGACTTCAGCTCTACCTTCATGAAACCATTTCTCGCTCGCCCTTTCTCTCTTTGCCTCTCTCTATCCCCCTATCTGTCTATCGCTCGTTTTCCCTCAATCTGGCTACTCGCCTTATGCACACCGTCTCCGGTTCTTCGCGAGGACGCAACTGTTTTTCTTTGACTTCATCATCGGACAGTCGCCGTCGTCGTCGTCGTTGTAGTGTGTCGTTTGCTGTCGTGATAATCACAGATGCGAATCGCCAGATAGACAGGAGCGGCCAACGAGAATACGCGCGCTGGCCAGTAAGAAACACATCGCTTGATCTTCGGAGAAGATTTGTGAAAACCTTCCTCTCTACAGACAGAGAAACAGCGACAGGTGGCGGCGACGGTGGCCGCGACGAAATCGTCGCAAGAGGAAGAGCAGTCTCATTTGTTGCCTTTTCCTTTTTATTCCTTCCTACTTCCTCTCCTAGCTTGTCTACATGAGTTGCGTGTTGAGAAGACCGAGTTGATCACTGACCTATAGCGTATGCATATACTACGCTTAACGCTACGTTCTAGATACAACGACCGTGGCCAAGCTATATTTTATATATATATATATATATATATATGATGATGACACAGATTGCAATACTATCTGCATTGACGGCTATATGAATATCATACATGCATTTGATGATAACACGATCGATTCTAATTGCCAGCCGAAAGGTATGTCTATAAAAACGCACTTGTGTGTCTCAAGCGAATTCTCAAGCCCTATTTGTGAAATAATTACAAATGCTGTTCGCGTTGTTACGTGACTACGTGCCCGGTAGCCTTTAGTCCTAAGCATTTCTTCTAAAATTTATTAAGGGGCTCGGTCTAACTCGGGCGAGAGTTACAAACATTAGATAGCTTCATTGTCTACAAAAATAAATAGATAAATCAGATGAAGGTCATCGCTTAAAAGTCACTGAATTGAGCAAAGCGTTTTCGGATATAGTGTGGGCTCTCGCTTTTGTACCGGCTATTGATGCTGACATTAAATGAAACAAGACGGCTTTGATTGCTCATTGACCGAGGATAGAAATGATGAGAGGACTTTTGGTGCTTCAGTGATGCGAATACGATGTGTGTCAGTAGGCGAATTGTAAAAATGTCGAAGAACACGAAGGGGCAACGACGGAAGCCTATACCAAGGCAAAAGCGTGCCCCAACAACAGAGGTAGAAAGCTGATTAAAGCCGCGTTGTTTCGACTCGGTCGCGGTGCGCGGAAACCGTTAACCTGCATAACGGCCAATCTACAAGCCGTTTCTTTGGCTTTACTTGGTCTATGTGGGCATCTTTCCTCATTTCGTTTTCGACACCTGTGCGTTTCTGTTTGTTAGAAGTTGTTGACGTCAATCTGTTTTAGACATACACAACACATGCGATACGAGTTAAAACATGACTATACAATCTACAGAAGTTGTAGAAGTAATATATATATATATATATATATATATATGGTTTGGAATTTTGGTAGACCGGAGCATCCAGAGATTGCGCAAGGTAGAAATGACGCCGCAGTAGTAGATCTAGATTGCAGAAGATATGATAGAGCTGTCTCGGTTTTACCCTTGGCTGAAGGCCGCCGTTAATAAGTACTAAGTGGGTGCCCAGGCTCCGATCGGTGGGGATTCCATAGGTTTAAGGACGTAGGCATGAATCATTCCATGGACAAATGGAATCATTACTTTTATGCTGCTTGTGCTTTGGTTAGCACGACATGCCGTCCCGCAGTTTCACATTGCTGTTGGTTTCGATATTTGTATATCTGTCTAATACACCCCGTTAGACAGACAGACATGGTCAGCCTGTGACTTGGGCGCGAGTTTCATTCTGTCACCGGGTGCAGTACAGCATGCCATATTGTTTCTTTTTTTTCGATCTTTAGGAGCGAACATTTTCTCATAATGGAAAAGTTTGTTTTACCGTTGAGCGATTCATTTGAGGAAAGCTTGTTTACCCGTCATCTCATCTGATTGATTTTAAAGTCGGTGACGGGCAGATATGTTAAAAAAAACCTGTCGTAGTTACGTAAGCAGCAACACAGCGAGCACCGATTAGATTTCCACCTGGGTTTGTCTGCCGGTTCAGATCCTAGCAAAGGGGTAGCGTGGAATTGGCCCACATGAGCAGGTTTGTCACTATTATTGGTTAAAGGCTAAAAAGGTGTAATAAAAGTTGAATATATCATACTTGTATATATACCCCGGAGCAAGGTCTACGAAGAAGGTGGCACCCTCAGCCGACATGGCTGCTGATCTAGTACAGGGGCTACTGGACAAAATCGTTCCTTGCATAATAGAAACGATTCAAACAGCAGTCACCAGCGTTATTGAAAAGCTGCTGTTCCCAGAGTCTCCGTAGAAGAGAAAAGTGACAAGCCGACTAAAGTTATCGACACCACTCCCCTTGAAGTCTCAATACGAGAATCCATAGAAACATCTCTGCGAGAAACACTTCGCGCGTCGTCGTATAGGTCTGGTGCAGAGTCAACCAAGAGCGATAAGCCTCGAGACGGATCGTGACTGCCTTACACAACAATTACTGACGTCCTAGCATCAAAGAAACCTCAATCTAGTCAAAACAAAAGGTCGACAATTAGATTCTTTCAGTGGAACTGTGAAGGTATTAAATCGAGTTTACGATTACTTCCCTTAACGGATCAATTCGACGTGTTAGTTATTACCGAGACCTGGGCCACCAAGCCCACAGTCATCCTCGATTGGCGTGTGGCGGAATGTCTAGGTACCCAGTTAGAAGGGCCAGGTCGAACGAGTGGAGGGGTTGCTGTCATATATAATAGTACACTTCCTGGAATTCATCACTGCTACAGTGAAGACAATTGCGTAATCCTTACGGAAGACACAATAAACGTGATTGCAGCCTACCCTAGTCCATCGGAGGATACGGAAATTCTGCTGGAGAAACTAATAGCGTGTCTAGATATGGTAGACTTGCAGAAAATAACTGTACTCTGCGGCGATCTCAACTGTCCACTTAATAAGGCAAAGCACCCAAGAACAGCGTCACTGTTGAACGTACTGGCGTCTCGGAGCACTTGGGTTGTATCTACAGCCGATGACTCGACATTTATCGCGCCGCAAGGACAATCGACAATAGATATATTTGCTACAAATGCTGATTCGCGTAACGTGGAATATAGAGGAATACAACGGGATACCCTGGCGTTTGGAGTGAAGTGGCATTTACCAGTTGCAATGAATATCTCACTTGGCCCGCAAACTTTCAACAGCAAGCGGCCTTCTCTGAGTCGTACCCTCGGCATCACACGACTGAAAACCGTTGCTCGAAGTGTTCTTCCTGTTCCAGTCCTGATCGACGTAGAGTCATACGCTTGCAGGCTCCGTACCGTCATTACCGGTAGCACCCGGCCAAAACGAGCTCGTAGTAGGTTTGTGCCATAGGACAATCAGCAGTGCCGCTCCTTCAGGTACTACATGGTGCAAGCATACGTCCTAGCTTGTACACGCCCTTAGATGATGCCCCTTTACACTCAACTAAGCCGCGCGTACAAGAAAGTGGCAAAGAAAGCTATAAAAGAGCATGAAGAGCGAAGTGACTACAAGTTACTGGCCGAGGCACACCAATCACCACACAAATGGTTGCGTGCCGATAGACGCGCCACTGCATGTCCAATCCAGCCTGAGAAGTTAAACGAGCACTTCCGTAAAATGTTTGCGGGTGCATTAACCATTTCGAGCGATACTCCTGTAGTATTTTCTGCATGGAGCGAGCGAATCCGGGAAGCTAGCCCTGTCTCGCCCTTTTATCGACTCGGAAGCAATGGTAAAGGCGCCGCTGGGTAAGGCCCCCGGACCTGACCTAGTGGTAAACGAACATCTTCGGCAGGCCACGTTGTTAGTGCCGTGTTTCACTGCTCTTTTCAATGAAGTGCTTAGAACATCCCAATTACCCGTGGAATGGAGGACCAGTCTTCTAAGTATCATTGCTAAGGAAAAGGGAGACCCGCTGGCTCCATCATCCTACCGAGGAATAACGAAAAAGAGCGTAATATATAAGCTTCTGTCGGCCATCTTAACCCGTCGTCTGGAAGTATTTTTAGAAACTACCGGGGCACTTCCTGAGCAGCAACACGGATTCAGAAAAGGCAGATCAACAATGTCTGCGTGCGCCGTGCTTCTAAACGCGGTGAATCGTACACTTCGTGTCAGAGGAAATTATCTATTCGCCGTGTTCGTGGACTTCAAGGCGGCCTTTGATACGGCCTCGCGAACGATCATCCTTGACAAGCTGGCACATAGTGGAGTCCCACTGAGCATGCTAGAGCTTCTAAGAAGCATCTTGCAAGAGGGACTGGTAATAATAGACAATGGGGTTGCTGAGCATGCGCCGATCACTCAGACCACCGGTGTTGCTTAGGGTGATAACCTGAGTCCTCTGTTGTTCTCAATGTTGGTAAGCGACCTCCCGGCGGAAATTCATAGTCGGCATTCACAAGTGGAAACGCTTATGTATGCCGATGATTTAGTATTGTTCTCCCGAAGTCGCTTTCACTTGCAGCAGTCGCTTGTAACTCTACAGGGCTATGTAAAGCGGAACAAATTGGAGATCAATGTTGCGGTTAAGCTGTTTAACCTGAAGATTGTACCCACAGCATCTTACGGTGTTCAGGTGATCTGGCCGTATCTCACGAGGTCGAACCTAAGGGCGTTTGATCAACTTAAAGCCAGTTTTCTAAAGAAAGCGTTGAACGTTCACCGCTCTAGCCTGAATAGGTTAGTGTACATATTGGCATCGTCGCCGTTATTCGTTGAGAACTTACAGAGGATGTACAACCTGCCGAAGACGACGGTTTTCAGAGAACACGTCTTAGACTGGGAGAATAAAATGGCCGACATCGACCCGCTGTTTTATGAAACGAGAGCAACGACGTCGGATTTGTGAAGAGCCTGCAGTTATGAGAACCGGCAGCTAATCACCAGATTTGCCGTCCACGGCTTCCATCTGAAGATCTGTGCGCGCGAGAAGTTTTATGAAATCTCGGCGGAGTGTATGTGTAAACTTTGTGGCTGCCCGTGTGATCTCTATCACCTTCAGCGTTGTGAAAGAGCAATTCCGCTGTCTCAACTCTGGAAATGCGATGTCTATGATGTATATTCGTAAACCAATCACTGGTTAATAAAACTACTACTACTACTTGTATGTATATATATATATAAATTATTGTGATGATATATGAATCATTTACAATACGTTTGCCCACTCGGCAGCGCTCGCCTATATAATATATATATATATATATATGAACAAAAGTCCGACGGAGCCTGGTCCGGCGAATAGAGATCGCGGAAATATAGAAATCGGATTTTTCATCTATCCGAGATCAGTAACGATGTGTGCGCTGGTTCAGGTTTCTTGCGTCGGACGTTCTAGCGCAGTTTTCTTTAAAGTTTGCAGTAGTATTTTTAGTGACCATAGAACGAGGCACAAAGTTGTGGAAGATGATTCCCTTTTAGAAAAAAACAGTTAAAAAACCTTGATGTTGAATGTTCTCTGTCTAAACTTCTTTGATTGACCCTCCTCTTTTACTAAAGAAAACTAACGTTTTCTTTTAGAAATGACGTCTAAGGCTTTTCCAAAGGGGGTCATCTTCAATATTTTTGCATCTGTCGCAACGATACAACGTATGCAAAGTGTTTCGGGATACTGCTTGATCCCCATAAACAGTTCGTAACATTTGTACTATTTTAGAACTTATGACTTGGTTTTTAACACAGAACTTGGTGCAAATTCGTTGCTCTTCTTTTTCGGCTTCTTAGAAATCGAACCTCGTTTTGGTGTCGTCCACTCCTGAACCAAACTGAAACAATTTGGAAGAACTACATTTTGCCGGTGTGCAGCTGATAAATGGTACTTCTAAGCAAAACAAGCCGGAAGACTTTGATATATATATATATATATATATATATAGTAAGACAGAGCTGACAGGCGCATTAACAAAAAGACTGTTTGTTGTTTTTTGCTGAGCTGAGAAGTGACAGCTGAATCGTCGGCGTAAATCCTACCATTTAAGACGGCTCTCCATAACGGTTTTTGACTTGCTTCATAATCGAGGGAGAGGGAGAATTGCGTGGCGGCCAACTACAACAGCTTAGCGTAGTGCATAATCTCCGTTGTAGTACTCCTGCTTACTATAGAGCCGGACAAACTATTTTCCGTCATTTTCTTTTCTTCGCTTGCTACTCCTACACGATCCCCCCCCCCCCCCCGCCGTTTCGCCAGCTGCTTTGTGGGGTCTAGTCGTTATTTTTTCTCCTGACGGCCGCCTTTTCATTGGTTGCCGTACTTATACATACGGCGGCGAAGATGTGTCTTATCTGTTTTTGGCGACACAATATTCTCTCGCCCACGAACCGTCGCCAGTCGTCAGTCGGCCAATTTCTACTTGTGTTAAACATTACAAAGAAAAATAATGCTTCAGACTGCTTTGGAAGTTACTCGAATTGAACTGAAATTGCTCGTTAAGCTGTGATGGCAATGATGACTCTTCAAAATCTGAATTACTTTAAATATATATATATATATATATATATATATTATGTAACGCACATACACGTATTTAGCACTTGTTTCTGTAAAGCTGAATGCTCGGTCTCATAACTTCTGTACCATTCTCTCTCTCCATGAATGTATATAAGGGTGAATTGAAAAGTTCTAATAAAACATTATAAAAATATAAGTTTAATCTTTCATTATTTGTGTTCTTTCAAAATAGCTTCCATCCGCTGCAATGCATTTGTGCCACCTTCTTTCCTAATCTTCAAATCATTTTGTGAATACGTTTACGCGTCTTTCGGAAAAAGCTGAGTTGCTCCTTATCGCGAATTATTTTTAACTCCTCTCTTAGTCTTGAAAGGTTGTTATTTCAGGTTTCTTTTATACGTAGGGACAGAAAAAGTAACACTAAGCCAGGTCCGGCGAATGGAGGTTTGCGGAAAATTTTTATTTTATTAAGTATTCCAAAATCAGTAAAAATATATGCGCCGGTGCGTGGTCGTCATGGAGGATCTAATAATTATTTTCCCGTAGTTCAAGCTCCTTACGTCGTCCCGTTCTTGCGCAATGTTCCTAAATATATGCGGTAGTATTTCTTATTGACCATATTACCAGGTGGCAAACATGTGTTTAAGGTTATTCCCATGTAGTCGAAAATGTAATAATAGTCCAAAGAACCTCAATCGACTCGCTCCTTGGAAGCACCTCGGGTCGCATGGGGCTTTAGTCTCGATATCGTAACCATATACCCTTCTCCTAGGATAGGATTCGTCTTCTGTAATCACTCTCTAAAACAATCTAGGGTCTCGGTGCAGGTGCGGATCAGGCAGGTCATGGGTCTAGGTTAGCAGAGGCTAACAAATGTAGAAAATACTCTGGCGTTGGTTATCCGCACCAATTTTATACGTTGGCTTTCGAAACAATGGGAGGACCAGGCCTGCTTACATTGAAATTGATTCGGCGCGTGGGTAGAAGCCTTAACTTTTCAACGGGAGACTCGAGAGCATCAGAATTTTTGCGTCAGAGGCTGTCGCTCGACATTCAACGAGGAAACGTAGCATCTGTTCGGGGCACATTGTCAAACTGGACTAATCCTGGGTTAAAGAACCCGTAACTACACGTTAACGCGGAGACAATTGTTCACTCCAAAGTGCTAACATAAAAAGTTATATAATAAAATAATAATCTAGGGTCTTTTACTACCGCCTAAAGATTGGATTTTGATATATCTCGACGAGCCGTTCATTTGCTGGGAATTCAGCATTTTAGGAACGAACTTTGCTGCCAATCTTCTGTTGCACAAATTGTTGGTCAAGACAGTTACCGCTGATCCATGAGATATCTCCAGTCTCTCAGCTACCTTGCTGATAGTACTTTGGCGATTTGGGGCAATGCTTAGTCACGATACACAGATTGTAACATTTCCACCACTTTAGAAAAAAATATTATTTTTTACATAGAACTTAATGCATGATCCGTTGCCTGTCTTTTCTTATTTCTTAAAATATCGCCAAACGTCGTTTTTTTCCACTTTTTTAAAACGAAATTTAAACAATAAACGCCGCTACCGACTGGAACAATGTTGGTTGTGTTGATGAATGCGCGTCTAAGTAAAAAACCGGAATACCTTGGGTTTCTGTCTGGTGGCAAATTTCAAAGCTACAGAATTTGCCGATTCACATATATAGTATATAACAACCCGGAATACTTGATATGAGTTTCTGTCTAGGTGGCAAATTTCAAGTACTAGAATTCCGATTCCATATATATATATATATATATATTGGGAATTGAGTCAGAACTGACAGAGCGCCGAGACCGACGATGTGATCAATACTATTGTTCTGCAAGCACTCGCAAGTACGAATTGAACTAGCACTGCCTAGATGCTATCTACAAAATTCTCTACATTACCGCTAGGAATATACTATACTACGAGAACACGACGGCCATACTAGTCTAATGTACAGTCTGTTGGTTATCTGCCATGTGGTTATTCGTCTACGCCGCGTTAACGCGGTGTCTAAATGTTTGTCGTTGCTTCAGGCGCCCCATGGCAATTAGCAGAAGCGCAACGGGCTCTGCCCACTTAACAAGGCGGCGGGCACTTCTCGTAATATCTGCAATTGTGTATACATCGACACACAAACACACACATGCACCCCCCAAAAGGGAAACAACAACAACAACAATGTTAAGAATAATATTGTATTTAATGACAACATTAACGACAGCGGCAATAACAATGTCGCAGCTGCTGCTGCTGCCAGCACCACTAACAATAACAGCAACACCAGCACAATAGCAACAACAAAAACAACCATACAATATAGCAATACCAAAAACAACATTCACAACAGCAACAACAACAACAACAACAAGATGACACGCATCATAAATGCGTGTCATTGCAGATAGGCCGCCGCGTAGAGCGGCGTTCACATGGCGGCATGGTGGCATGAGACTGTGGCACGTGTAGAAAGAAATATTACATGCTGCGCGCAGACGCAGAACAAACAGCAGGGAGGTTCGAAGCAATGGTCTCTCTTCGTGCTCACACAACGTGTCGGCAATAGCAGAAACGAAAACAGTACCGCCGTCAACGGCAGTAGCGACGCTAGACCAGGCGGACTACTAGTTCCATGTTGGTTTGAGCGGGCGACATTTTAACACCTTCGCCAGTTTCGCTCATACGCCAGACGGCGAAGAAAGATTGCAAAGACACCGCATATTTGGCGGGTTGGCTTGCATACTGGCCGGTTGTGTATTTTAGGAACACACACACACATATATATATATATATATATATATATATATATATATAAATCACTTGTGTGTGTGGGCTTCTTTATGCATACTTTATATATACCACACTCCGATTGCTTCCTTTATACTACTATCTATATATTCTATCGCAAACTTTACGTCTCTTGTCTCTCTAAATGTTCGGTGGGAGTCTTCGGTGGGAGAGCAAGTGTGACTCACGATTTGTTTGCATATAGTACATATGTTTGCATGTGTACGTTTGTATACATAAACAGTAAACGCTTGCCAAAGCAGGCGTTCCAGTCTTTTAAGTCACGCAGTGTCGACCGAGGTACGATTGCTGATAGACCGTATATTACGGTCGGTAGTAGTTTGATTTCAAAACAGTTAAATATTGTTCCTAGGTCGACGTCACTTAGATCGTCTGGCAGAACTGTTTTGGCCAACGTTTTGCCTGAAGTTCGCGAACATGCCTACTGAATGAGAGCCTGGGGTAAGAATGACCTAGGCAAGTGAAAATGTTGACTATGTTGTGTGGCCTTTCGTTTGTGCTAGGCAATGATTTCTAGCAGCATATGAGCTCTTCCACCCTGAAACGTATTACCTCTGTGTCTGCGGTGTGATTGTAAGCTTGTTTTGTTCACACGATGTGGTAGTCTCATCGAGGTAGAACTGCAGGTGATCTCGTGATTTCGCTAATACGTCGTGTGCATAGAATGTCTGTAGGGCTTTAAGATCACGAAGCAGATCACCAAGTCCAGTGAAGAACATATTAAAAAAAAGAGCTAGGTGACTCCCCTGAGCCACTTCTGGATTGTTTGGGTAACAAGTGTTTATACGTATGTATGGCGCCACAAACTTGCCTGCACGTGAAACTGTGGGAACGTCTGTAATCGGCAGAGTTGCCACGTATACATCAGGTACATAGTACGCGCTTTTCACTACCTGGTATATATAAACGGCGCCTTCCACCGCAGCACTGGGGCAAACAAAAATGTTGCAGTACTTCCCTTGCGGGAAGCAGGCGAAGAAGATGAAGGAATATGAATGAAACCTTATGAAGTGTGTGGTATAGTCAATGTGAGTATAATATGTAAATAAATTTGAATAATATGAACATTTTAATACATAATGTCAGACCACACGGCTGTGCTGTGATTCAAACCACAACCTTCTAAGGTGAATAAACCATAAATATTATTAATATTCGACAAAAACGATACGTGATAGAACACTTACATTGCCTTAAATATTAAATTGGCCATGTGGATATAGTGTGTCGTATTGGTCGCCCTGTGTCGAGTTACTCAAACTGACACCGAAATAAGCTCAATCGGCAAATTCCCAAAAACCCAGCTTTCGCAGCTTTCGACTAGAAAAGTGGTTTTGGCGAAACTAATGGCCGATAAAAAGCAAGTCATACAAAACGCTCAAATGGCAATTCACGCTTGTACATGTTAGCTGTGTAGTTCTTATCTGAGTTATAGGCTGTATTTTTGGCCAGCTGGTATATGCCAAAAAATGCCACTCGCCAAGAAGCGCGTTGCCTGAAAGTACAACAAAAGTCCGCCAAGGCTGGCAATGATGGTAGTGTAGTGCAAGAACAACGAAACAACCACAATCGTAGTAAACGTGATGAAATAATAAGTTTATAATCTTTGGCCAAGTGCTCCCTTTTGATGTCTCCCGTTGTTTATAGATATTGAGATAGCGTACGTTTCTGCAAACGGTCTAGGTACATATCTTAGATATAAAATTTAGATTGTATCAAGCGATCGTAATCGCCAATAAAAGTTGTTGTACGGAACCTGATCCAGATAGAAACTTTACTAGTAGAATTACGTGAATTTGCTCGATGACGCATTAAGCGATCGTAATTGTCAAGTTGTTGTATGGGATCTGATCCAGATAGAAGCCTTACTTGTAGAATTACGTGAATTTGGTCGATGAGGCTTTGACGAAAGGGTATAAGCCCAAGAAGACTACATTTTGAATTACGCTTTAAACAAACACAAATATATTAAAGCCCGATATCATATCACGTCAGCATCAGTACAGCCATTTTTTCTCTCAGAACATAACGCAAAATATTGTTCAGAATAATTCACTTGAGATGTCGGTTCTCCGTGGTCTCCTAACCCGTACAGATTAAATCAATAATCTATTTCCAATATATATATATATATATATATATATATATATATATATATATATTATATACTATAATATATATATATATATATATATAATATTTTAAGGTTTGCAGATCTATGCTAAATAAAGCACTATTAAAAAAAAAAGGATTTGTTTCAGAGGAACTGAACTAACTATGAGGACTAGCATGCAACTAACGACTAGTTTTTGACCTAGTTTTGATTTACCACTCCAATGATTATAGGATGTCTAATACGCGCAGCTACTCCGTGTCGGGAGCATACCTTAGTGGTTCGCGTCGTCTGTTGCGACGCTGGAGATAGTTCAGATGCGAGTACGCAATGGTAGTATGAGTATTTATACGCGTTTTCAGTTTGCAGTTTTGAAGTTTGAGCGTTTTGTGTTGAGTTTTGGAACAATAGCATTGCTTTCCACGCCTAGCAGCTATTATAGCTATAAATGATGCGGCATTGCCTTTGTACTAACTGCAGAGGCTGCCGGACTGCAAGGGAGACACCGCCACCTTAAATGCTCTCGTTGCGCTTGTCTACGGACGTTCGCCGTTGCTTCTATCTGCTGAATAGGTGTTCCTCTGGTGCGTTTCACATGTTGGCCCAGTCGAATCGTCTAAGCATTGCTGCTGCTGCTCTTGTTGTTGCTGCTGCTGCTGTGCTTATAGTGCACCTCTCGCCGCCAATACCGCCCACAACGTCGATGCGCATGAATGACAAAGGATTACCACAGGCGAGGCTGGCCGGTACAACAGCAACAACAAGAACAAGAACAACAACAACAAGCACAACAGCAACAACAAAAACAACATTGTTGCTCGCTGTAGATAGGGCCAGCTGCTTTCTAGAGCCATTAAAGCCTGCCTGCTACTTGCACCTGTGGGTGAGCTAGGAAAGACTACAAAAGACTACTACTGCTACCACCACCACTGTGATTTTAACTTGTTGTTCCTATAACTACTTTCACTAGTGCTAGCATTACTTCATCAGCTACTTCAACGACTAGTTAGTACGGTTAGGAGGAGGAGGACAGGACGAAAAGGCAGACACAGCAGATGTCCGACGATTCTAGATTTTGGCATAAAGGTTGCGCCGTCGATTCCGGCACAGGATTAGCACGTACTATTCCACGATGCGATCTTTCTCAAGATTCGCAGATTCGACTTGAAGTTATATAGAAAAGACATAAATAAACATGTACATTAAAGTTTGTACCTCTTCGAATATGTCTATAGGCGCATTCTTCTACGGCTGCTAACGCGTCTAACGTGCTAGTGTGAGATTGACCCACTCGATGGAGCGCCACTGCACCTGCGCTCAAGATAGGACAGTAACAAGCAAGAGTAGACCGAGAACTAAATACTTGGGTCGTGAAAGTATGCATGTTACTGCAACTGCCACAGAGAGTGGTGGTCCTAGCGACAACAAAAAGGAACAATTTTTATAAAACTAATACTCTTCACAATATGCGCGTAGCAAAGCGTCGACAAACGAACTTTGTCAGGTTGTGACAGCAACTTATGTTGTACATGCCGTGCACTATATAGGTGCTTAATATCGTACGTCGCCTCTACAACATGATAAGATACTCTTGATCATATTGGCAATACAGATTTTCGGCGCAGTTCAATGTGAGCCACTTTTTTTAAAGTTCTAGTGATACCCACCAGGTTTTTCGCGTACAGCGTATATATATATATATATATATATATATATATATATTTATATATGTATTTATATTTATACAAGCATGTATATATTGTGGCTTCTGCTTTACTTCATCATTCATTTGCCGTGTATGGCGACGCTGAGTGAAAATATGTGTCTGTATGCCAATATCACTTGTCCCAGCCCCCCGTTTCTGCGCCTATGTTTCTTTAGGTTGCGCAAAGATGTTAGCGTTGAGATCACAGTTTGACACTTGTATGGTCAAGAGGACACGCCAGCAGCGCTGGCTTATTTTCAGCTCTTATGGTCAGATCTCTCTCTCTCTCGCCCTCTCTTTCTTTCTCTTCACACTCTCATAAATTCCCTGTCCATGCGAACAGTCCAGAAGTGAACGCGTGTGGCGATCTAAGTGTTCAGTTTTCCTCTTCTTGATTGCCGTAATCGGCAACTTACTATTGTTGCTGCTGCTGCTGCCGTTGTTGTTGGGGCTGCCGTTGTTGTTGGGGCTGCCGTTGTTGTTGTTGTTGTTGCTGCTGCTGCTGCTGCTGCTGTTGTTGTTGCTGGCTTTGTTGCTATTATTGTTCATGTTATCGGTGCTATGCTTGCGTGCCATTCGACAATCAGTCAGTCGGCAAACGCCACTGCGTAATATGTAGTCTGTAGTCGCCAATACCACCTTCCACTTTCCTAGTGCACCAAGGAGACCTGTAAACGGGTGGGGAAGTCGAGCAAGCGAAAGCAAAAGAAACTTCGATTCGCAATTAGCGCGCCGGCTTCCTGGCTGGCTGACTGGCTGGCTGGCTAGCGGAGAAAAGTCCCCGAGAGCCTACGAAACAGCAAGAGGTAAAAGGGACTGCTCCAAATAGCTACAGTAGGAGCTACAAGAATAGCATTATGAAAATCAGCAACAGCAGCAGGAGCAATAGTTGTGACAGCCCCATCACCAACAACAACTGTCACAACAACAACAACAACAACAGCATCTGCCATTTTCGTAAGCTCGCGAGCATGTTCCACCGAATAGCAACGGCACTGTCTCGGCCGTACACCACATAAGGAGAATGAACGAGTGCTGTATCCAATGTAGGAAGGAACTGAGGTCATCGAGTGGCCAGACAGAATGAATGACCGCCATTAAATTGCTTCCTCAATTACGCCAATTTTAAGAAAAATAAAAAGGCCACGGCGGAAGGGTTCAAAGGGCTGGCGTACTGCCTGTATATAAATATGTATATATATATATATCGCGAAGAGGAGACAAAACACGGTGAAAAAGTGCAATGCAATAATGATGCACACGCGTACAGGATAAATATATATATATATATATATATATATATATATATATATATATATATATATATATATATATATATATATATATATATATATATTAGAATACGCGCTTTATTTACATAAAGGATAAGAATGTTGTTTTAGCATCAATTGACCAGTTCCCTCATGGGTGTGCGTCAGTTGTATGTCCTGGTAACCCTCCAGGGGAACAGCGACATAACGATCTCTTTTCGAGCTATGCATTTGGGCTCGTATCTCACTTGAGATCTTGTTGTCGTTGGTATGCGATTGAAAACGAAGCTGCAAACTCCTCATTGGAGAAAACATAGTTGGCAAATTTACAGTCTAATTAATTAAAAGTGTCTATGATATCTTTAACAACGGTTTGCGTCGGTGGGACGTCACAGCGATAAAAGACTCGGCGTGTGAATTTCTTGATCACACCTCTCAGTAGTCGTCTATATTTTTCGTTCATGGGGTACCACACTTAAGAGGCATACGTCATGATTGGTTTTACATAAGTATCAAATAATTTTGATAACAGTTCTGGATTTTTAACAATGAAGGATCTGAGGATCCAGTTGCATCTTTTCGTCGCCTTAAGCGCGACTTGTCGACACCGCTCTGAAAATTTCATGTCAAATGTCATCATTATACCTAAGCCCCTCATAGCAGTTACATTTTCGAGTGGAACATTGTTAATTTTATATACAAAGTGATGATTTCTTCTTCCAAAGTGCATTACTTTACACTTCGGGATCGACAGTTTCAAGTCTAATTTCTGCGTCCATTCATAAAAATTGTCTATGCATCTCTGCATGCGTTCACAGTCTGATGTAGAACTGGCGCGTGCATATATTTTAACGTCATCAGCATATACTTTTGTCGATACCTTATCGGGTATTATGGATAAAATTGAGTTTGTATACAAAATGTAGCATAAGCAGCCAAGAACTGCGGACAGCCTGAGGTGACCTTAGCGGGAGTCGAGAAACAGTCGTTCACCTTTACAAAAAAGCTTCTATCAGTCAGAAAGCTTTTTATCCAACGTAGAATATTTGGTCCTACGCCGTGTCGGGATATACAGTCCAACAGTTTAGTGTGGGTGGTGGATTCGAAAGCTGACTTAAAGTCAAAATACAGTACGTCGAAGGAGTCTCCTCGATTCATCACTTCTCCGAAGTCTTGCTCGCACATCAATAGCTGTAGAACAGTGGACCTTCCGGGTCGGTAGGCGAACTGTTCTTTACAAATCAGGTTTTGCGAATCAGCGTTTCGATAAATGGTGTCTCTGATAACACTCTCGAACAGCTTTGACGGGTCATGTCAGTGAAACATTCCGTTTATTTTCAACGCACGTTGTATCTTCTTTTTTGTGCACAGGGTACACTATGGCCACCTTGAACAAATCAGGAAGCAGACCTTCGTTTAGAGTTCGTTCAACAATCATGGATAATGGAATGCAAACATCAAACCCGCATCGTATATATATATATATATATATATATATATACATATATATATATATATTTATATATATATATATATATATATATATATATATATATATATATATATATATATATATATATACGCATTTGTTACTCTGTTGAAGTTATTGGCCGTCACTGCAGCTTGCCAAATTAGTGGCGGTTGCGACAGTTGCTACTGTGGTTGGCTAATTACTACGCTGATTTGAATGGCTGGTTTGCACTTGCAGTGGCGCGCAGCGCCCATCAGACCAGCTGACTAGCCGGTTTTCTTCTGTCTGACCTAACAAAATACCGCGGTACCGTTGGGAGTACTGCTGCTGTTGTGGCTATGGGGGCGCTCGACGACATGCGGCTCCAATGACGTGGCCCCCAGCCATAGTAGTAGCCATAGTTGGATAGGATAGTACTATCGCTGACTCATTTCGTACAACAGACGTTATATACATCGGCTAGTGCGATAACTTACAATAAGGATAATTGGGTAGATGATAATACACCATCTCCTTCTATCGAGGTATTTGTGCTCCCCGTCTTCTGTTTTTTTGGTCCACTTCGGCGTTTACCTTGTCTAGATTGTCGGAAACTATGAAAACCAATTTAAGGGTGGCCGGTCCATGACATGAGTCCACGATCGTCCCGAATGAAACGCATTCGCTTTGCCACTAAGCCGCCAGTGCTCGGTTTAACCCTGTTTCTCTTCTCGGTAGTAACCGAGCTCGATCCAGACACGATACCCACGTCCTATATACACGTCCTGCGTTTGTTATCTGCGGTATATGATTGAATCCAAGTCGTCTGGCATTAAAGATGGAATTAGTAATGCGTCGTACCGCCTGTAAACGGGTAGTGCATTGGTTAGCCTCAACACCTCTCCTTGTATAGGACCTTTAGAGGTCAAACAACCTCCCGATGAAAGATGCGCTCAACGAATACCTTTTTGAGTAGAAGCAAAAGTCAAACACATGGAAGAGCCCAAACTAGAGAATCGATACCTAATAATATGTCGGAATGTAGAAGCCAAACAGTGAGTAATAAAGTAATATGTATACGAGTATATATATATATATGGTGCTGTCATTATTTATTATCTTAATAATGGGTTTAGTACTAAGGATAGTACTGTTTTGTTGTTATTTTACTGTTTACTGTTACAGTATAACTGCGGTCGTTCTGTGACGACTAAGTTTCCGTTTACAACATTTATTTAGACCAACTTTTAGTGAGCAAGTGGTAAGGTTAGTCACTTCAAGAAGCCGTTGACCGAATTTTCACCGAAGGCCTGCCTAAGCTGGACAGTGCTTAGAACTTAGGATTTAATCTATACAGAGATATATATGAAGGGGCTAGTTTAATAAATAAATACGTAACGATATATATATATATATATATATATATATATATATATATATATATATATATATATATATATATATGCTTACGATTATTTAAAAGTTTCAGCACTTCTTATAATGGCCCATCATATAGCACTGTTCTATTGAGATCTGGGCCATCAGAGAGTGAAGTTTAAGGGAGGTGCGTTTTGTGGGTATAGGTCTTAGCGGTCGTAATATCCATTGCTGTTGCTCTTGTTGGCAATTATACCAGGTCACCACTTCATCCGTTGATCTAGTGATTTTTTTCTGTCTCTATTTGTGTTTGGCGGCTAGTCGGCCACCTATATGCTTTTACCTATAGATAGATGTGTTTGTGTAGACTATGTGGGTCTGTAGGTGTGTGTTTGTGTAAAGGTATGCCCCACCCCACTCGACTAATCATCGTCGTGAGGAAAGAAGGATCTGCTCAAAACCTGCGACTGTGCGGGCAGCGCCAATTGCGGTCGGTTCTTATTGTTTGTTGTGGTGATGCTGGAGACCCCGCTGTTGTTGTTGTTGTTGTTGTTGTCGTCGTCGTCATCATCGTCGTAGGTTGTCGGCTTTGACGTCTTTGACGTGTCATACCGCCCATTATTAAGCTGGGCTGAGAGAGGTGTGACGGATTTATGTTCACTTTGTTTGCTCGTCACCTAACCAGCAGGCTAGGCCTAAAGCCAAAAAGAAAGTTCGTTAGTTAATCTGTCATTAATAAGTCATCTCCTTATCGATGTCGATCGCACTGCTTTGATTGTCGCCTTGAAAAGCCGAAAACCCAGCATTGGTCGACAAGGCCGCCGACTGAGTAGATCGATAATCAATCTCAATCTCGATCGAGTGGCGCTTGGCAGTTGCAGCACTAACAATAATGCGATGATTGGGTTAGCCGAATTATAACGGTAATTGTTTAATTATAAATGCCTATATTGCAAAAGAGCTAAAAGTAAATGAGGTTTATTTAGCTGTGTGAGTATACCAGAAGTAGTCCATATGAAATTTAGAATAGGCACAAAAATGGAGTGTGTACAAATGTAATCTCAGAAAAGAATAGTGCTATTATTACCCAGGCACCCCTGACGAACATTAAGCCATTCGTTCGACGCCGTCGATAATCCCACACCTATATACACTGCGCGGTACGAACGAGCGTACTGCACATGCGGTCCTGATATGAATTAGCCTTTTTCTCTCGTTGGCCTCAGCAAAGCTGGCTCGTGATTCTAGACAGCTAGATGAGTGCGCCAGCCACGGTTGTCGTCCACGCTTACCGGGGTGATTGATAGTCGACGGTCGACAATCCCTGTTGCTCATTATCGAGTTTTCTTTGAGCGATGCTCATTGAGAACAAATCGTAAACCATACACCTCTGCTGAAAGTGAGTGGCCATACTGCTGCCATAAGGAGTGTTGGAAAAACCCGAAAATATCTCAGCATGTACGCTTATGCTGCCGCTCTAGGCCTCTCTCATATCGAAATTATTTAGGTATAAAATGTCAAACGAACACTAAATCAATCAATCAAGTTGTAAAATAGTCGAAGAATGATTATTGAATGATGAGTATTATTATTATTATTATTATTATTATTATTATTATTATTATTATTATTATTATTTTTTTTTTTTCCATAATTTATTAATATTGTTTAAATGTTACAATTGTGAGGCGTGAACGTGTACTCCTAGTCTTCTCCTAGCTCCTAAATATTATTTCATGGAACCGACAATACAGCTGGCGTTTTCTCGGCACACGGCAAGCGACAGCAGTTGCCGTAGAAACTCGCCTTCGCGCCGACTCCCTGTGAGATTTGTAGTCTGTTGGCCCAGCTCACTGATGAATCTCTTGGTTCCCTGTGTGAAGCCTATCCTCAGTTACTGTGTTACCATTATTATTATTATTATTATTATTATTATTGCTGTGGTTGCTGCTGCTGCTCTGTGTTGCGTTTGTTCTTGTTGTTGCTGTTTTGTGCCGATATGGTTCTGGTGTCGTTGAACTGCTAGCACCGTTTATTAGCGGTCTCGGTTTAGCGTTACGCGTTAAGTTCCGTCGGCCACCTTTCATCTTTCCCGATGTTTTTGTCCTCTTCTCCTCTTAACCCTTAACTAAGTGTAGCGGCAATGCCGATCACTCAAGGAAACAACACCGCCGAGGAACGCTTGTTCATGTCGCTGTTTTCATTGCTCCTGTTATTGTGTTGCTATCTAAGAAAGAAAGAGTAGAATTCGAAGAATTGACTCTGAGAAATGACTATATAAACGAAACGTGTTGTGATTTGCCTACATTGTTATTATCCAGGCATGTCTTGTTGTGGACATGTTCTTTCATATGATCTCTCGTTATAGAGTGTAGTAAAATTTGTGTGACATTTTCTCGATGACAGTTCTATACATGATGATGACGATAACTCACGTTACCAAGACTATTATTCTCATCATCTTTTGTGCGGTACTTCATCGTTGCTGCTCTTAGTGTAATTGGCACTCTCAATGTGCGCATTTAAATCACGCCAATAACAGTCAACTCGCTACGGTAAAGAACATTTACTAAACGAGCAATGATTAACTACCTAATACATGCATATTAGTCAGTCTCTATATTCGTTTGTTCGCGAGGCAGCTCTCATTGAGATGGGAAGTTACATGTTGAGTCTCTTCCCGGAGTGATTTCTAGCGGAAGTTTTTAACGATTCGTAAAACTCGTAGGACCCTTAAGAAAGTACCTCGGATTTTCTAAGGCAGAATATGTGCACTGCCAAATTGGCAGGCTGAGTCTATTCAAGTAACAATACTGTAGAATATTTCAAAAGCGAATCAGCGGATGGCTTACGATAGTGGAGTTTCTTGTGAAAAATAAATCAAACACATCTCTTTAAGTGACCATGTATCTTTATATTACAGCCCGCAAATGTTGTTGTTGTCGCTTTTGATAGTTGAAGTTTTTTTTTTTTTTGCTTACAATTGCATACTTTTGAGGTATCGTTAATTAAGTACGTTTAAGCAAGTGCATGGTTGAACCGATGAACGGAATCGTAACGCACGAATTGGGCCGAACGCATTGAACTGTTGGCACATCGAGTGATCCTTTTAAATGCATATTAAAGCTTAAAGTCTAGCTTTCCTGCTATGTTTAAACTTCCGTTGAATGACGAATCAGTTCTTTTTCTCGGAACATAGGCGAACCGCAAGTGAACTTAATGGGCACATTTTCTTGTTAATTAATTTATATATATATATATATATATATATATATATATATATATATTTTTTTTTTTTTTTTTTAAAGAAATGTGCCGATTAAGTATATGGTGAAACAAACCATATATATATATATATATATATATATATATATATATATATATATATATATATATATATATATATATATATATGGTTTGTTTCACGATCACGTGATAATGACGACTAGCTGGCATAAATGAACAATTATTTAATTGCTAGGAATGGTAATAATAATGACGTGGGTTCAATTTCGATGCGGGGTGCGGCGCCTAACCGGGTCAAACTTTGGCTGACTCCCTGAACGTATGTATAATCAGTAAGTGTCCATGCGTCATGTCTGGTGTCCAACGAGATCCTGTACAATACATTCAAGTGCATTTCAGCTATTGTTTTTGCTCATCGTGTCAGAGGACACGTAATGAGATTATAAAGTTTTTCGTTTTCCGAAAACGACAGTTTACAAGATTGCGGCCAAGGACCGGCTGCAGATTAAGCAGAACAGGAATTCTACGCAACAGAGAGGAAGATTTACCATAGAGTGCGCTGTGTGAGAATTCCAGAATTAAGTAAGGCACTGCAAACGTGCAGTGAAGACGATCTTCGTACTCCAGCGCGCGTTTTAAGCTTCAATTGTGATGTATCATTGCGAACGTTGGCCGCATTGTTTACGAGGATCTCAGGTCGGTATAGTTGTATACCACAAAAGTCGGACGGAATCTCTTCCAGGCCGACAACACGGACACATTTGCTCTATTTTGGGTGACCTTAGGTTGCCCTAGGCACAGTATTCAAAACAAACATCTTCTGGACTACTATGTGTGGAGTGCTACTGAACACGAGCCTAAAAATCATAATGGTGATAACACTGGCATCATTCAGCATGCACTTGCAGATATTAACAAGCATGTTTGGAAAATGCCTTTTTAGGTCTAGGTCTTGAATTGAAGTCGTGATACATGCATACAACGGTTAGATTAAATAAATACGTCTGTCAGAACTGTACCTACAAGCTCGTGCCCAAAAAAATACATTTGAAATGTTTTCATTTGGATATAGCACGGCATACGTTTTTCCGATTTTTTTATGTATCCATACAAGAAATGTATCTCTTCGGGAGCATGTTTAATTATATTTATTTTTGTGTTCGTAGCCTAGTCTGTTTGAAACACGATCGAAAACACCTACAGTATATATATATATATATATATATATATATATATATATATATATATATATATTACAGAGCATTTCTTAAAAATAAACCATTTATGCGTCGACCATGATTGCTCCGAATGAAACTTGATCGGAAAAATCTCAGACTATTGAATCAGAGTACCGTTCACCTGTTACTCTTTACCTTCGTCACGCTGAATTCAACAAGCATATACATAAAGATCCTATGCAAAATGCTATTGCTGCAAGATCACTTTTGATCACTACATACCCGGACCTTGTCAAAACGGTGCAAGTCAAGCTGATGGCCGAACAAGCTTGTGTCTTTTAATGTTGTATTTCCCTAGCAGCAGAATTATGGTTGTTCTACATCATCAAGGTTTTTTAATTCTCCCCAGGCACCTCACGTCGGGCGGCATTCCTATTTTGATTTCGTCTTCTTTTAGTTCGAAATAGCCAACTCCTTATACTTACTTATTTCTCGAATTTTAAAACACTGTCATACATCCAGATACTCGTATTGTGATCTGCTTTAATCCCTTTTATCAGAACGTAAGTGTCGGTATCCACATCAGGCACAATGGCGTGCATACTGTCTTAGGCTCACGCTCTACCAAGGTCTCTTGTGCTAGCGAAAGAAGGATTTAAGTGTATCATAGTGCAGCTTACTTGCGAATTTTTTTGTGATGAGACAACGGTTGCGCCATGACTGACACAAGATGACAGTATTTCTGGCTGTAAATCGGTGTTCTGTTCCAAATGTTTCCCATGTGATATGGGCAATGCATAAGGCTTCTCAAGTGGGGACCTTTCTCTCAATAAAAACCGAGCTATTTCTAAACTTAAATGATTACATGATCGGTGCCTTATTAAGGAGGTGGATTCCTGTCGCACTTTCTTGACAATTTACTATTCACGGCATTTCTCTTTATCCGCTTGATATATGTTGTCAGATATTCTTTGAATAGTGCAAATATTATAAGCCTGTTTGACCTACACTGCGGTAGCGGTAGCTACAACTCGTACTCTCTCAGAAGCTTCTCTCATTGACGTCATGTGTGTGAGGAGAGGGAGGCAGAGATTCAAACATGCTGCTCCCGCTGCCGGCCGTCTGCTATGAATGTATGATATATAAAAAAAGGGACTTACTAGTCGTTGTACCTAACCGCCAAGAACGGCTTGTTCACTCCCGTAAATAGCAAATAGAAATCCACTAATTGGCTTAAACAAAGGCTCCCCCGAAACTCTACATATGTTATAACAAGTGTGTTTTGTCGTAATGCGGAACCTTAGCTGTAGTCCAAGGCGGCTTCCGGTCATGTTGGCATCTGGGGGGGGGGGGTGTTCGTTGTGCCGCAGGAATGTTTTTTGATTTGTTTTAATGTTCAAATATCATCAGTTCGATCGCCGTATTCCATAAGGCCTGGCTTCTCTATTCGTGAGCTATGTCGGCTCACACATGCACACAAGCGATAATACAAGCGTTGCCAGCGGCATTCGAGGGGAATCCTTCCACCCTCCAAGCACGTACTGTAGCTGCTGAATAAACCCACCCCGGTTGGTGGCACTCTTGGGTCGAGAATTAAGCCGTTGATATGTGCGTAGGCAATCACCAATTATAGACGATTGAGCAGAAAATTCGTATCACTTCCCAAGGTAGCGCCACTTGTTTAAGAGCGACAGCAGGGACGTGACCGGATCGATGCAGAATATTGATGGTCCTAGGGTATCTTGCTAATGAACGAGGACGAGGTTGCATTGGCCTCGCAGCCTAGGTGTAGCTACGCATCGTAATTATACGACTGATGCGAGAACTGAATAAACGCGGGTGTATACACTCTAACTACCGTGACACGGGATATCCTTTGATGGCGATGTACTCGCTGCGGATATCAAGTTTATTTAGTAAGGTAGGCAAGTAACGTTAAAGTTGCGTGAGCAGTGGCCTCCATCCATTCAAAGCATACATATCACACTTGCGTGGGCAGACAGGTTCCGAATCTCTCTGTGAGCTATTTTGGCATCTCTTTTCCTTAGTATGGTGAAGCACGCGATGGGTTGAAGCGAGCGCGCCGTCCCCTTTCTTAGCACGAACAGGCTGGTTTCGAGCGCTAGAGCCATAGCTCGGCCATGACAGCATCCCAATGCGGAACGTTGGCCTTTTTGGTTTTCAACGGCGGATGCGAGCAGGTTTCTTGAGTTGGCACTTTTAGATATCAGCACATTCGGACTTGCACCGAGCTGCATAGAAATACTTGACTGCTGCCTGTTAACGAATCTGCAGAGCAGACGGCTTCTGACGGCTCTTGGTACGTTCCCCTCTGCGAGCTTTGCTTTTTTTGGGCTTCATGTACCTTCTACTGTTTGATCCTACGGCGATGCCTCAATTACCAAGGTAGCTATTCTTCATGAATGAGTATCGATATGTACTTTCAAACTTTTCTTATATATATATATATATATATATATATATATAGGAGTCCCGGTTTCGAAATCGAACGGTGCAGTCTTTCTTTTGTAGGTCTATGGGAAAAATCATAACATCTAAGTACTAGCCTAAAAATGGTCAAGTTTGTGTTAGCAAGTAAATGCCTAACTTGTAACGCATCTCTGAACTTTGGAATTCTGAACTTTAATGGACATTTTGAGGTGAAATCGTGTAGTTAAGTCACCGCTACTGACGCCACCATTGAGGACGCCAGCAGCTTCTTAACGTTCAGACATCTAGCTCGTTCGACGCCAAAAATGCAAACAGGTCCGACCAGAACTACCGTCGTACCGAATTAAAATTGAACTAAAGGGTAGTATGAAATAGTCGCCTAAACTGTATAGTTGCACAGTGTCTAGTGGTCTAAAACAGAGATGTATAGCACACCGTCGATCCACATAGCGGATAATATTGTTTTGCAGCACAACCTCATAAGCGGGGGGAAGGTTCACTAGCCCCCAGGTAGGGACCAGTTAATGGCCAACGAGGGGGAGACGGGAGATGAATCAGAATAGAAAGGGAGGGGAAAAGGGCCAAGATTGGGGCGGAGACATCTCTCACGCGATGACTGACGAGCGGCCGGAAAATAGAAAGGGAAACGCCTATAGCTCACCGGGACCGAAAAAAACAGACCGAACAACAAAGATCATAGAAAAGGTTAGGGAAAAACAATTCAAGGACGCCGACCTGGCATTAAAACAATGAATAAAAACTTTATGAAAACTCTCAAAACAGAAAAGGAAAAAGTGCTTGTAGAGAATAGATGAAACGCCACGCGGGACGCAAAGCTAGGGGACGTGGGTGCCATCGAAGACCTTGAAGAATGGAATCGGGCTCCTGAGCACAACGGAGACAAAACCGCAGGAGGTAATAAACAAACGCAAGGCGTGTAGAATAGAGTAGCCTAGGAACGAAGTTAATAATGGAACATGTAAATCTACGATCAACAGAGGTGTGCTGTATTCCCGATGTCGAACCACCAAAAAAAATGGCAGAGTGGTCGCGCAAATCGACGAACTCGAGGTATCAGTAACACTCGAGTGACAGGCAGAGGTATCGAAATGGAAGTACCCGCACAAATAATCAAACAAATCAAGATCCATTAGACAAACCCCGTATCCTCAAGATGTGTCCGCGTCATGGTAGTCTCTAAGGGGTCTGCCTTGAACAAGTTCTGTTGGGAAAGCTCGTCTCACAACTTCCATCAGTCTCTGTGGTGGATGGACTGGACGCTGGAAAACCCGGGTGGGTATGGTGAACCCAAAAGAGCCCACTGACACTAGAAGCCCTGGTGGTGCTATAATCCGTTATCGGGAAGGCCATCGAGCTTGGAGATGGGGGGGAGCGGCACTAATGATGCACGTCACAGAGGCGGACAAAACTCCTCTTAAGAGCTTTTTAAATCTGCTGCAGAAATGCCAGCGACGGTCTTAGAGACCTAGATATGTATACGGGGTTTTCTGCAGGCTGAAAATTGGAAGGGCTTGGGGGAAGCGCAGACTCCCTCCGGAAACTTAAGGCCCACATTAGTCCGAACGAAGTCAGACAACCGTGCGCTCGGTTACCCAAAACAAGAGTTACCTCATCATTTGGCTAGAGGCGCATCAAAACACTGCCACACCTGCTTTAAATGTGGCAGCCCAAACCACATAGTTTAAGATTGCAAAGCGAAGGTACCCCAAAGAGGTCGGCGAAAGCATCTGGGGAAAACAGCGTAGGAGCGGAAAACAAAAACGAAAAGGGTGGGGATATCATACAAAGGGAAGGGCACGATGGCTGCTTACGACCCCTATGGCGACTGAACAGTCATACGGGACGGTTTTAAATACGCCTTTGATGTTAAGGATGGTGGTTGGCTTTGAGATTACCTCGACGGAAACGTGGACGAAAACCCTATCTAAATTGTTAAACGTTTGTTAATTGCTGCAGCGAGCAAGTCTTCGCTAACTTGTCGAGTCTTCTTAGAGACTCGTTTAATTGCGCGCCACACACAGTAGTCCAACGGATTCAAATCGAAACTGTTGGGCGGCTATATGTCCTTGCTACTAAACGACCAAATCTGCAATCTTGCTGCAGGTCCGTTCCGGCGCAAAAGGCGCAGACAACAGCTACTATGGAGTTAGGCACAATTTATATAGGAATTCTAACGCATCGCCTGAATGCAGCTGCGCTTCAAAGTTGTAACTTGCAGTGGTAGGCAAAGTGCAGATATCCTCGCTCCCTCTGCAGGCAATTGTTAACGACGGCAATGCTCAGTTAGCATGCAATAAGCAAATAACAGAAAGCACTCTGCTACTGAAGCCACTACTGACGCGTAGAAACTCATCGCTTGTTTTAAGACGCAGTAAATATATTTTTAGTATTTCCCTCACATTTCCGGAATGTGTACGGGTATGCATTTATGTGTGGAGTATTAATTTTAAACTTATTATTATTTTTACCAAAGCCTACAGATTTTAAAAATATACTTTTAAGAAAGTTTGCTCTGTTTATATATATATATATATATATATATATATATGTATATATATATATATATATGTATATATATATATATATATATATATATATATATATATATATAATAAAAGACACGCTAGAGCAGCAAAAACAGCTTGGCCACATGGTCAAACACCGCTTGGCTATGGCAGCGTTTGCTTATTGACGAAAAATTGCGTGACGTTCAAAGGGTGGAAACATGGTTCTTAGGAGGAAAGGATATTTTCTGACCGATTTTTGCAAAAGTAGCAGCGTTTGCGTGTGTGTATAGGCGTTTGTAGTTTGGCAGACAAAACCTCCGGTTGGTGGACATAACCAACAGCAACACCACATTTCTATGAGCTTCTTTCAGCGGAGCAGCATGTAGCATCAGGGCAATGTTTTGTTGGAACTAGTTAAACATTGTCGTTCTGCTGCTGCTAAATTCCTTTTCTGGAGAAAGCCCAGTATGTGTAGGGCCAGCATGATGAGAAAGCGCAAATTTGGCCAAGGCTAAAGGTAAAGCGATGTCTTTATTTTTGGGTAAAGGTTAAGCTTTGAATATCGTTTCGGACCAGCAGGAAAAACGAAAACCAAGTGGCTTAGATTATGTTTATAGCTCCCCTCCTCCCAGCCGCTTTAATTTCTCGCCATGTAACGAACCTTGAAGTTATGGTCAGCGTTGGCTGGCGTGCCAAGGGAAGTTTCATAGGGGGTGGAGATTAGGCGAGAGGTCTTAGTCGCAAATGTGAACAGCGTCAACATCACCAGCCGTAACATTTGTTGCAGCAGCACCGGCAAAGGGTCCGACAATACCGTTAAAGCAACGCAGAAAGCAACGACTCGAAGGCCACTACTCATCACCACCATTACTGGCTAACTGAGCTTGACTGTTTTAACGGCTAACTGTAAACAAGAAAGCAGCACATTTAATAGATCGAACAGACTGACTGCCTGATAGATGGACCGGTGGATACATAGATAGTTTCACATGGATCGGCCGATCGATGGTAGCAAATAATCTTGTCTAGCATGTAGTAATGCCTGGAACCATGATCTCCCGACAGTCGATGCGAAATGCTTTTTGCCTTCACGGCCCTTCAAAGAAGAGTTATATATGAGGGGCTCGCGCAAAGAGGTTTCAGCAAGAAAACGCCTCACGCCCCCAAACGCGAGCTTGCCTTTTCACGCCTGCATATTGTCTATCGTTGTTGTTAGCGTTGTTGATATCATTGTCAGCGTTGTTGTGGGTTATTTTTGTTGTTTTTGCGAGAAAAAATATGCAAGGAAATTATACTATTTTGTCCGACGCGCGCAGCTTCCAAAGTTAACGTTCAGCTAGTGCTAGGGATAGAAAGTCCTAAAAACACGTTTAATAACTATGTGTGCTGGATATAAGCCTATGACCAACTGACGCAAGACTTTGCACCTAGTGTTACACTACTAAACTAGCTTGCTGGGTATTGTTGTAAATTTTTCTAATATTATCATTCAACGGATGCATAAATTGCCTTTGCCACGAAGTTATCGTGACTTAGTTAATCGAGCACTGCAACGTTGATGTTTATGCTTCTTTTAAATGCCTCCATTTGTCAATTGGCATATAAGCACTGGATACTGGCTTGAAATGCTGACCATAGTTGAGACATTTTTTCTAGACTTTTTGGCTGTGAGCTTATATTCTAACATAAGTCAGTCCGTCCAAATCTGAGACGTTGAAGAGCGTTGCTTATGCTCGCACTCACGGCATTTGCTAGTAAAATGTGTCTTCTTTTTGTTGCGGGATCTGCTAGAGTTTCCTTTGAATGAACAGATTCATGCAACGAGTGTCATTGGCTATCTGGAGCGACGCCGAGGTTTCAGGGGAAGTTTAACGTCACATTTACTTATCTCGTCAATGATAGGGACACTAGTCTGGCCAAGTTTGTTTTCACATTGAGGACAAAAAGAAAAAAACAAGAAGTAATTTGAATCTCTGTCAACACAGTGGTAACTGTTGTAGATCTGATAACAGCTACCTTGTTGTAATATTGTAAATATGAAAAATTACATACAGTTGTAGATATAAAGTGTGTGTATATAGTCAATATATGATTCTGTTGAGATCAGAGATGCATTACAAACTAGGCATTTACTTGCTAACACAAACTTGACCATTTTTAGGCTAGTACTTAGATCTTATGATTTTTCTCATAGACCTACAAAAGAAAGACTGCACCGTTCGATTTCGAAACCGGGACTCCTATATATATATATATATATATATATATATATATATATATATATATATATATATATAAGAAAAGTTTGAAAGTATATATATATATATATATATATAATTTTTATAAGTTGCATATGATTCACGTAGCTAGGCAATGCAGCACAACAAAACTGAAATTCGGGATGAGCGGTGATTTACATTGTTGGCCATGTCGGGGCGACCGCACATACAGAAGCCAACATCGATGCGCCTCAAAAAACACAGTGACTGTCTGGGGAGAAAACCAACAAGTAGAACCGCGTTAACTCTTTCTGCTCGAAGCAACCAGCAGAAACTCAACAACGAGGAAGCTACACGTGCCCATCTATCTGGCTGGCAATGCATTGGTTGATAAACACCCATTTGTATGTCGATGCCGATTTTCTTCAGTGGACAAAAATGGACATCGACGGCTTACCTCGTCGCGCTGTCGTCATTAATCACTTGGTTCTGAGGCTAAGCGGATCTATTGCAACGGGTCCCACTGAAAAGTGGCTGCTTATTGTCTGTAGTACGTACATACACACTACAGTTGACAAAGACGCCAAGATTTCATGTGGTTGGTGTCTGTCCAGCAGCGTATGCGCATCATGAGGTACGAGATAGTCTATTGATGTATGTCAACCATACATAAACCATGTAAACACAACATCTATAGCGATTTCAATCAGGACATGCGTGCATTTATATATATATATATATATTATATATATATATATATATATATATATATATATATATATATATATATATATATATATATATATATATATATATATATTTATTTATACACACACACGTAGGCAATGTAAATAGTTTTCATACGAACAGTAAAGATAAGCGTACCGGAATAGGTATATCAACCAGAGAGAAAGATATATAGGAACAGAGTGGCGGTGCCTCAAATCAATTAAATCGCCTGACCTGAACGAAACTGGCCGTGAATGCCGATCGACGATTGGCAGGTTTATGGTCGGTTTGTGTGCCACACCTGACTTAGTGACAATGGACTAAGTCAGTCAGTGTGGATCGAACCCACGATTGTGATGTCATCACTTTTTTATTTAACTTTTTTTTTCTAATTTAATGGGGTTGGGTGGCAATGCACCATCTCTGTTTATGAGACATCTGTGCTCCCCGCTTTTTTTTCGATAATGGTCAATTTTAATCCACCCCGACATTCACCTTGTTTAAATTGGGAACCATGAAAACCAATTTAAGAGTGACCGGTCTGGGTCTCGAACCCAGGCCTCCCGAATGCAAGGCAAAGGCTTTTGCCACTAAGCCATCTTGCTCGGTATAACATAAGTCGTAGATTCGGTTTCTACACGATGCATAAGGGGTAGACGCTCAGTTTTTTTTTCCATATAAAGGTAGGTTTCATGTTATTATTATAAATATTGCTAAGTAACTGTGTCCCAACACACAGGGACACGGGTCACTCCAAGGATATATGTGCTGTATTTTGCAACTAATTTAATGAAAAGAAAAATAGTTTCTGTAGTTACTGAAATTTCACCTTCAAGTTAAGGTTCACCTGGTTCAATATTTGACGTATGATCTGCAACTTAAGCATTTTCTATGCTATAAGTTCGTATTGCCTATTTGACTAGGATAAAACGTATCCTGCCTGCTAGTTTCGGTAAAGTATTTTTTCAAAGATTTTTTTATTAAAGAGAAGCGCGACGATGACGCAGGGAATCCACCTGTTACTCCAAGTTGTTAGATTTCCTTCAAAATATTGCCGTCTTTTTAATCCATTGTTTCGTAAAATTCGATGTGTTGTGGAGGTGCTAGCGTTCTACTTTTGTGTTCTTGATGTTTAAACGAAGGATGCGAAAGACCGCGTAGATATATGTAGTGTTGTGGTCAATAAGACTGTCTATCACAGCATTTACCGAAGGGATGGTCACGAAAGCTGTCTGTTGACCTCTGAATGAATCTAATCGTATGCGTAAGGCTCACAAAGACAGCGAGGTGATAAGAAACCGACGTACATCTAGACAGTTACCTCTAGATTTTTTAATTTAGACAAGAAACGCAAGTATTATATTCCAGTTAAGCATTCGCAGAAAATACCCAACATACTGAAATGAATGTCTCCTAGGAGATATGTGCCGTATACTGTAACTAAACGAAATAACACCCGACTCTTCGCGAAGTATCTATGCTATCTTAGCCCATAAATCGTCGATTGTTTTTGTATTATTATTTACAGCGTTAGGCTCCAATATAACGGGTAATAAGGTCTCGTCAAGGACGGGTGATAGCTCTATATGGTGTAGCACGAGGCATTTATAGTTACACGCCGGAAAAGTCGACTATAAGTCCAATAAGCCAAATATTCAGGACCTTGAAGAAGATCAACGTCCTGCGTTATGGAAGTTTAATTGATGATGCCCAAACCGTTAACGCTAAACTTGAACCCAAACCGTTAACGCTAAATGCTAACGCTAAATCATTCTTTAATTAGCTCAGACTAAAAACAATGGAACGTAACTAACTGCCACTGGTTTAAGTTCACGCTGGCCTAGTTGCTTCCGGGCTCTGGCTGGAACCACTCATGTGCTATCCGAGAGATGTCGCCGTTTTTTTGTGCTTGCCGTTAGTAATCGTAGGTACCATGTGATCTTTGGTGTACGGAAGTACCACTGCCGGACGGGTAAAGCAACCGTCTAAAAAGCCTCGCCTTATGGGCAAAGCCAAGGGTTCCTATTCTAGAAATATATATATATATATATGGGGAAAAAATACTAGACTGACCTTGGAATATGGTATTCTAAGTTTTGCTCGACGTGTTCTTTATTATTTTTAGTTTTTGAATATCAAACCTAATGATGATGCCAGTAAGGATAACAGGTGGTATCCCGCCTGACTGAATCGTGGTTGCTGTGAACAAATATATTTGATTTGTCTCAAGTATATACACATCGGATGTAGCGTATCGTATTTAGAAAATAAATACACCGAGAAACACAAGCGATACCGGAAAAAAAAATTGATCGAGCTTTTTGGTGATGCACAGCGACTGCTTATTGAGGATATGTCTCACGGTGATTCCAAGCCCGGCAGGGCACGGAGGATGGTCTAGATTCAAAAACGACCTCTTTAGAAAAAGCCACTACTGCTGTTGATGATGTTCTTTGAATGTCATGCATGACTGGTGTCATAATGGGATGCAACAGCACGTGTCTCATTGTTTCGTTGGCTCGTGTGCTTACGGTAGTTGTGTGTGTACGAGTATGTGTGTGGGTGGGTATTCGTGTACGTATTAGATATTTTGGCCGAAAATGAATACGTGTCTTTTGAAAGTGAATATCTCAACTTACAGTGCTTGCAGAGAGACGTCGATCATCCGAACAGGAACCACAGAGGAAAGACAGAGGGAGAGAGGGGGAAAAAAACGGAGATATCGCTTCGTTCTACGAATCGTGCCATTCTATACCATTGTTAGTGCATGTCTATACATGACGTATCGGCGGCGTTCGTATCAATATCGTTCTGGAGCAGCGCGGCGTAGTGGAAAACTGATTCGACACTACATAGTACCAAAAGCTACTGCGGCAAAAACAACAATATCAACAACAGCAACGAGGAATCAATACTAATGACAGCATCGTCAACAACAACGGCATGAACAACAACAAAAACAACAGCCCCAACAACAACATCAGGCAGTGACTTCTCACTATAGACTGACGGACAGAATTGTCTCTAAAAGCTTAGCGGTGGAAAACAAGGATTTGATCCGCTCACCTGCTCTCTCTCGTTCTATGTGTGTGATGCGTGCATAAGGGCTACATGAATAAGTATGATTTCTTTTTTATTTGCTTTGCATGTACACCTAAATATGCATACCTTTTTTTTCTATCAGGGGCGTTTAGAGCGGCAGCATATATATTACGTAAAGATTTATATCACCAATGTATCCTCACCCTACCCAGTCATTCGACAGGTTGATATCTCTGATCCTTTCTACCACACCTTGCAAAAAAAAACTGTACATTTTTTTTAATCGACTTATTCCTTAGCCGACAAACTAGGCCTTTTTTTGTGGGCTAGGGAATGAGCCAATTGAACATATTGTAAAAGAGTGCACAGTTTTTTTATGTACTTCCGCCACTATATATTTAGCTCGCTCTATCCGTAGCATCTAAATTGCATCCCTGCCCTGGCGTCGGCACATATCCCCACGTTCATTTCATTCTACACTGCCCTCTTTCCGCTTTACTTTTCTACATACTTGTATATATGCTCAACCCTTGACTTCACTATTCCTTCAGGTACCTTTAGTCCGTATAGTACGTAGACATATCTAGCGAAGCGCGGTTGCCATGATAAGCTACTAAAGCCACTAGAGTCCGAAAAACATAGATGAGTTACTTATCAACGAAACGCTATCGTGGTACTCGGATGTGCTCAGAAGTGATCATATTATTTGCGTTGTAGACACGTTTGAATCCAGGTGCAACAGATGGCGTCCTTTTTATTTAAATTGTGGTGCCGTAATAGGTGCGGAGTGTCTACAGGATTAATCTACATTTTGGGATAGCAACTAGGCGAGTGAATTTGAAGAAAACACAGTAGTCTAGCTACAGAGTGTCGCTCGTCTGCTCTGCGGACGAGACAGACGTGCAAAGTCACTTGTCGTCTGATCCCTGGTAAGCGGTTATTACTTGGACTCACGTTATGCCTCTACGCTACCATCGTTACCAATTCGACACTGCAAATCAGATTTGCCGCAATCATCTCTACCCCTTCTCATCGATGTTGTATCAGAGGGCCGGCAGACGATCAGACGGAGACGACAAATACAGGTGCTACTCTACGTGCCACACCAGGAAAGCGTCTTTAAGAGAACGCCGCGGCGAGGAGGAGCCGCCTAAGGCGTCTGACGGCTTTTCTCCCGTTTGCTAGGCGAGTGGATAGTCCACTAATTGAACCACACTCTCGAGAAGGCAGTTAGAGCAGCTGCATAGGAGGTAGCTAAAGAGAACGCATATACAACTGTGCAGCGTTCACAGACGGCTACTTCTGTAACGCCGGATTGATATTTTAATGCCCGACGATCCAGATGCTCTAAGATCTCTCAGTGTGTTGAAAAGGTGTAAAACCCGACCGTACCTTTTAGAGGTACCTTCTAGAGGCAAACGTGCGTATAACAACACAAATGAAGTCAGCCATTAGCCTCTGAAGGCGAAGGACAACTGCCATGGCCCCAGCCTGCTATGCCGCTTCACTAATCCACGAGACAACCAACGCAGATCGTGCCCTCAGAGGCGTGCTTGATCCGGGTTCCTTAAACTAACGTCCCAATCAACATACGTTGGACATAAGCAGATAATTGGCCAGAAAGTTCTAGAAACCCGCGAACAACCACCAGACTGTGCCGTGTTTATTAGTGTCACAGGATCATTTCAGCTAGCTCAAAGCCCTGCTCTCGCCGTGGTGTAAGATTGCGCTAGTAATACTAACCCTGCACCATACCAGATCCTAATTATTTCCACATGGTGCGCGCTGATGAGTGCCCCGGTCAGCGAACCATTCTTATGCACACCATGTGGAAAGGTCGTAGAGTCTAATACCTTACACCCACTAAGTTATCTCAAAAGCTTCCGTAGGCTCTCAGACACACATCATGCACAATTCAACAGCGTGATTCGACCAGAATCAGAAGGGCCGGTATATCATTCACACCCAAACCAAGAGGCTTGCCAGGTGCCGGTAAAGCAAATGTCTGACGAAGCAATTATCCCATTATGGGCATATGGGACATGGGTCTGTCTCATGCCGTGGTTTAGATGAGTAGTTTGGGCTGCTATCAAGATCTTACAAGGTCAAACAATCCCAACGTCCTAATATGATTTTGGCTGCTGCGGTTCTTTCTCTTCACAACAGTCTTTCTTCTTGATCAAAGTTGTCTTGAAAAATAAATACTGCGTTTTTTTTTAAAGTTTAAAGTTAGGGTTAGTTTGTTTTCGATCTGTGTGGTCATTTCTACTAGGATTTCGACTTACTCGTAAGTGTCGTCCAGGATTGCCAAATCATCGGCATAGTGCAGTTATTGGGTTGCCAGATGCAGAAACCGTGAGAGTCAGTATACACTCTGAACTGGCTAGGAGATACATTTCCTTACCAATCGCAAGGAAAACCCATCAGTGAGGAACTGACTTGTTTTCTCTCAAAGATCTAGCTAAACGCATTCAAGAAATTCCTGGAGAGTGACGCGAAGCATAGTTTTCTAAGGCAGATGCTGGCTATTTCTGGCTGTACGTGGTTATTGTGCGTGCCTCGGGCAGAGCTAGTGAACAGTAAAGGTCAAACACACGTTCATTCACAGAGTAACCCAGCCGGTGTTATGGATGATGGAGAAACGTAATGTTAAGCAAGTAAGAAAATATATTTGAATCCCACGTCTGCAAGCAAATCGGAATTAAGTCAAACAGTAAAAATTACAACAAGGCAGATTAATTATTTCAGCGAAACTGGAATGCAAATTCTGGACCAACAATAGCGTCAGCGACGACGATGAATAACAATACCAGGAACGGACCACAGCGATACAGCGAAATATTCTGATCTCAGTGGGCGGAAAACAGCCATAGTTCTGCAATAAAAAATACTTGTTTTTTTCTTTATGATTTATTTTTAAATTTTAATAAACTTAACATTTCAAGGATGCAAGATGATCTTCTAGGGTCTTTGGCACTCTAATATCGCTGGGCCTAGTTTGGACCAGGCCTACTTTAGCTGTTATTTCATTGCCTGCAGCGATGCTGTTAGGTACAAACGTTGCTTAAGGCATGCAGTAACTAGTAAGCAGCGCTGCCAACCAGAAGACAGTCCATGCTACGTTGAGATCTAGGCATTTTCCGCTCAAGGCTTCACAAAGGGGTACCGCCATAATCTGCTTAATATGGCAGATCATACACGGACGTAAAGGACGCTGTTTCCGGGAGACGCTCGTGTCTCCGGCCGTAGCAACAGTATAGTATCATACGATTACGAACGCGCAACGCAAAGTAACTCATATTGAACAGATGAGTCGGACTAAAAGGAAACAAGATAAGAAAAGTCGAAACCAAGATAGAGGAAGGAAAGGAGAAAAATTGAGTTTCCCTGTGAGCGTAGACTCTATGAAAGCATTTGAAGGATGGCTTATTTTGTCACCGAGTTAGCCAAAGAGGAGAGGAAATATGGTATTAAGCGCGTCTATCCTGATATACGCGCTAAGATTACCTTGTCGTCACGGTGTCACCAGATGTAAAGGGGCAAATAATAGCACAGAGGATAGTTCGGTTTCGCCGGTCGCTAGGGCTATCTTTGTCTCTTAAATGGTGTAGTACTTCCTAGTTTTATTGAAGCCCCGTCGTTAAGCAAACCCGTGATTACTAGCGCCGCAAAATTACGTGCTCTCACTCCGGTGTTGAACCTGTTGAAATCTCACTGAGATTGCGTGTGCACGTTGCATTAGAGCTCTGGCTGGCTAGTCCACGGCTTCTCTTCCTTGCTCAGAAAGCTGGTTTGGGTTGCCGTTTCAAGGTCATACGAAGTCAAACTAGATTCTACTCAAATTCCGATTTATTCATAAGTATCGCCCAGGATTGCCAAATCATCGGCTAAGTGTAATTAGTGGGTTTTGACTTTAGATTTGACTTCTTTCTGCTTTGATAGCTTATCACTACCCCCGCCCCCCGGTTATGCTCCGAAACCTGATATATCATTCGATCGTTGCCTACGACATTATGTCCAAGTATTTATAGTTTTTGCTGCCGCACAAGATATAACTCAGGGTGGCCTTCTGACACAGTGTTAGACAAGGATAAAGGCGGCCAGGGAAATTAAAATAGAATCATATTTCTCAAACCCGATGCACTGAGGTTTGCCGTCATGTACCCATAATGCACGCCTGCCTACACTAGACGCGCTCTGTGTTTTATCCGAACTTGCTTTGCGAGCGAGGTGTGGCGTTTAATACTCAGAACGTTACAAGGTCGATGGCGTACCCATTAGCCAGATATCTACCGCTTACACCGCAAACGCGCTGTACATGATACAGTGGATGTATGCTGTGTGGTTTTCCAAATATGGTTTTATTCTGATGAACGGTTAACGTTATCCGTTGTCTAGCAAACCGTTCTAATATTGCATCCGGCAGTGATAGTTATTTTTGCTCGCTTTGCGCGAATTGGCGACCGGTCTTGCAAATCAACAAAAACCCTTATTTGGTTCAACGGATGCATACCGCTCAGACAGCGGTAGCTGGCGCGAGTTTCCCCACATAGGTGCTGCATGTCTGTCTGACCGCATCGTTTTTATGCCAGAACACGGGTTATCCAATGGCCGTAGACCATGCACCAATATGCATAGCTGCGCCAAGCTACGCCAATCCTGTCGAATCACTAAAACCACGGTTCTAGCTAGGTAAGGTGTCAGGTTAGTATGGCCATTCACGCGTATTTAATACATACATTGCATGCATATCGAAGCATTGCAAACACGTGCTATATACAGGTAGTTCAATAAGTTCTTAGAATGAGCTTTTTAGAATTCGAATTTTGGCACGCTTTCACCGCTAATAGGAACTGCAACTTTTCGACTGCTAGCACTTTATATATTATGGTGATTGGCCGTTGCGATTTCGTTTGATAGCTTTTCCCGTGCAACGTATCGGCGTGATTTTTAAAAATGGAGAAAAAGGTTTGGAAAGAGTTTGGATGGCTACAGTTTTTTAAGACCAACGTAGAATAATGCTGGTCGACTGTAAAACGATCACAGGAGAATATTATGCAAGACTGTTGGACTGCCGTTAGCAAGAACTCATCGTAAAACGGCCCGCTTTGCAGAAGAAGGTTGTCCTGTTTCACCAGGGCAATGCTCCTGCACACAAGTCCCGGCAAGCATCGGCAAAACTGGCCCAACTGAGGTTCGACTTATTGAACAACCCTCCTATTCTCCAGACCTGGCCCCCTCTGATTATTTCCTCTTCGGACATTTGAAGAATAGTCTCGGTGGAAAGCGTTTTTCCAGCAATGAAGAGGTTAAGGTTGCTGTCAATGCCTATTTTCAGTCTAACGACGCGGAATTCTACTCAAGAGGAATGAAAGCTCTGAAATCCCGGTGGGAAAAGTGTATTGAGCTTCTCGGGGAGTATATCGAATAAGAAAAATTTTAAAACATGATTTGGAAAATTCTCGGTTTTCATTCAGAGAACTTATTGAATTACCTGTATGTATATATATATATATATATATATATATATATATATATATATATATATATATATAGCAGGAACATATATAGAATAATTTGCAAATGTTTTCATTAGTCGTAACGTCTCACCGTATCCGAGTTTACTCGACTTAGCGTGCCAGCAAGGTGGTGGCATTGTCGCTATTCGGCTTAAGTTCTACCTAAACAAGCCCCCTTTTCACAGATGTCTACTGTGTATCCAGCTGGTGGCACCGTCACCATTAGAGTTTAATTAGAGATGAATGAGCTGAAGAATACGACGATCTGCAATTTTAGACCTCGTCTTACAATGACTACCTTGAGAGAATTCGCGTCGATTCGAGCTAACGGCCCCCCAAAAACACCAGCAACCGAGTTGTGGCTATTGTGGTTGGTGTAATACTGGTTAATAATATTGTAAATGGTAATGCCGGTTTGCCATTCAAGAAAGCCCAGTGATCTATGATCAGAATGGCCCGCTGCTTGCACTATGTTACGTTATAAGAGTCCGCTCATCATCTATTTACCACAGGTTGTTTTTTATAATAAAATCCTTCAAATACTTTCCTGGAGATCCTTGCACATAGAAATCGCCTCTTCATTTTGTAGCAAAGAGTTCAAACAAAGCTACTAGAACTCTTCAAATAAGCAGCTGCCTGGTGTGGTTTTAACATGCAGACCGAATTAGATCTTAAGACAGGAGAGAGAATAAAAATGGAGTTCCACGGGTGTGTAGTTTGACTAGGTTTGCTACTAGCGGCGAACACGACAGCTATCGATTTTTCTACGTATTTCATTGATTACGGTTAGATCTGTTGACGACGGCAATAACACCAACAACAACAATGACAACAGCAACAACGATAACCATAATGACCACGATGACAACACCACCAACAACAACAACAACAACAACGACAGCGACAGCAGCGGCGGCTGCCTCTATCGTAGGGGTAATCGTCGACGTACGGCCAGTATAGCGTATCCAGTTGGGACGAAATTGGTCTGCGTGTGTCCGTATGTTCGTCCGCTCTGCTTGTTCGAACCAATCTTAGTGGTTATCGCGACGCTTTCTAGTCATCCACCGCCTCGTCTTTCCAATCGACGTGAGGTGGCCGAAACCGGTGGTGTTAGTTGTTATGACTGGATGTGGATCGGATTGGTGGTGGTGATGGTGTCACCAGCGATCTGCTGCTGCTGCTGCTGTTTCTGCTATTATTATTGTCGTGGCCCCGCAGTGGGGAACGTGGGGAACCACCCGACGATTCAGCTGTCGATCTGCCATCACGACGGCTGTGATGATGAAGACGCGGATCATGACGACGACGACGATGACCACAGCGGCGCTAACTACCGCCAACTATACACTGAGAATTGCAGCGAAGCAAACAACACACGGCAACATTGGTTAGAATAGTACGGCAGGCCCGTATGACATCTATAACAACAACAACAACAACAAAAACAATATGCTGTTACTACGGAGATCATTTTTCCAGGTGAACTGTTGTTGTTGCTGCTGCTGTCTTTACTGTAGGTTCAGTTTTATTGTTGTTACTAACGTCAAGGTACCTTTCATAAGATCTAGTGGTAGGTAAAGTAAACTTTTAGCGTTTGGCCAAGAAGCAATAACAACAATACGCACTGCGCGCGATAAGCAAAACGCAAATACAAACCTCAACTATTTTTTGAATAATTGAGGAATTCTAACATAAATTAGCCATCTTAAAGAACATTGCTTTTTGCCGGTAACAATGATTGATATTGCCTTTCTCGTTACCGACTGGTTGCCGTTCAGTCTTTCTGCTGGATTCTTTTAAGAATCTCGGAAACATGTGCCGTAGTTTTTTCGTTTTGTACGTGCAGTTTATTGCCGGTTATCATTGATCTTGACGCCAGCAATGGCAAACAAGCGTTAACCAGCTAAGTAAGCTTGTAATCATCAGCTGCTTTATTTTTTTTATTTTTGGGAAGGTATACTGGCGAACGTATATATTATATATAGTATATATATATATATATATAATATATACATATATATATAAATAGAGTCGATATAGATAAGATATAAATAGATATGATAGATATATAGAGATATAGCTTATAGGTCTACTAGATCGAATATATATCTGATATATATATATATCTATATATATATTATATCTATCTATATCTCAGATATATATCTATATATATCATATAATCATATATATAGACGTATTGGTGTACTTGCAACTTCTTTGGATTTACTGCAAAATATGATTCAAGATATTTGTTACAGTTAACTCTTGGAGGCGACCGTATTCTCAGTGACAGCCTTATAGCTGCTAAAGTGGATACGGCAGGTTAGAGGTACGTGCGCCTTTTATATTGAATGCGTATGTGTAAATATTTTTATATGACGTCCCATAAAACTTTTAGCCCATTTGGATATTTCTTTCAAGTGGCAACCCTGCTTTGGCTTTGTCCAATTTAAAATATAGATGGACTTACGTGTTTTAATGGAATACCTTTATAGGTTGGTAGAAAATTGTAGTTTTTATTTGGCGTTGAGAAATGGGCGGCAAGGTTGCGGTGTTCTTGGCTTGAACCAGTTGGTTCGTCGTAAACTTCTGCTCATATCTTTGGCTTTGTTGGTCGGCGAATCAGTCAGGCGTTCCTAGAATGGATATATATATATATATATATATATATATATATATATATATATATATAGATATATATATAGATATATATATAGATATATATATATATATATATATATATATATATATATATATATAGATATATATATATATATATATATATCTATATGTCGTGCTGCTTTCCTTAAAGGAATGTCACTTGTCAAGAGACGGATCCTGTCAATTGTGCGCAACTTTGGTCATCCATGAATCGTCGACGGATCGCAAATGCGAGGCACTACAATGACCAGTTATAGACCAGTTAGTAGGCTGTACTGTTTATCTTAGTTGGGGCTGAGCGTTTTGTATAACCAAAGAGCTTTATGCAAAGGTTGATTACAATTTACAGAAGTTCTAAATGCAAGTGTCGAGTAACTTTTCAAGCAAACACGTGGCGGCGTGGTCTAGAGGACTAGTTTGCTAGTCATGGTTGTCATCTACCGGGTTATCGCCGGTACTATTCCTAACTGTGGTCGAATTTTCTTTGAGCAATGCTCAACGAGAATAGATGATAAACCATATACCGCTGAGGGTCAGCGGGCATGCTGCCACAAGGACTGTTTGGGAAACCCTAGATATCTCAACATGTCCGGCCCTCCGGTTAGGAAGACTTTTGGTAGCTACAAGACCTAGCACGGTATTCTTGTTCCGTCCTGTTGCAGTATATGTCATTCTAGGCGCATTTGGCATGATGTCACGCTGCTCAATTAACATTTTTCGTAAGGCCAGACAATCATTTTGCAAATTGGGTTAGATAGTCCGGTTACGGTGGTTAGATAGGTTTAGATAGTCCGGTTACGGCGGAGGAAATGGTGCAAATCTTGCGCGGGCCACCCAAGAAGAATAGTGGCCCTGATGGGATCTAATACCAACAGTGGGCGAACATTTATTACGAAACATCATTTAATGTGTTAGTAGGATACTGGTGTAATCTGTTTAATCGCATACTTAGCGGGGGACACATACCCATTTCGCACGAAACCAGACTCACTCTGCTATTCAAGGGCAAAAACGGTGACAACACCGAAGTATCGCATCGGAACGCACTATTAAGAAAATGTTTGCTGAGCTGATTGTCTTGAAGGTGTTTCCGACTCTGGAGAAGGTCCTACCACCAGAGTAAGTTAGATTTGGAAAGGTTCGAAGTATATAGCACGCGATCCATGTACACCACGTCCAAACGTCACTTGTACGCCGTCCTTAATGATTGTGTCAAGGCCTTCGACAAAGCTTTCCCTCACTTACTAGTCATTAATTTTGAGATGCTTTTTTGCTGAAGATCGCCTTGAAGTAGGCATAAGGGGGCGAGGACACCCTGCAGCTGAGTCAAACGTAGGGACCCCTCAAGGGGACCCTCTTATTTGCCTGGCCTTCTCCTTGCTCATTGCAGACTTAGCCCGCCATGTGCGGGAGGAGTTCACAAACGCCGTCGTTGTTATGCATGCGGATGACATAGTAGTGGCTCACCGGGACCACGGTGTCATTCGTCGCATTGTCGGCGACGTAGAACGTAACCTTTATTGTAAGGGCCTGCAAATAAATTCGCGGAAAACGAAAGCCATTAAGTTTCGCCGTGGGAGTCGATTGCCTGCCGCAGACGTAATACCCTGTTGTGGCAAACCGCTGGAGTTTGTCAACTCAATATACAACTATGCAGATTATACATTTATACAGTCAACTGCTCGCGGCATGTCATTCGAGAGAGGCAGTGCAGTGATCTCTTTGCAAGGGCCAGACAGGCAGACGCATGAAACTTCGTACACACCTGAGAGCACAGTCGACAGATGCACTCGGTGTACTCCTCGTGGAAGCTCGTGTTTGAACAGTCCAGGTGATGATAGCATTGAACTTCTTATCTGGATAGACGTGGCGAAACTTCTGTCGGCCATCCTAGCCAAATTAACATACGTTGTGGCTTCAAGAGGAGCTGGACAATAATGACAGCATGCTCTGTGTTTCTGAATAAAAAGGCGTTTACTTCTGTGCCGTATTCGTAAACTTCAAAGCGGTCTTTGATCTGCCCGCACTAATGATTATACGTGACAAACTTGACATTTTTGGGGTTTTATTGAATACACTGGAAATTTTAAATTACATTTTACATAAAGCACAAATTATCGTAAATTATGGAGCTGTTGAATATATGGCGATATATATATATATATATATATACAGGCTACTGGTGTTGTCCAGGTTGATAATCTTAGTCTTCTGTCTAAAGACATCAAGGTTGGCACTCGCAGTTGGATGCCCTTATGCATGCTGGTTACTTGTGGTTATACTCTAGCAGCCGGTTTGACTTGTTGTAACGACTCTGCAGCATAACGTGGTCTAGACAATTTGAAGATCAATAATGGTTAAGACAAAGGCAATGCAATTTCGACATTAAGGGAATTGGTTGGAAGCGACGAACTTCGTTCGGGTTCAAAAACTATAGAATATGTGTCTCATTAAGAGAAACATTCGGAACAGACTTCAATACTTTCAGAGCATCCGAGACCAAACTATCAATGGAGTATATATATATACATCCTAATCCGTTTATATATCGACATTCAGTTACTTGACGAAATCAATTTTATATCTATGAGGCCAACAGACGGTAGAGACGTTACCAACAAGGGACCTGCCGAAGCTGCGGGTCTTAAAGTTGTATATTAAGTACTTTGCTGACCTACGAACCTATCGCCAGAAGGACTCCAGCAGCTCAAAGAGGATACCGTGGGTTAACTGTAAACAGCCACTAATCAAACAACCACCGCTTACTGGACAGCGTACTACTTTTTTTTTTATAGGGGCCAGGAACAAACATGCATAACGCACACCCTTTGGTCTGGGTAGTGTGGGACTCTCAAACCCACTAAAAACCTGGTGACCCCCTAACCTACATGACCGGGATACTTGTGGTATTACTTCAGTTCATGTAGGAAGCCGCTAGTCTGGCTCTCAATCTTCGGCCTGGCGGCGCTCCATGCGTTGCCGCCTCTCTTCCGTCAGCTTTAGCTTCTCTCTCATAACAGTCTTCACAAAATCAGAGCCCGCCTCCCAACTTTTTTTCGAGCTGAGCATCCCTGAGAGTAGGTCTCTCGTCGTATTGTACTGCACGTCTAGCCGTGAGCGGGTTGTCTGTCTCGTGATCTCAAGAGCTCTGCATGCAAAAAGCGTGTGATCCACGTCGTCGGTCTCGCCGGCATCGCACAAGACACGTACGTCTACCTCAGTCTTCCCAATCTTCACCATGTAGGTCTGGAAGCTGCCATGACCGGTGAGAACTTGGGTTAGGTAGTACGTCGTCTCCGCGTACTCGCATCGGTACCATTTGATGAGATCTGGGATTATTGACCTCGTCCACGACCCTGGTGCATCTCGTTTAGCCCCAGTCCACTCAGCCTCCCAGCTTTCTAGAGTCCTTTTTTTGGAATCGTCTTTTCTAAGTGTCTGGTCCCGGTATAAGAGGATATTCTCCTCTCTCCGCTTTGGCCAAGGTATCATGCGGGATACTAGCACAGCGTCTGTAGACACCGTCCTGTACGCTCTGGCGACCCTGATGGCCAGCACTCTCTGCGCCTTCCTTAGCTTTTTCTTATTCTTCTTGGTCTTCAGTGCAGCTGGTCCCCACACTGCTGACCCGTAGAGCAGAACTGAATCAGCGACTGATGCTAGAAGACGGCGCTTTTTCTCGGAGAGCCCTCTTGTTCTTGGTATTAGCCTGGCGAGCTTGCCCGCAACCTGATGCGTTTTGGCCGTTGCATAATCAATGTGGGCTGTACAGCTTAAGTTTCTGTCGACCATAACACCCAGGTATTTTACCTGCTTGTGTATCTGGATCATGTGACCGTCCACACGGATATCCAGCTCCCGGCAGTGCTTTGTACCATTAAGCAAAACCGCCTCGCTCTTTTCCGGTGCTAGCATTAGGTGGTGCGACTTCATCCACCGGCTAACCCCATCTAAGGCGTCATTTGCTCGGTCCTCCAACAGCTCCGCATCCCTTGCGGTGACTAGGATTGCGAGGTCGTCGGCATAGGCGACGAACTCAACAGCGCGAGGCCTGCTTATCTCTAGCACGCCGTCGTACGCTAAGTTCCATAGCGTAGGTCCTAGCACGGAGCCTTGTGGTACACCTGCAGTCATCGCGTACTCCCTGCCGTCGTAGCTCACACTTCGTTTGGCCAGATACGACGCTATCATACGCCGAATGTACGCTGGTACCCTTTTTCTTCACCGCATTCAGAATCACCCTCCAATTTGCGCTGATAAACGCATTCTTTCGCGAGTACTGACTCCACGGCCTTGGCAACTGTGTCAAGAAGACAGATAGGCCTGTAGGCTGAGGTCGAGCATGGCTCCTTCCCCGGCTTTGGGATAAGAGCCAGACGGGCCTCCTTCCATTCTTTTGAAAACCGTCCCTCTTATAGAAGTGCGTCTACGACCGTTTTAAAGGCCGATGGGCACTCCTTCATTAGACATTTGATCGCCTCCGGGGGTATGCCGTCGGGCCCTGGAGCCGTGCCCCCTGACATCCTTTCAGCCGCTCGCTGGACCTCCTCGAGCGTTACAGGAGGAATATCCTTCTCATTCATCGAAATAGGGTCTCTGCCTTCCTCCGTCTGCACCGGAAAAAGGTGAGCCACAATGGCTTCTACGAGATCAGGTGGGATCGTTAGAGCTCTCTTGCCCAGTTTGTCCATCACAATTTTGTAGGGCTTTCCCCACACGTCCTGCTCGATCTCCTTGATCAGTTGGTTCCAGCACCGAAGCTTACTCTTTCTGATGGTGGTCTTCAGGTTCACGCGTGTTGCCTTGTATTCGGACCAGCGATCATCTGTTTTATCCCGCCACTCCTGCTCAGACGATTCCGTTCTTGCCTTTTTGGTCTTCCGACGGGCCCTAGTGTATCGGCGCCGGGCTCCAATGCACTCTCTCCGTGCAGCGGCCACCTCGGGGGACCACCAGTACTTTGGTGCAGCGTTTCTCCGCCGCGGATGTACTGGAGCTGGCATTGCCTTCTCACATGCTTTACGGAGGATTTTGCCTAAGCTCTTCTCGTTGAAGGTGTCCTCCAGTTCGTTACAGCCCCGAACTACCTCCTCCTTGAGCTTCTCCTTCCTCATCCTGCGAGTCGACCATCTGGGCCTGTGGCATCCAGCGGCAGGCACCGTGCTTTTGGGTGATCCGTCGTTTGTCACCGTGTATGTAATATATCGGTGGTCACTAAGGTTCTCTTCGTGTTCGAGGACATCCCAGTTCACTACTCTGTAGGGTGTGTTCGCGGCGCTGATCGTCAGGTCCATAAAGGCTTCCTGATCTCTGCGGGCGAACGTCGCGTCCGCTTTTGGGTTGTTCATAACCAGAAGGTTCCGTTCGGCCAACCGTTCCATCAGGGATTGTCCCCGAAAGTTGGTGCGCCTACTACCCCAAAGCACAGACGCCGCGTTGAAGTCTCCCGTGATAATCTGGGCCTGATGATCCTGCGTTCTGACGCTGACGTCCAGTGCCTCAAGGTATTCTGCAAATTCCTCTTGGCCTCTGTTGGGGGAGAAGTAGCGGCTATAGAATACTGCGCCCCCATCGATCTGTATCCAGGTGAACCCCTTTCCCTGGCCCCTGTCCCGGATTGCGATATCTTTTCGACGGTTTGTCCACCAGATCGCGGTGTCCGTTCTTTCGTCTACTGTCCATACCCTTTTGTCCGCTGCCTTTGCCAGTGCCTCGTTTGGCTCTGACAAGAGACATAGGTCAACTCCCAACCGGTCTACTGCTGCCGCAAGAAGGTCATGTGCGGCCTTGCATCTATTGAGATAAACCTGCAAGACCTTAATTTCCATAGCTTGTCGGGATTTCCTGATCCGTTCTTGCCGCCATAGCTGCATCTGCCGTTGCATTTCTGGCTAAGGTGGGAAACTTCGTCGTGTGTCTCCTACTTGGTCTCTTCCAACCACGTTCCTCCGTTTCGTGGTTTGCCCTAGTCTCCTCTGTTGTCGGGCAACTGGCACTCTTCTGCGGTCCCTCCTGTCGGAGTAGTAGACCTATCTTCTTCCTTCGCAGATCATCCACCCCTTTCTTGTAGGCACGACATGCCATTGAGTTCGCTAAGTCCCCTGCCACAGAGCATACGTAGCACTTCTGATCTCAGCGGTGCAGTTTCTCGCTAGATGTCCAGTGGCTCCGCAGCGATAGCATCTGCGGTCTTGAGGCATTTCTTCAGCACAATCCTTCGCCGTATGGCCCATCCCCTGGCATCTCGTACAGCCTGGAAGGTCGATCCGTTCGATCACCCGGCAGGTTGACCAACCCACACTAAGTCGTCCTCTCTTCAGTAGGGCCTCGCCGATCCTTCTACTTATGACCAGAGCAGAGACCCAGCCTCCATTTGCCGCTTTGCGTGGGACCTCTGCTGTTACCTCGCCCTCCTCCTGGACCTGGTTTTTCCAGGTCCAGGAAGCGTACTGGAGACTGTGAATGCGAAACTGACCTATTAACCAGGTGGCCAGGACCATTGGTTAAGGTGCCCCGAGGACGTAGAGTAGCTTCTGAACTGCGTCCCCTCGTTACGCACTAGCTGAAAAGCCATTTGCCGGTAACGTAGTATAGTTTATATATAGTAGTGTAGTTAATTGGTCACTTAGTATCATATGTGCCAACATTCGTCAAGAAATAACCGGCCGCAACTTGGTACTGATAAGGTACGCTCACAGGGGTTTACGCTAATTTGTGTCAGTCAGAGCCAATCAGAACACCACGCCTGTAATGCGGCGGCCTCACGGCTCGAAGGAGGATGGTTGGCGACTGACTTTTGGAGATTGATGACGGTGGATCGCAGCCGAGATCCTAGCACAGCATATGCCCAGACTTAGCTTAGGTTACTATAATCTACTGAAACATAAATATATAAAGAGTGACTAGTCGATAGCAAAGGCGCTGTTGAAGCTGACAGAAATACGATTAAGTGCTTGTAGTATGTCACCATTCAATGAGTGCTAATTCCACAAATTTGTATTTCGCTGTATTAATATATATATATATATATATATATATATATATATATTCGTCGGAAACACTGGGTCTTAGGACGCCATGTTTGTTTATATAGGACTTAATGCCAGCCTTGAACGACCACTCTAGTGCAGTTATATCAGTAATATCTCGAACGCTTGTGTTACATAGTCATTATCGCGTTCAGCTGGCAAACACTTAAGTGTGGACTTAAGTGTTTGCGCAGGTGACGTTTGTTTTCTCACTGTTATTATTAGGCAATTCGCGGAAAACTCATGTCGAGGCGAAGTTCCTGTTCAGTCCAGCCGTCGCGCCGAACCGTTCAAATCATACTACGGTAGTGTTGATTTGAACGGTTCGGCTCTTTTGATTTCTCAAAAGCTTGGCCTAATTTGGTCTTTAATTCGTGCTAGCCACATGATTGAGCTGCAACTTTTGTACATATTTCTTGGACATCATATATATATATATATATAGATATATATATTATCGTTGTGACTGTATATGGGCTTAATTTTCCATTAGTCGTTGACATTGACAACATCAGGTGAGGTTGGCTTGCTTAACTTGAGTACTTCGACGACACCTTTGCCTATACTCACGCAGTATGCTAGACGAGGTCGTATAGCTGGGACGAACGCCACTGCTGCTAAATCTCCTACTGATACTACTACAACAAACATTTGCAGTTGTTACTAACACAGAAATTGAATCTTGTAGCATCCAAAGATGCAGTGTCTGTATTTAATTCAAACACCACCACCACCACCACCACCACAAAGTCTCGATCTTTGTAGTAGACAGCGGTAACATCTACGGTACCGGGGCGGGATCGATTGTAATTGCGGCGCGCCTTCCTGTAACTCGCTAGAATTTCGAAGTGCACGCAACAAATCTAAGTTCCGAGAACCATCTAGGTCGGGCGAGTGTAGTCAAGGACTGCCAACAACAGCAGCAGCGGCAGCACCAGTCGCATCAGCAAGTAGTAGCAGTAGTAGTAGTAGTAGTGTCGAGCACGGTGGCGTAGTGGATTAAGTCTCCGCCTCGCAACCGGAGGAGACACATAAGGTGCGCGGGTTCGAACCCCACCGCTGCACATTTGTATTTATGGGGTCCGTCTATGAAGCAATGTGAAAACAGTTCCGTGGACGTTAAATCTTGGCTGAGGGTCCGCCCGGAAAACTTTACTAGTGTCGAGCACGGTGGCGTGGTGGCTTAAGTCTGCGCCTCGCAACCGGAGGAGACACTAGATAGGTGCGCGGGTTCGAGGCCCCACCGTTGCACCGATTTGTATTTATGGGGCATGTCCGTCTATGAAGCAATGTGAAAAACAGTTCCGTGGACGTTAAATCTTGACTGAGGGTCAGCCCGAAAACTTTACTTTAGTAGTAGTAGTAGTAGTAGTAGTAGTAGTACGTCTCATAAGAACTGGCTGGCTCGAGAGCGACTCTTGAACTTGATGTCCGGACTCTAGCCTTAACGGCGTCTACAAACACGTCCAGACACTTCTGGACGTCGGACAGGGCGTTTGGCGTTGCGACAACTTCCTCTCACATTGCGTTCGGCCACCTGAACGACGCGCCTCCGCCTCCGCCGTCTCCGCCATCTCCGCTGCCGCCTCGAAAGATTGACCCAAAGATGATGACGATGATAATGATGATGATGGCGACGGCAGAGGCCGCCGTGAAATAGTTCCGCGTACTCACTCTTCTACACTTCGAAAACATCAAATACCGCGAACCGCGTCTGAATCGTATCGACGGCGACGACGACGACGACAAAATCGACAGCGCCGGTCGCATTCGGTCTGAATGTCTTCTCCATGTTTTTCGTTGCTGGCTGGCGACGTCAGTCGCAATTCCTTACTGCGCGCTGTGGTGGTCGGGTACGTAAGTCTCGACGCTGTTCCAGCCAGCCAGCCAGCCGGCTAGCCACCTGGTCCTTTGTGATCGCCGTGCGGTTTCTGATTTGTCACATTTCCATACATACACACACACACACACACACACCAATTCTCACATACACACATATAAACACGTGCAGTACACGCTAGAAGATGATGTGGAATCTTTGGCGCGGCAGTGTCCTGACTTACGAAATAGTTCCAGCGGATCGTTGTGAGCTCTCTTGGCACAGCAAGAGCAATCCGAAGTGGTGGCTCTTCAACTAGGAACTTTCGCTATCATTCGTGCCGCATACAGCCAGACCTTCCAATGTTAATGCGGATACTATACAATATAGTACTGTAAAGTGCTCTAATGTCAATTACATATTAACACTTGATTGTGCCACGAGTATGAAGTGTGTGCGTGTGAGCGCAGAGTAATGTGATGTGTCACCGCACAGGCATTACGAACCGTTTCTTCTTCTTCTTATTTGTTTCTTCGATAGCGATCTGTAGGGTTGAATTAATTTCTGAGTAGCGATCTGAGGGCACTTGCGTTGATTCTAATCGGCTCTAACGAGTACATCGGGCTTTGGGGAACCTGCTTACTGGCAGAAAGCTACAGCGCGTATAGGATAACGGTAAGAACGTGGAAGTCATTTTACGTTGTTTAGATAGTTGATGCATCATTTACTTGCATTCCCAATGGACCTTATTTATTCGACTTCAACTCTGAACCTGTGCGCACCAGTTGTTCACGTTTCTGGAAGATTTGGCTCTGGAGACACAATACCTAAAGAGTGCTTTCAATTTCAGCAGCCTACGACGACCCTCAGAAATGTTGCACTCTGACGGGTGAGTTTTCGATGCGAGGACTGGTGGCGGCAATCCAACAAAACAGACATTCTGTATCGGTATCGAGACCTAGAAACTGCCAACTAAAAACTACGCACTTGTTCTAGCATCGTGCTAGACTGTCAAATGAGCGCAGTTGCGTTGACCCCCCTGCTTCGTGGTCGAAAGGCGTCCTCTTGTCACCCCAATATGAAAGGATAATCCTACCAGACCATCAGTGGTGGACTTCTCTACTAAGACAGGGAAGCCGATTAAACGCTACCACATTTTTTCTTATGGTATTGCTGTATACCAGTGGGTCCAATTAAATGCACAATTTTTAAAGGCGCGTAGATTTCATAATAAATTAAGCATGTTTTCCAATTAAATGGGGGGGGGGGCGAGTAAAAATGTCTAGATTAGAAGTGACAGTCAAATTACTTATTTTGTTCAATCGACGTGGCTGGCCGGAGAGTTCTTCACAAAATGTTCTATACATTAAACGTTTGCTGATACGCTCATAAAGCATATTCAAGAGCATGCGCACCTCAACCGTTGTACCAAGCCTATAGTAATTCAATTCGTGATGTGATAACCGTAAGTCGCTATCCTATCAGAGTAGATCGGTTTTGTTCTCAATACACTCGCATAGCCTTTCTACGCTAGTCGGATGTCTTTCAGACGAAGTTCAGTTTGCGGAACACGCTGGTATGGTCCAGTTTTTCTATCCAATAAAAAGTTTTCTTGTTGCAACCGCACAGTTGATGAAGTCTGATCAAACACCAAACCAGACAAGTAGTTCTACTGTCACTCCTAAAACACGTCGCCGACGACAAAATTCATCTGACGGTATGACGGCCATGTAATTTGGTGCGCTTGAATACTAAGTTCCCCATATGAACTATAGTGCGCCGATGCAGTCCATTGTATTGCCCACGCAATGGCGCTAACTGACATGCGGTTGACTGTTAGGCACTTACAAGGCGTTAGAGCGGTAAACAAATAAAGATGCGGCGCAGAAGACAGCAAGTAGTTAAACCTGTTTATTCTCAATTATATATATACCTTTTGTGTACTCCCAGGAAGTGCAAACCTTTTTGGACTTAAAATAATGACGCAGTGTCACTTAAGTGGATTATCTACTAGTTCTAATAAGTACAACTGCTCGTAAAATCTTACACTGGGATGTTATAATGATCTTCAATAACCCTGATATAACCAAAGAGAGCTTTTAATGCTTCTTTTGTACGTGAAACTTGTCTGTGATTCGTTAGCTGTATAAAAACAGAACTGCTGCTGATTAGATCGCACTAAAGCAATAAACGCATATCGATAACAGTTTTATTTGGTTAGCTTAAACAATGTGTCTAATAAGCAGCAGCAGCAGAAGAAGAAGAAGAAGAAGTGTCTTTACGGGTCTTTACATATATATATATATATATATATATATATATATATATATATATATATATATACGTCAACCCAGGTACTTCTTCTGCTAGCTTGGACACTAAGCTTTTTGTTGGGATGCAATACAAAATAAAAATGATCCTGTGTTAAAAGGATACAAATAAAATCAATAGTCGTTCAACGTATGGTATGTCAAAGTGCGAAAATGACCGACAGCAAACGATGGCTAACGTCGTCAGCCGACCCTACAAGGTTATGCCATCATGCGAAATGTGCTGCGTACTGGTAGAGCGACGGCAACCAAGGCACGTGCATAGCTGCAAAATAGAGTACGTAAACACCGTACGTCGTGTGCGTCGTACAACGACGGTATGTATCCGCCACAAAAAAACGCATTCGCAATGTGCACACGCATACAAAGTTTGCCAGCCAGTCACAGTTTTCCTTGGGCTTTCCTGTCTAGCAGAAGCAAAATGGGTAGCTAGTTTATTTGTTGGCCCCGCTGCTGCTGCTGCTGCGGTCGTCGCTTATGAGAGCCACTTGCCCATATGAGACATTTATCGACGGACGTGCGGTCATTGCATTCATTCATTCATTTATTTGGATGATGGTAGCGACTAACGACAAACTGGCCATAGCGAGCGGACCCAGTCAATCGACCGCTGCGTGGCCAGTGTGGCCACGCAGAGCCTCCTCAAGCCGACGAAAGGCGTGTCGCGTCTGCTCGCTTGCGGCCTATATTTCAGCCGTCGACGATGGCAAAATTTCGCAATGGCAGCAACGGGTCGTTGTTGTTGCTGTTGTTGTAGTTGTAGCTGTTATTGTGTTTGTTGCTGTTGTTGTAGTTGTTGCTGTTATTGTGTTTGTTGCTGTTGTTGTGTTTATTGCTGTTGTTGTTATTGTTGTTGTTGTAGTCCTTGTTGCTTTTGTTGTCGCTATTGTGATCATCAACGTCGGCCACCCGATCCCTGGGGGCACTTATGTGCTGCATGTGCGGCAAGAAGAACAAACTGGCGAAAATTGAGGAGAAGCCGCTTTTGCTTTGGCTTGTTGACACCACAACACAGCCATATGGGGCGCTACAATGCAGCGTAAGCATCAATGGATCGACCGACCGCTGCTTTGAATAGTCTAGCTAGACGTAGTTGAAGAGTAGAAACGGGTTCGAAGAAGAAGAAAAACATCTTACTAGTTACAGTAGTCAGGGTATGTGTATGTGGTCCCTGCATACATAGTGTAGCGCTAGAACTATCAGATCAATATTGATAATAATAATAATAATAATAATAATAATAATAATAATAATAATAATAATAATAATAATAATAAAAATAATAATAATAATAATAATAATAATAATAATAATAATAATAATAATAATAATCTTAATAATAATAATAATAATAATAATAATAATAATAATAATAATAATAATAATAATGTATTTAAAAAACTTTGCAATAATACGTTCAGACCTCTCAACTGTAACATCGTTTAACATGTAATAAATAATAATAATAATAAAAAAAAAAATCATAATAATATTAATAATAATAATAATATTTAATTATTGTTATGATTGTGATTACAACAAGAAACACAGAGCAGCAGAGAGCAACAGTCATAATAAATATTATACTTGTCGTTTAATGAACTTAATTACCATAACCATCGTAGTTCTCATTAGCGCCATTCTACATGTCAATAGCAAACGTAGTGTTGCTGTTACTATCAATCATAACTACTAAGGACGAAAGATAAATGACTGCTCGTATGCAGACACTGCTGACCCAAACTGTTTGTTTGCCTAAACACTACATGATAAGTACGTCCCACAAGAGCGCCATATTATAGTTACACTTGATTAGACTTTATGTGTCCAGAAAAATGATAATTAGTCATTTCGCTTTCGCATTGCTTCACTTCTCTCTCTCTCTCTGTCGACACTTTTAACGGTTAAAAACCGTTACGGCTTCTTTGGCCAAGCCCTGTAATGGTTTTGATATCAGTACAGTAAGGTGGAGTGTGTACTCTGTTTCCCAACTCTGAAAATTAGTAAGAACATATTTGCAGCGTTCCGAAATGGGGTACGTAGTCCATCGTTGGAGTGCAACATTTCGGCAGTATCGCTAGTTCTGCTGCCTCTATTGCCTATAACTGGGCGCAAGTTCTTTATGTATGCTGCTTATGCATCTTATCACGACCTTTCATCCAGAGTTGCCTTGGGGCCACGACAGGCACATTATCGCATCTAGATCTGAACGCCATATGATATTGGCACTAAAAATTATTCGTCATAAACGTTTGTAATTCCTTGCGGAACTTATCGGCGTGGAGACTTCAAATGTTCGGCAGATAGAGTCGAGTTAAATCTGTTACCTTTAGAGAGCTTAAGATATAATAATATAGCAGTTTTTTCACTTGTTCTGTTTATTTTTGTTTATTTTCCTGCATACAGTATATTTTGTATTCGGACGACAATTTTCTAGCGAGGATGAACCACTGCTCGAAGTGATTTACACACGTTAGTTGATATAGGCATACAGTACAGATGTATGAAAACTCGTTTTTTTCTGACAAAACATGATATTTTGCCAAATTATTTATCAATTGGATCGCTTTCTTTTAATTTATTCGATGTGGTGTACGTTCGGCAAGTTTAGGTCATTTTGATTATAGTAGTACCTCAGGTTGCTCCGAATCGAGGGTTTACGGAGGAGACATTTGAACAAGTGGTTTAAAGTTTTGAAGAAAAGTTTCACCCTAATCGAATCTACCTTCTCGACGTGTGCATCATTCATTTTCGATCTTTCAAACGAAAAAATATTACTCTGCATGCGTTGACGACCCATCCTAAGGTCGAGGTGGCGTGGGGCGGTTAAAATGTTCACGCGCAGTTATAGTGCAAGGAATGTCCAGCATGATACTATTAGGTATGCGGCCACAGTGATGTACGCAATTCTTCTGCAATTGACCTCTTTAGCCGATTTGCTTTTGGCATTTTAGATTTAGCTATAGGACATACGGCTACTTTAAACTGAAAGATGCTGGTTAGAACTGGATTTCCATCTATCATATTTAATACCGGGGGTAAATAGAATAATTTTAAGAAGTTGTGCTTGCCCATACAGACGTCTAGTCGCTCTTGAACACCTAACCAGGGAGACAATCAGAAGCAGCCAAAAGTGTGCGCTCATGTCGTTGAGTCTTAACGCGCAGAAGACCGTTTCCGATTGGGATCTTTATTGTCATTTTTCAACGGGGTTTCTGTTGTCTAGAGTTAAATGATCGTTTTCAGCAACTATCTCATCTGTCAGGTATGTAGCAACAAAAGTGACATTCTGCCCTCAACAAGATATGCAATATACTTCGGCCGTGTCCTAGCCGTGAATTCAGCTTCCTGTTATGTCTGACTCGGCTTAATTGACTAACAGCGAGCTAAAGTTAAAAATGTTATAAATTATTTTTCTAGTAGAATATTCAAAGTCGTACACAGTTAACTGATGTTTACTAAGACGTAATTAGATGTTCGATGCAGCATCGATGTGATACCATTCGTTTCTGCCAACACTATCAATTAAATGAACTGACTGAAGAAAGTGCGCGATGTTAACTTGCTAAGGTTGCCTAATATATATATATATATATATATATATCCTCACGTATTCAATTGAACCTTATGCTGGAATCGGTCTAAATCTTAACCGAAAATATTTTGGCACGATGGTATTGAAATTGCAAGGCAATTACTATTTTGACGATAAAAACATCTGTAGTTATTCAAATTTCTTAAATACATAGACAAGATTCATGTCAAGCTAGGCTATACATAACGCATGTAAAAAATACAACAACCGAAAATTCAGGCTCAATAAATAACCCATAGATTCACATCCCAAATAGTAAAGAAAAATAACAAAGTTTTATATATACATTTGGTCGATTTCAGAGCAAAGATGGGCAGAAATACCTGTTACATTTACGGCACGCATTTTTTTCCTGCTGGAGCCGCATAAACTAACTGCTCCTCAATCTGCGTTTGTACATTTTCAGGCTTCCTAATATGACTTGGTCCATCTCGCTAACTGCAAAGCACAACTCGTCCGCTATCACATGTTTAGTTGAGCAGAAAACTTGGTGAGTGTCATAGTACATCGTCTATGTAATTAGTGTATATGTAGAATTACAGCGGAGACAAAGAGCTATTTTGCTGAAACTGGAAAGTGTATTACACAAATCGGGAAAAAAATATATATTTTGCTTTCTCACCCAAGCCGCGCAGTTTTCTGCGCTTCTATATATATATATATATATATATATATATATATATATATATATATATATATATATATATATATATATATATATATATATATATATATATATCTATATATATATATATATATGTATGTATGTATGTATGTATGTATATATATATATATATATATGTATATATATATATATATATATATATATATGTGTGTGTGTGTGATTCACGAACTACGATTCCATGTCGGCCTTACTTTAACTATTGTCTCCGACATAATAAAAGAAAAGACAGCATAATGCTTTTCGTGAGCGTGCTATTCGAAATGGCGTGCCGCTAAGTCGTCGAAGGAACGTTTGCTCGAACATAGACGAGCTGATTTCACACACACATAGTTGATTCAGAAACCGCCGTCATTTGAAAGCAGGCATGGGCTTTAGAATGAGGCTTGGTGGACGTTTGGCGGTGAAGTCCCTACTATATCGGATACATCTAGCTAATTCCTCGACTTTCTTCCTACACTTTCTCCTCACTTCTCTTTTTCTATACAAATATTTCTTCTTCTGGACAAATTGTGAGCTCCATTCAAACAAAGAAGTGCGGGCAAGGTGAGGCGGCATGTGCTGTACTCTAGCCGTTGACGTCTCTCTGATATAGGTTGCCGCAACGAATTAAGCACACTGTAAGACAACACATTCCCCAACTCGCAACAACGCGTGCGTGGAAAGGGAAAATCATGTGCTTCCATTATCTATACGCACAAGTTGAGATCACCATTGCTGATTTATCATGGAAGTAGCTAATTAATATTTTGCGATGTCATAGTTTACTGAGACACCCATGCAGTGAAGTGGCACGCAAATGTGGCTGCTTCTGTAATTAAACTAGTACTGTTCAGTGCATGCAGCGTACACGACATATATTTATATATACTTTTTTTTTGCCGGTTCGATTTGGCAGAGTGCAGTCGTGTTTTCGTCGGCTCCCATAAAACTGAACGTTTTGTGAGGTTCGACTTCGATTTCGATAGTGATAATTGTATCGACGAATGTGCGTGTGCCGAGTACTCTATTGGTGAATAGTGCACGCTGGAAGTGAGTTGGGTCGCGTGTCTGAGGGATCCGATCCCTTTCAGGCTCCCTGACTGTGTTGACTCTCATCACCCAGCTGACCGAGTTCGATTTACTAGCGTCGTCGCGAATCTACGTGCGGCGCGTTGTAGCTCACGGACTAACTCAATACCGCAGGTCGCCGTGGCCTTGTGGCAGTGTCACGAACTACCACTTAGCAGGACTGGGTTCAATTCCCAGGTCTGTGGGTTACAATTTTGTTTTTGCTTTTTTTATTTTTATTTTTTTAGTGCGGTAGTGTGTTTTAGGCATGCTGAAATTGGTGATTACTGGTCAGGATAAGCCACCTGATTTGCGGTATATATCACGGCTGAGGGCGGCTACTGCGTGTGTTGAGAATAGTACGACGGCAGCTGGCAACCCAGCAGAGGCGCCTGCATCGCCCATGCCTGACGGTGAGATGGAGTACACTGCCACCGGCAACGAAGACGGCAGTAATGTGTTCATCATGTAACCACATGATCGCGTTGGCTGCAAGCGGCGCAGGCAATGTGGTATCGAAGAGACAATAAGCGGACCACACGGGCTAGTGGACTCCGAAGGTTTCACAAAAGTGGTTTCGCGGAAGGAGAAAGCCACTATTTCACGCGAGCAACGACAGCTTAATAAGCTTCGGTGTGACATCGAAGCCGTGACAATTACCCTGTTTAAGGTAACCTTTTGAAGACAACCAACCGTCGAGCCGGACGCTATGTCATTTTCTGAAGGTTCAGTGCTTACGATCTTCAAAGAGATCTACGCCGTGTCACCAGGGTGTAAAATTTCTGGTGATACCCAGTCAATCGCGGTCTGGGTAAAAGAATTAAAGAGCGTTAATACGCTGCTTAGTGTATCAAGTCTAGGAGGGTGCCCCGTATCGGCTGCTTGCCCGGCCGTCACCTCATTTAGCGCCCGGATTGAGGGGGTCAGCCCAGCTTTCACCGAAGGCGAAATTGCCGGCGAACTGGCGGAACACGGAGTTACCCAAGCGCGTCGACTATATCGTTCGTTCGCAGGCGGGAAGGTGCCGCTGACGAATCCTTACCTTTTCTCGCCAGCCCCCCGCGTCCGTCTTTCTCGGCCACAGATCTCACCCAGTTATCCTGGAGCCAAGCCAAGCAAGGATCTGCTTTAAATGCTTGAAACCTGGACACCTCGCTGACAAGTGTCTAGGAAAAAGCTTTGCAAGAACTGGGGAGGCCCGGATCATACCGCCGAGTCCTGTCGTAACAGTCCAAAGTGCGTGAATTGCCAGGGACCTCACCGGGCGGGATCCGCTCTCTGCCCGCGTCAGGCTTACTTGCGTGAGAAAAGCAAAATTATGTTGGAGGGTCGCATGCTCCAGCAGGTCAGAGCAGATTACCCTGAGGCGATTATCGGCGAAGCTGTACGTTGTCCTCCGGCTTCTGCCCAAAAGGGTTCGTCGTGCGCAGTACAGGGCCCCACCTACGCAACCGTGGTTAGGGGGATTTTGCCAGCAGCTGGGGTTGATCCGCAGGTCGTTCTACCCAAGCCGAAGCCTATACCGAAGCTTCAAAAGAAGAAGCGCGGCTATAGGTCGCCAACGAGCAGGACCCGTCGCTACAACCAGTCGAAAAAGGCCCCAAGAGCAAGTAAGACCCGCTCAAGCGCCGGCACCGGTTCGTCGGCCTCAGGGCTAGCTGATCTTCTACAGGGAATCAGACCAGAATTATCTGCGGTGTTGAGGTCTTTAGAGGAAGCGTTGCGACCTCTGATGGGACTGCTTTCTGTAGTGGGCAAGTTAAAAGGTCTCGCCTTGTAATGACAGACCACGGCGACAACACGCTTAACCGCGGGCCCGCCAGCCCGCGGTCCGGGCAGTCGGACCCCAACAGGGCCCCCTGCCCAACCTGCGGGCTCTCGTTTACACGAAGAGGTCTACGTCGACACATAACGACCAAGCACGGAGCCTACAACATTGACGATGAGTCATGGCCCTCAAACTCTCGGTTTACCGTAACGTACGTCCCCGACAGCTGACAGTTGATACCGTCCGGCTAGCCATTACCAAGCTTTCGGAAGGCGACGTCTCTTCGGCGGCCAGGGTCTTAATCTCAGAAGACACGCTGGCACAGAAGCCTAGCGAGACGGTTTTGCTCTTGAATAAGCATCCGCCCGCGCCGTCACCCCTGTCCTGGCCCAGCCCTCCTCAAGTGCCCTTGCCATCAACCACATCAGCCGACAATGTTCGATCTGCCATAAAAACGTTTTCGCGAAGTTCCGTCGCGGGCCTTGATTTCATCAGACCACGGCTTCTACAAGACCTGCTGTCCCCCGCTTTAGGAGCTGTCGCCGACCGCCTTGCGGCCGCCCTTGCCAAAGTCGTTGATCTTCTTCGCTGGGGCTCGCCGCTCTCCGAATGGCGACCGCTCATCTTTGAGGCCCGACTTTTTGCCCTCAAGAAGAAAGATGGCAGCGTGAGGCCCATCGCATGCTCATCTGCAATCCGGAGGCTAGCGGCAAAATCGGCATCTTTGAGAACAAGGCTCATTATGTGCTCTTGGTGACCATCTGCTTGGGTTTGCGACACCGGGAGGATGCGAGGCCGCAGTGCATTCGACTCGGTCCTTTTTGGAGTTACGCTCTGAAGCTACCCTTGTGGTCAAGCTTGACTTCAGGAACGCGTTCAACAGTATTCGAAGGGACCATTTGTTGAGTGCGGTGAAAGCTTGGGCACCGAGCATGTTCCACGAGGTGGAACTTCCTTATAAGGAGCCATCCTGCCTTCTTCTACCGCACGATGTCATAATGTCACAGACTGGGGTACAGCAGGGCGACCCGCTGGGCCCGCCGCTGTTCTGCCTGGCTGTCAAAGAGTTAGTTAACTCTCTCGAGTGCCCGCTTAACGTATGGTACTTGGACGACGGTGTACTGGGTGGCGCCCCCGATGCAGTTCTGAGAGACATCCACAGAATCACCAGAACATTGGGTACCCGTACAAGTTTTATCCCTTTGCCTTCGAGACCCTTGGCGGGCCCGGTCCATCCACTCGAAGTTTGCTACAAAAGGTCGGGAAACGCCTAATTCTAGCCAGCGGAGACAAACGAGCGGGTGATTTTCTCAGACAGCGCCTGTCGCTGGATGTGCAACGGGGCAATGCGGCCTCGGTTCGGGGCACTCTCCAGAAGTGGCTGGTCCCTACACTGGATCCCCCGTAACGGTGCACACGTTCGTAGGGACTCAAATGTCATGTTCCCACCCTGAATGATTGATTACATTGAATAAATGCATAATTTTCTATATATATTTCTATATACATATTTTTATATATATATATATATATATATATATATATATAAAAGAGAGTAGGACCCTGCTGTTTATTGGAAGGTTAACACGGATCGAGGCCTACGTAGGGGATACGAGGCCTAAATACATACAAAACCTAAAAAAAGTTGCGTGCTGATGGGAGGCCTGTAGAAGATGACCTGGGCGCTTTGGTTGCTCACATTGTTCTGTGACATGGAAGTGACTTGTACCTTCTTGCTTCAACCATCATAATCATTAGCTCCTTCCCATAGTGAACATGGATTTTGCCTCCCGGTTGTTGCTGTTAGAAATAGTTGAAACAGTCCACAGACAAAAGACCACGATGCGCCACGCCCAACAGCTAGCCCAACGGCAGCACACAATGGTAACGAATCTTGGCGGATACTTGGTCCAGCTTGGACAGTGGCGAGCATCTCATGTCGCTGACTCTGTCGCCCCTCTATTTTATACTTGCATCGCTAGGTCTACATCATATTTTGCTCTCTTCATCTCTCCTCCTTTATATATATTAAAAAAAAGAAAATATATATATATATATATATATATATATATATATATATATATGAGAAAGAGGAGGAAATACATTGAGAGGGCAAGCAATTGGAGGGAATTCCAAATGAAAAGGGAGAGAGAGAAGAATATATATATATATATATATATATATATATATATATATATATATATTCCATCTTTTTCTATCTCTTTTAATTTTGGATTTCCCTCCAATTTCTTGCTTTCTCAATGTATTTCTTCCTCTTTCTTTCCTCTTTCCTCCGCTTTCGCACTCGCGGAGACGCTCCTTCAGCCAGCCATCTTCCAGCCCGATCCAGATCAAATAACAAAGTGTAACTGCTGTTCCCCAACCTGAGACTGGTTAACAGTATGTTTGTTAGGTATTTAATGATAACAGAAGTAGGGTTAGATTGAGTATCAAGCGGCAAGTGTTAAGTGACTTTGGCTAGATAGGTCCGCTTCACATAGAACATCATTACCACAACTATTACTACGGCGAATAATACAGTTACTAGCCCTACTACACCACATGCTTTGATTAGTGCTGCTCTTTTCAATTGCACCAACAGCGATATCCATAACAGCGACAATTGCGGTCGTCGCTACACTAGTTTCCAGCAAGGCCGTGCTAAACGACAGAAATCTGCGCCGTAGTTGTGCGAAGCTTCTCAATCGAATGCGTCGCTTTATGATTGAACGTCGCTCGTCATGGCCATCGGGCTACCGAAGCTCGTCACGATATATCACAACTTACCTCGATCTACCACTACCTTTTCTGCAGACATCTTTACTGTCCTTCTGCGCGCTTATGCACGAAGACCATGACAGAAACAGCGAAAGCCGAATTCAGGCAGGAAAATTCAGCTCGCGGTAGAATGGACACCATACAGCTAGAGGGAGAAAGGACAAAAACATTTCCTCTGCGACGTGATTACGTTTTTTTTCTTACTTTTAATCCTACTCTCAAGATTTGCCCCCTCCGCTGTTTCAGACACGAATACGTATTTTGTGTGTCGTTGTCGCCCAAGGAAGATTTGTTTGTGGATGTGTAAGTGTGTGTGGGTCAATATTAACACGAACATTGCATAACGATTTCGGTTAGTCCACGTGGCCTAAGGCCACCGCATCAGTTTCCTAGTCATTGGCCTACTGAGGCCTGTTGCGGCGAATCACTAGTTGTTTTAGCGGTAACAAACAAAGTATCATTGCACGCAATTTTCGCGCAGTTGAGCCACCAGTCAGCTGCAGGTGCAGATCCGGTCTGGCTTCAGTCTCCGTGTCTGCTGTTATTATAACAGGAAGTGATTAGCAGTATGCTTGTTAGGAATCTAGTACAGAAGTTGGATCAAATCGACGCTCTAACCTACAGCGTCGTGACTTTGGCCAGGTAGGTCCGGTCACCGTAAAACGTCCACGCTGTGTTTCTGCGTGGTGAAGATGAAGGTTTGACGATTGACTGACTTGATTGTAAGCGTTTGTTTTTCGACGAACCACTGTCGAGCATTGCTTACAGCTAACTTCGAAAGTTAGATTCGTTAGTTCGAATAGCTAGATTCGAAAGTTAGATGGCAACAAGTGGCAACAAGTATACGATGTGTGCTCTAACCTACTTGCACGCGCCCGTTGTGACGGTATCTTGTACCGTCCTTGATGAGATCAAATGGGAATTGCTTCCGATTCCCATTCCTAGTCACACAAGTCGGCTCACGGCAAGACGACATCCAGTGCAGCTACTAGTTTCTAGTACTTTTATTACTAGCAGTTATATTATTACTGTCCGACTACTACGACACCGGTCACCACTAGGAATACCGCTACGCTTACGTACACGATTTAGCGATAGATTTCTTAACTTGTCATTTGTACAAAAACGACTTCCTAGATATGTTTGTTTTGCCCGTCATTGTGCGTTTGCTTTCAATGATCGTTCCAGCGCGTTCCGCTTGCAGTGCAGGTTGGTTGTCTGTCGTGTTTATACTATACGACGCCTGCAGTTCTCATCCGAAAGCGGCCGTAAAACTTAATTTGGCGTTGTTTTTGTTTTTTGATGTTATTGACACACCCGGGTGTCGGTGTGTTCGGAGGTGCGCTAACGTGCTCCGAGTCGAATTGGGCTGTAGTAGTACTACTACTACTACTACTATTAATACGAGTTGTCATGTTGCAATCAAATCCTTACTCTGCAAGCTCAGCCAGCGACAACAGTACAGCTATGCTGAACGAAAGAAAAACGTCAAGGTTTTCTTGTTTAACGACAACCTGCTTCAAGGACACCCCTTTCCTTTTCTTTCCTTTCTTGGTTTCTGCCAGTCTGACAGTGTTGGATGGTTGAGTTGAGCGAAATACAGCTACAACAACAACAACAACAACGATGACGACGATGGCCCAGGCAACATGGTTGTTGTCTGACTCTTCACGTTGTTCTTCTTCTATTCGATTCGATTTCTGTTTTGTATCTTTTATTTGTCTTCTTTGTGTCGTCGTCTTGTTCTTCCGACATAATTATTATTGCATCCACTTCGCATTACTTACCTCTGTAGGCGTTATATATAATTGTTGCGTATAATTGACAGCCTGCTTTGGTTCACTAGCTGATTTCTGACTTCCTCTATGTCCGATCTGTTTTTTTCCGTTGTGAAAGATGAGGGGGGCAAGAACATGGGTGCAGCTTGAAGAAAGGGCAAAGCTTTTTATTCACTGCAACTGCGTGTGTGTGTGTATACCACCACTATCCCAACGAATAGTTAGGGCTAGTTGTTAACTACTATTGTTAACTACTTGTCAATTCGATGATAACACAACAAAGAGTTGTATTTCGGCTACTTCGTCATCGGCTACGTCTGCTGCCGCTACAGCAGTGAATGATAACTTGGCCCAGAGGCTTTGGGTTCTGCAACTGGCTGCTTTTTTGTGCGCCCGCGATGTTGTGCAACAACACACGATGACAACAACAACGGACATTGCAATTATAGCAGCAGCAACAACAACAACAACAACAACAACAACAACGGTAAAGGCAGCATCAGCTAAAAGCTACATGGATAGAGCTGTGCGGAGATGAGATTGAGTCAAATTGAGTGAGACAATGAAATGAGTAGACGACGGCCGAAAGAAAAAATGAGAAATGACTGAATGAATGAATGCATGAGAAGGAAGACGATGAGACACGTCGTCGCGTCGAGTCGAACCGTGAACGACGACCACGACCACGACGACAACGACTACGCTAGCGCCGATCGCGTCAACAACGACTACGCTAGCGCCGATCGCGTCAACAGCGACGCCGGATGACTTGTGGTGTTGGGTCGCTGTTGGAGCTTAAGACGACCACATACACTACGCCTGACTACGACAACAGCAACAACAACAACGACAACAGCAACAACAACAGCAACAGCAATAACAACAACAGCAACAACTACAGCAACAGCAATAACAACAAACAACAATGACGAGTAAAGAGAGACAGAGAGGGAGAGAAAGGAGAGGGGAAGCAGGACGATTAGAAAGGCTCAGATAGAAACAAGAGAACGAGAGGCAACGAAGCAGGCAAAACGAACGCCGCCAGCAGAAGCAGCCAGTTGTGGCAACAGCAACAGCAGCAGCAGCGGCAGCAAAAAGAAAGGGTTTGAACAAAAGACACGCGAGCGTTTGCTTGTATGCTGAATGTAAGTGAAAAACACCATCACCGCCGCGTCGGCAGCCGATGACAATGACAACGACGACGACGACAACAACAACAACATCAACATCAACAACACTAGCAGCAGCAACAACATCAACAACAACATTAGCAGCAGCAGCAGCAGCAACAACAACAACAACAACAACAACAATATTATCAGCAACAACATAGACACGCGCAACAACCGCTCTAGACCCTGTCGTCGTGGCAGTAGAAGTTCTCTTGTGGTAGCAGTAGTTGCAGTTAGTCCCTGCTGTAGTTCTGGTAGCTATAGTAGTGGTAGTCGTCGTAGTCGTGGTAGTGGTGTCGAGCCCGGTGGCGTAGTGGATTAAGTCTCCGCCTCGCAACCGGAGGAGGAGACACATAGCAGGTGCGCGGGTTCGAACCCCACCGCGGCACATTTGTATTTATGGGGCTCCGTCTATGAAGCAATGTGAAAAACAGTTACGTGGACGTTAAATCTTGGCTGAGGGTCAGCCCGAAAACTTTACTTTTAGTAGTGGTGGTGGTGGTGGGTAGCAGTGTGGTAATAATGGTAGACGCCTAGAAGAAGACAGTCGTATACCGTCTGTCCAGCCGTCAGGTAGACCGAGAAGGAGAAACAGCCGGAGGCGGGGGCGGAGGCGGAGGCAGCAGCAGCAGCGAAAGAATGGGAACTTCGCCTAAAAAAATCAAGAAAAACGAAAAATAAAAGGGAAACAAAATGAAAAACGTGGTAGGGAGATTAAGCGTAGAGCATGAGAGAAGACAACGAATAGACAACGAACAGAAGGAAAAGAAACAGAAGAAAAGGCAAATCAAATAACCACCGATAACGGCGACGACGACGGATTGACGGACGGACGGACGGATAAAGCAACCGACAAAGCCACAGATAGACATGGGCGGCCAACGACTCGCAAGATGGCTTCGTCGGCCGAAAAAGAAACGATAGATAAAGAAAAAGGAAAATAAGAGCTAAACGAGGATAATGATGATTTTGACCATGTTTATGGTGGTGATGATGATAACGACGATAATGGTAATGATGATGATGATGATGATGCTGACGACATGATATTGCTGCTGTTGCTATTGTTGTTACTGCTGCTGCTGGTTATGAGTCTGAAAATCGACATTGCATGTTCTATCGGCTCGAAGGGCTTTATCATCATCAGGACATCAGATTGTCGACGTCGTGCTCGTGGTTGTTGCTATTAGGAAAAAAAAGTATGTTGTTGTTGTTATTATTATTTCTGTTGTTGTTGTTGTTGTTGCTGTTTTTTTGTTGTTGTTAGTAATGTGAGTATGTTACCTTGCCTTTCCTGTTGTTGTTTCTACGGCTTTGTGCTGTATTGTTCGTATTATTATTGTTGCTAACATAGGAGGGTATACATTGCTGTTGCTGCAAATATTGCTAGTTATTATAGTAGTCGCTGCGGTAATCGTTATTGTAGTTGCTATCATTATAACCGTTCGTGTAATTGTTGCTAATCTTGTTATCGATATCGCAGTGTGTATTGTTGTCCTGTTGTTGATATGACTATGAACATTAGCACTATTGTCATTGTTAATATTGTAACTGCAGTCATTGTTGTTACTTCTGCTGTTGCCGTTGCCGTTGTTGTTGTTGTTGTTGTTGTTGTTGGTACTTAATAAACAGGCGATATGGCGGCGACTTTGCTGCGTTTGATCAGTGTGCGTACCGTAAACGCATACGTTGAAATGCATATATATGCAAGTGTGTGCAATTCTATATGCGCGCGTGTGTGTGCGGTTGTTAGTATGAGCGTGGTGGTTGTGCTCATTCATTTTTGTACTAACAGGAGCAGCACAAGTCATCAAAAACAACAACAACAACAACAACAACAACATCCGTGTAAAGTCCGATCGCTAAGCAAAGGCTACCGACGATAACGCAGCTTTTTCAACGACCTGTATTTTTCTGCTACTGCGGCATTACTACGACGTTCTACTACGCGCCGCCACCGTTGCCACCAACAACAACAGCAGCAGCAGCAGCTACGGCTAGGGTAGTTTTATAGTAGTCTATTCCTAATAAATGCTTAGCACGTGCACGCCGGGCGTACGGGCGACGCGTTTCTACACCCGGCGCGCCACGTTAGCATTCGTCTTCGTCGTTGTTGTCGTTGTTGTCGTCGTCGTCGTCAAGCCGATGTTCAATTGGCTTTTGCGTTTAGCAATAAATTGCGCGTAAATTCGAACGACGAATACCAACCACTACTATCACCACCATCTACTAGCCCCGGCCGACTCTAAGTGTTGCGCCTGACTTACTTCGCGACCATCCCGTTGCTTGGTTGCTTAGCTCTTTCGTTGGCCGATTTGTTTGTTTGTTCGTTCGTTTCTTGGTTTGCTCGCTCGGTTGCATGTTCGTTTTTGCTGGCGTTTTTATTCGAATTCGACAGTCAGTCAGTCAACCAGCCAGCCGGCCGCCCGGCCGCCCGGCATCCCGGCTATGGTGTTGTGAGAAACCTGCTGGCCGTAACAACGGCTGATACGGATAAATAAAAGCGAATTTCATTCAGTAAGTTTTTGTTACCTTCCCGTAGCCTCAAACCTGTAGCCTCCCTCCCACACAAGTAGCGGTGTTACTTTGTTTTTTGCGTTACTTCCTACTTGGCGCCGAAGCCAAGCGCGCGAACAGCGTTCGGGTCTCCACGAAACAGATATTGCTAACTATCCAGTGTACAGGACATGCGAGGGCGGCGATTGTATGTGTGTGTGTGTGTCTTGAAGATACAGAGCTACGGGACTCGTAGATACACATTTGGGCGTCTAGGGAACGAGGCCCGAGTGTACTGGGCATGGTACTAAAACAACATGGTATAACGAAGCGGAGTTCAACTGAGTAAGGAGCCGATGTAAATCCAGCTCGGCGTTACGTATGTATTAATTAACACGGTGCCTATTCACCGACTTCGGCTGCCTATACCCTGTACTTCTGAAAACATACGTCCACTCTCTGTCGTGATTGTTACCCGTATCCTTTATGCTATAAATAGGGAATCCTATATCTATATATGCATATATAAAGTGACTAGTTGTGGTAGCTGTTGGCGTCGCTGTCCTATCACTATTGTTTTGTTTTCGAGCTTCGAAAGAAGTCATGACGCGTATTGTAACGGCTCTTAAAAAGCAAACCAGGGAGAAAGGCAATACATAGTCGTGAGCTGACGCCCGAACGTTTGTTTAATGCACCCTACAGCACGGTTATGTGCCGTGAACAAATTCATATTTTAGTGTTATGTGCCCTTTTAAGGAGGGGGGGCAGGTTAGCCACATACTGTTTTTTGTATGTCAGAAAAGTGTTCATGTTGAGGATAAGGTATTGGACTATTTGGACGCGTCTTTCCCCTTTCGTGCTGTTGCTGTTCATGATTTTCCCTTTTCCCGCCGCACTGCTTGTCTAGCAAAGGTTCGGTTGCCAACAAAAGCCACGCGAACCTCGGCGGGGGTAAATCACCAGGTAACGGAGGTGGCCTCTGAGGCTAGCTTGAAGCTCTACGACTGCACACGACGCCAACGCCTATGTTCATTCATTGATTTACGCAGAACCCAGTCGAAAATCCAGCACGACAATTCAGCGCCGCATGCAAGGTCCATACCTTGCACGCAACACGCCCGACCATCTTGCACTGAACTCATTGAGAGCGATCGAGTCTCGTTGGGTTTTCCGACTAGTCTTGTCCGACGACAGATGGGGTCACGCGACCGTCTCGACGGGCCGACGATAGGCAACGAGCTTCTTTTCGAGGCGGCGGAGGGCGCCACCGGCCGCAAGTGGCCACCACTATTCACTCAGCGGAACGGACTCTCGCAATCGTGTTGTGTTCGCGTTTCGGGGCGGCGGTATCTCTCCATTGGCTGTCGCCGTATCTCTGTATCTCTATTCGAGATACCTAGTATCATGCTTCGGTGTCAAGATATCGGCGGCTAATTTCGTTTCAGTAACGAACTAAAATTGCATACGCTCCTGGTTGAATGAAGAGTGTATGTATGCCGTCTCGTGATGAATATGGCGATAATAACCATAACAGAGGACTTATAACGACAGTAACACGCCAGTTAGCGGCAAGATTGACAACGGCGTCAACGACAGCAGCACCAGCAACAACAACAACAACAACAACAACAACAAAATTGGCCTGTCAACATTGCTAATTGTTATCAACAGTGCAGACTGCTCTTTTTCTCTCTCTCTCTCTATCTCTCTCTCTCTCTCTTTCTAGAATTAAAAGACATAATAAGTGCTACCGCCTAATCAGATTTAGCCGATCTAAATCGAGGAACGGGCTCTTATGATATTATTGTTGAAGCGAATACTACGAAATCGCTAGTGAGACGGAACATAGCTGCTATTGGTTTGCTTCCAAAGAAATATGACCGCCTGATAGAATATATATATATATATATATATTAGCCCGCTCACAAATGAGTCACTACGTCATACAATATATAGTTGACTTTAGAGTCCTGGCGGCGCTTTCTAGTGTGATGGCGGCATTAAAGGAGTGGTATATATATATATATATATATATATATATATATATATATATATATATATATATTTATATCGCGCAGATCCGCCGATTTTTATTGCTGTCGCTGAATTTGCAAGGGTACGTGTAGATCACATGTTCGTGCGCGCACTGATGCATGTAGTGATATCTGCAATGATTTATATGTTTGACAGTACAAAAGGAAGCGTTACCGATAGAAAAGCACCAACAACAGCGTGCTGCACCAACGATTCGCCAAATAAAACAATATCAGCAGCAGCAACGACAACAACAACAACAACAACAACAACAACAACACTTACAAGACGGCCAGAGTATTACCAACTATGATACTATAGACAACCTACACCGATATGAGAAGAGCCAACACAAAATGTTCTAGCAATGCGGAATAGTCTCTACGAGTTGTATTTTCTGGCTAGCAATCGAACCACAAGTTAACAAGTTATCGATGTTATAACAATGAGTTGTTGACTTCGACTGTTTACACGGATTGACCTACGCAAACTTGGCCCGTCTCCTTCGCCGCCTTTCGTATATATCGCCGTTTGTGCATTAGGTCTTCTTGCTCGATTTTTTTTGGATTTTGGATTTGGAACTGTTTAGCAATGGCCCAGCATTGGCCAAGCTGTTGCTATCCAACTGTAATGGATCAAAACATTCCCGGAAGGTTTGCGTGCCGATGTTGACGAAACAGGCGGCGCCCGGACAGGTTGTGTATAAATTCCCCGTAGAATCCGTACAGAGCACGAGTTAGGGTGAGACTAATCTCTCATACATGCCATTATTTTCTCCTAAGGGCTAACACATGTGTATACGATATACGCGTAGTTTGCGAGCGACGACTTTGGCAATATTGTCTGCATGCACTACCGCCAAATGAAACATCCACGCGGGATTTAGTCTCTATCTCTATGATTTGTTGTTGGTAATGTTTCCTTAGTCTAGGCATTCGAGGCGAGCGTATGGATGTGCCCAGCTGTATAGGTGGAGCATTTTGCCAAACTTCCAACTAAAGGATGTTATTAGCAATGGGTTCGAGCTGTTATCTTCTTCTTCGTAGACGACGATTCCTATCCTTTTCTTTAGGTTGGTTTTAACACCATCACTACTACAACTAAAATATATAGGCAACTATAAACTTTTTGCAAGTTAACATAAGTACGTATGGTAGCAATTTTCACGTTTTCCCAGTTAGGAAATACCGCGCTAACGCTGTAAGACGTCTGTACGAGATCATGAGTCGTTCATTCGTATCATTACCGAATTAACTAGATCATGTTCCAACCAAGTTTGCTTTCGTTTTGTCTGCTTACGCTAACCAGGATTTGGCGCCACACGGAAGCCGACCGTTACTGGTATGCGAATTTTAACTTTGCAGCTTCCACACTAAGTTGCGGCGATGCTGCACAGAGTGCGTAGTTATGGGGTATGGTTAGGTTTTTGGGTTGGATCCTTAAGATATAAACGGGGTCAGCTATGCACGTCGGCAATTTAGCGAGCTACAATGCTGCTTGGCGTTAAAGTGTTTTATAGACATGTGCATATGCATACATTTTTAGGGTCGTATATATTTATTTTTTTTAGCTTTTTTCCCGTAAAGCTAATGCACGTGTACGGTTTATTTGATGTCATTGCTGACTTTTAATCCACTTCGGCATTTGCCTTGTCTAAATAGGAAACCATGCAAACCAATTTAAGAGAGGCCGGTCTGGGTCTTGAACCCAGGCGTCCCGAATGCAGGGCAAAGGCTTTACCACTAAGCCATCTTGCTCGGTATATTTATATTTATATATATATATATATATATATATATATATAAAGTCTGTTGCAAAAAAATAGCAACTCATGTTTTTTTGTGATATTTTCGGCTTGGTTTATTTGAATGGCTTGAAATTTTAAGCGCATGATGTACATGACGAAACATGAGTATAGTGTTGATTTCATTGCAATCTCAACATCGGTTCATACAAAAAATAAAAAAGTGTGAAAAAACAGTGTTGCAAAATATTAGCAACAATAGCGCCTTACAGCGTATTCGATTCTTAGCAGGGCTGTATGGCTCATTTGAAACTACATATTTTATTCTAGAAACGGGTTTTTCGTCCCTTCTTCTGAATCAAATCGTAAACTCGGTCTTTCATGGAGTTAATGAGCTGTTGTAAGTACGAAAGTGGAATATTAGTCCATGCTTGCTGGACAGCTTCTTTGAGGTCCGACAAATGATTATATTGTCGACCATTTGCGTAAATCTGCTTTACCAAATGTCCTCAAAGATTTTCAATAGGATTCAGGTCTGGACTTAATGCCGGCCAGTCAAAAAGTGGCACTCCTTGTTCTTGAAAAAAGGCTATAGGGCTAGCCGAGGTATGAAACGTGGCGTTGCCTTGTTGAAAAACTGCGTCAGGTCCCCCAATTCTTCTGAAGTGGGCTTCTAACTGGGAACCGACTATGCGCTGGTACATGTCAGAATTGTTTCGGCCCACAATCTCGACTAGATCAGACTTCCCATTATATCCAAACGCGCCCCAATATTTCACAGAGCCACCACCGGCCACACGTTTCGAGAACCATTTAGGTTCCTTCCGTAAGTCGTGCCAATAGTACTGACAGCCGTCAGGGCCATCGATATTAAATTTCTTTTCATCCGAGAAGACGATGTTTGTCCACTCGTTATCCCAAGTTTGGTATCTATGCGAAAATTCACGCCGTGCGACAATGTGTTTCGGTTG